>CM050166.1:415606187-416013687 GCA_027410445.1 Discoglossus pictus | reverse complement strand
TAAAAATGTCCCGTCAAATGCACGCTGTTAAAAGCATGCAATGTTGTAATGTGATATAATACCTGCTTTAGACTACAGGTTATCTACCCACAAGGACAGTTGGGTACTTGGAAATCTCGGCATCAGCACCCTGATATCTGGCTTCTGTATCAGTCAGGGTCTTTCCATCAGGAATCAGCACTTCCAGGAGTATCAGTAACCTTCCTGTGGTAGTGATCAGGACAAGTTACTTGTAGGGTAGAGATAGGTTCAGTATTGCAGCCACCAGGAACAGAATCAGAGATTTCTATCTATCTCCAAGTAAACTGATTTATTTTTGAAAATCACAGCAGTATTTATAGCAGTTACGCAGAGGGGGTGTACACAGCACAACAATGGAAGGGGGGTGGCAGACAATTAAAGGAGATGACCCCACATCCTGAGATCAATAGGGTTAACTCCAATACCCATCCTGCCGTCTCTAGCACATATCATATGTGTCTGACCTCCTCTCTTACTGATGGGATTAGCTTAAACTGCCAAACAATGGAACAAAGCAGGTTTACAAATACAATAGAGGTGTCCAGGCAGATAATCCAGTGGTGGAGCCAAGAAGTCTGTGATGGGCTTAATGAGCCAACACCCAGGCTGGGGAAAAGGGGTTTGTGACAGTGCCCTAACCCCAAGCCTAACACCCATGTGGCTAACCCTAACACCCCTAAGTCTAACTCTAACACCCCTAACACCTTACCTGAGTCTGGTGCCCAGTTGTTGGGCGCACAGATGTTGGGCGTGCATTTGTCGTTGCACACATTTGTCATTGAGACACAAGGTAGGGAAATGGGGAAAAGAGACATGGGAGGGAGAGAGTGGGGAGAAGCCTGCACTGAGCGACTTTGGCGCTCATTGCTGGACATGAAAGTTGCCGGTTGGCTGACGCCTGCAATGAGCGGCGAAGTCACTCATTGCGCGGCTCGCGATGAGCTCCAAAGGCGCTCATCATGAGGCCCAGAAAGGAGAGGCTCGCCCAGAAAGGAGAGGCTCGCAATGAGCGCCAAAGTCTAGCAAGTTAGAGGGGGGAGAGCCTCGCAATGTGTGGCAAACAGCATTGCCAGGCTTCAAATTGTATTGCCGTCATTTTTGACAGGTAAGTCGCTAGTTACATAGAAAAGTTAGTAAGTTGAAGGGACATTGAAACATTTTTTCTTTGTCATTCTTCATTTTTCAAATCCATGCATTCACTTACTGTCACCAACATTAGTGTAATATATCGTACAACACAATTACCCCACCAGAGGCATTATATTTGCAGTAACATTTTTATGTTACAAATACTCAACACATAGGGCCACATGTACTAAAGGGTGAAAAGTTAGATCACTCTTGGTGTATACATACGAATGGAGAGGGGCCCCAAGAATTCTTCCCAACTTCCCACTTTTTACATCTGGCACAATTGTTGTAGTATTGTTTACTACAAAGCAGTTGGTTCCCTGGTGGTCCACTGGTTAGGATTCAGTTCCACCTTGGCTCGATTCCACTCAGGGAACCAAAAGGTCACACCACCCTGAAGCAAAGCAGGGTGGGGCCTGGTCAGTACTTGGATTGGAGAACACCTAGGAATACCAGGAGCTGTATGCTGTGGTCCACTGGAGAAGGAACTGGCAACCCAGTTTATTATCTCTGCCATGAATACCAAATGGATCAGCATGGCGCGTTACGGTCCATGAGGTCACGGAGAGTCGGACATGACTGAGCAATGCAAACAACCACACAAAGCTGCTACCCATCATGTTTGTACAGTTTTCATTAAGTAATATATACTAAGCAAATAAAATGTGTTGAGCTCATATAGACGATAGTTATTACTATACTAGAAAATTGTCCGTCAGAAATAAAATTGTAAGGCTAGCAATGCTGTTTGCAACACAATGTGAGGATTTAGCTCCTCCGAGCACCTTCGTGCCCATCGTGAGCCCTGCGCTGAGCGCCTTTGGGGCTCATTGCGTGGCTCGCAATGAGCGCCATTGGTGCTCATTGCGAGCCTCTCCCCTGTGTTCTTCAACTTTCCTGCTTTGCAATGATCACCTTCGTCGCTCATTGCGACCCTTTCCTCCCGCCTACTGTACGGGCCGCTCATTGCAGGGTTCGATAACCTGCAATTTTAGTGCTTGGGAATGCCACGTGTCTCTTTCCACCATCTCCCCCCGGTGCCTTCCCTGTGTGTTTATCCTCTTTGTGTCTGCTGAATGTTTGCGTGGCGCGCGCTGACTGCCATTTGTTTTATTTTCAATGTGCCTGGCGTTGTTTGTGTGTGTTACCGTGTCCTGCGTGCCTGGCATTAGTGAGCCTCGTTTTCATCCTGTTTCAGAATTTTTACGTTTTTTATCCGCCATTTTTTTCCTCACTTAGCAGATTTTCGATTGACGAAAAACAGCACATATGGCTCTCCCCTATGCTGTGTGTGAGTGTGTTTTTACTGATTTGTAATTCTTTTGCTCGTTTTTCGAGTGGAGCTAAGTTTGATCGTCAAATTAGCAAACTGCGTTCATCGCGGTCAGAGGCAAAGTGCTACGTGCTTCAACTGCTCGCGAGGCTCGCAGTGCAATGAGCGCCTTCAGAGGATCAGAATAATGTAATGGAGGCTCATTAGAGTGCTGAATTGAGTTTGTTTGGTCTCAGAGTTCGTTGTATGTAAAGACTTATTAGAGCTACATGGTGTATATGGATATATATATTAAAGTATGTATAACTGCGTATTTCCCATAAGCCAATGCCACTGGCAATGAAAGGGTCCCACTTAGCTATTTCATGGGTCAGACCAGGTGGCAACGTGTTAATGCCTTTTAAATGCTGTACCACAAATTGATTCTGAAAGAGGTATTACCGTTATGAAATTGCACACATGCCAACGCTGCCGGCGCGGGGCCCTGTCCCAGATGATAGATATGTTGGCCTATTACACACAATAATCCTGGAAACTTGGCAGCATGTGCAAGGTGTACGCAAATAACCCCAAAGCTTCTTATAGCATAAAAATCATTAAAAAGTCATTTACATGTAAAGAGACTTCTAGTCTGATCCACATCAAGATATGAAACCCTAATGAGAAGGTGGTCTTGTAAGAAATAGCTCACATATATGAAGAAAGACTAACCAAATTTCTCTAGAAAAAGGTGTCCCAGAGGGCATATGATTACCCTATATAAATATATCCATGGTCAATACAAGGTTTTGTCAAATGAACTGTGGGCCAAGAGGTTTTTAACTGACAAGAGGACATCCTTTGAGGTTAGAAGGAAAACGATTCCACCTTAAAGAAAGGAGTGAGTTCTCCACAATAAGGGTGGTTCCTTTGACCAATTTCCCCAAAACATCTCATCTTTCAATATCTTTAGAGATTTCGTAAAGTTTTAGCGAAAAATATTTTAAAGAAAGACCAATGCAAGAATATTAAAAGACCACTGTAGTGCGCCATATACGTCATCTAGATGTTTTAATTAGGCATTGATCATTAATAAAATTCATATTCAACAATTTAAAAAAGCATCATTCAACATTAAATATACTCTCAAAGTTCAGACTCAGCTGCTGCTGGTATTCAACCATTATAAGGTTAATGGGGCGAGGCAGCTTTGTGAAGCAGGTAATTTTGCTATATTTTCAGACACAAAGTATACAAACACAATGATCTCTATTGGCTGGAGACTTGTATTAAAGGACGATTTACCTCACTATAAGGGTTCCCTGGTGGTCCAGTGGCTTTCTCTGCTGTGACCGGGGTTTGAATCCAGTCAGGGAACCAAGAGGTCACACCACCGTGAAGCCATGCAGGGAGACTGCCTAGGAATACCAGGAGCTGTAGTCTGTGGCCCACTGGAGAAGGAACTGGAAACCCACTCCAGTATCTCTGCCATGAATACCTAGTGGATCAGCATGGGGTCTTACGGTCCATGAGGTCACAAAGAGTTGGACACGACTAAACGGAGCAAACACATACAAGTGCTCTTTATGGTGTGAAAGAGCACAAGATTATATGTTAAAAAATATATATTATTTTAATTACACTAATAACACGTAAAAAAATCCAAAGTTTAAGTCTCTGTTTACATACAAAGTGTATCCTGCCTACTGGCTGTTGCATGAGTAATAACCAATAACAGCATGCAGTGTGGTGATTAACTATAGGAAAAAGTGTGATTGTTAGCAGTTTTCCCTGGACTTAGGACGACACTGACCAGTTAACACATAACTGACCTGTTTTAGCCGAGTTCAGCATTCCATGCCTGCACAGATAGGTTTGCCCTATTGATAGGGCATTACAGTTGTCCCAAAGTTTAAATGTTCAATTTAAAGGCTTAGAAGTAATGTTAGAGCACTTATGTACTGAAAGGGGTTGTTACGTGGTTGTTAGAGGCATTTATTACACTAAAAAAGATCATACATGCTTGTGAAAAGAATCAATATAACATACACTCCAGACCAGACGCACTCCAGTGGTCTCGATGAAAACAGGAAAGTAACCGGATGGAAAAGGAACGAGAGAAAGGTCGGGCTTTCTCAGTTGTTGGCATCAGTTGTGTAAGCTGAAGAATTAAAAGTAATTTTAGAGAAAATTTTAATTTTAGCACATTCTGCTATTGCATGGAAGCTGCCATGAGCAGTAATGCTTCCCTTTTAAGCCATGAAGGGGCAGGTACAGAGCAGCCAAACTTGCCACTGCCTTCTGTCATGTGGCTGAGGGGCAAAGTGTCTAATGCTTATCAGACTCAGTCAATAAATTCCCCTCCATCCTCTCTCCCCACCCTCTCCAGAATAGATAAAACGAGTCAGTAAGTCTTGAAACTGCAGGAAATATGGAAAATACTAACTTTTAATCCTTCAGTATCTGCAATAAAACTGTTCACTAGAAGGTGAGATCATGAGGCTGAAGCTCAAATATTTTGGGCATACTATGAGACGATAGGATTCCCTAGAAAAGACTCTTATGCTGGGAAAGATTGAAGGCACAAGAAGAAGGGGACGACAGATGGATAGATGAGGTAACTGAAGCAATGAACATGAACTTGATGGAGCTCAGAGAGGCAGTGACTGAGAGATGCACCAGGCATGCTGTGGTCCATGGCGTCACGGAGAGTTGGACACGACTGAACGACTAAACAACAACAATCTGCAATAATAAAGATTTTACATAAAGATGTTACACATCTGCTAATGTTCTTATATTGTTACCTAATTCACAAACAAAACTAATTCACAAAAATAGTGGTCCTTCAAAATAAGGATATTACAGTGGAATTCAAAGGACAGAGTGGCGGTTTCTTCAAAGTGGGATGTTTGATAGGTGCTCTGATGCTGGGAAAGATTGAAGGCGCACAAGGAAGTGGACAGCAAAGGTAAATGGATATATTATAGTTTATTTATAACGCGCCGACATATTCCATAGCGCTGTACATAAATTAAGTTCAGACAAAGATAAATAGAAATTAACATATAGCAAAGGAAGGATGGCCCTGTCTTTGAGCTAGGAATCCAATGTCCATGGTGCATTCCCAAAGTACTTAGGATAGAAACTCGCAGACTTACAATCTAAGGTATAGTGAGTGGTAAAAGAGGGAGACAGAGGGGATAAGTGTGTTAGGGTGGAAGGTGATACGCTTCTTTAAAGAGATGCATTTTAAGTGAGGTTTTAAATGTTTTGAGGGAAGAGGATAATCTGGTGGAGCGAGGCAAGGAGTTCCAGAGACTAGGGGCAGCACGAGAAAAGTCCTGGAGGCGGGAGTGAGAGGAGGTGACAAGAGTTGTAGAAAGAAGAAGGTCATTAGCAGGTGGGTGGGGGAGTAATATATATGAGGTCATTCAAGCAATTAACATGAGCTTGATGGAGCTCTGATGGGCAGTGGCTGACATTTCTGCCTGACATGCTGCGGTCTATAAGGTCATGGCCAGCCAGACTCGACTGAACGACTAAACAACAAAATGAAATAAGTAAAGGGCTGTCCTAAAAATGGGAACACTTAAAACTAAATAAGATCTTAGATTTTACATGTGCAGACTAGAAGATTTAAGACTGGATATCAATCATCAAAATCTATATTTCTGTGTAATATCTATATCTTGATTGCCAGGAAGGAGCACACAGAGTTCTTGATTATTAGAGTACTTAGAAACTAAAATAGTTTCTTCTTCTGTAAGATTGGAAATGAACTGAAGGAGAGCAAGAAAATAATTCATCTCCGTGACTGGGACAAGACAACCTCGTTAGTGCAGGCAATTAACTGTAAAGGAATATTCACCCGCAACCCAACAGCAGTGACGAGATCCCCTTAATACCAGTATATCAGTGACTGGCAGCTGAGGGTCAATCATGATAAATATGTCATTGACATAAGGAGAGCATTTTGATTTGAGACGTATGTTGTGTTTAAAATAGAACAATATGTGTCCCTGGCCTACCACAGAAGTTATAGGGTCACTACACAATGATAAATTAAATATATGTTTGAAATCTTCGAGTCTGACTAAAAGCATTATTATCCAGAAAAAAAGTAAAAATGGTGATTCCTCTACTGGTACCTGGAGGCATCCATCCATGAGACAGGCAATTAATTAAAAATCAGTGGCAGCACGTGTGCAATTATTGTATCCATGAATTTCTAGAAGATCCAACTGTTTAAGAAATCTGCTTCCCTCCCTCCCATTGCTTAGGATGTGATCAAAGCAAGCAGCGAATTTCCATATTGCATCTTCTAATGCACACAACAGGTTTCCCTTGGTCCTTGTGAGCATGTGGCATAGTTATTAGCACAGGAGCCAGCCCGCATAGACAAAATAGAAACCTTTTTACATTAGAACGTGCAACATGGAAGTTCACACCTGCTGCTGCCCACCACTCACAGTGATAGACAAGATCGAGGTCAAAATGGCAGCCGCCTAGAGGCGAGCACAAAAAAAAAAAATAGTATTAGTTCTTAACTGTTTTTCTTGTTTCTATGAAGTGTAAACAGATTTAATCATTTTTTTCCCATGTTCATTTAACGTCACAGAAGTTCCCAAACCTGGGGCCCACGGACCACCAGAATCTGATATTACACCATGATGGACAATTATCAACAACTGTATTGTGAACAATTATGAAACATAATTAATAGCAATGCCTGAACAATTAGTACTGAAAATAACATTTGACTATTTATAAGTGTACATGCCTTACCAGAGGACAATATATTCCAGTTTATACACCGCAGAAAGTCAAGTCTATAGTGTACCGTACAGATCTTCTGCATGTTCAAGTGGTCCAAGTGACCTACATCAATTTGTATAAAAAATGGGAACCACTGCCCACTCGTCTAAGGTGTTTTATCATTTATGGCAAATAAAGGATAATAATAATAATAATAATAATAATGTGTGGCTTTCAGGAATGATACTCATGTCTGCCACTAGGGGGAGTAGTATTAAGCAGAAATGTAGTCCCGCAGATCTTTATTCTTATCCTTTATCTTTCCCTCCTAACATCAATAACTTGTACTGTCTGCTACATACCTCCCAATAATTGGGCATTGAGGGACACGCATTACTGAATATAGACACTATTACACTTTACTATTACTGTTGACCTGGGTTTGATTCCAGTCAGGGAACCAAGAGGTCTCCCTATCCTGAAGCCGAGCATGAGTGGGCCTGGTTAAGACTTGGATGGGAGACCACCTAAGAATACCAGGAGCTGTATGCTGTGGCCTACTGGAGAAGGAACTGGCAACCCACTCCAGTATCTCTGCCATGAATACCAAGTGGATCAGCATGACCATGGACATAAAGATGTGCCTGCTGTGTTACTGTCCATGAGGTCACAGGGAGTTGGAAATGACTGAACAACAAAAAATAATTATATATCATGGAGCAACAAACCCATGGAAAGAAAGAGGGATATGGTCAGGATTAGATAGGGGGATATGTCCTTAAATGTTGGATGGATAAATCACTTTTTGTGCACCAGTATAAATAAATATTTACAAAATAAAAAAAAAGAAATGCTGTGGCCATTTGATCCATCCTCCGACCAAAATTGAACTTATAATTTTTTTGCATTTATGACAGCATAACATCTGAAATAATACTTTATTTATCTTAGACTATATATTAAAGAAAATATGGATATTGTTGTAGATTTATATGATTAGGAGACTTGAAATAAATAAAATTATAAATTCTTTCCATTAAAGCTACACAGTGGAAGTACATTATCAACTGAGATTTTTTTTTTTTATTGTAATTTCTTACAGTATTTTTTACTTTTCACTATTCTTATCCACTTACCAAGCATTGCCTGCTATTAGTTTACTAGTTGCTCATAATTGCCTGCAATCGTGCATGATCATTCATCTCGATGTCATACGGCTTTAGACTGCAACAATTCAGTTATATCAAAAGATTAAAGACTGGCTCTCGCTAGCATTCCTTTTTATGTATTATAATATATAACTATTACTATTTGACCGTTTTCTGCAGAAAATCTTTACAGAAGAATATAGAAGAGGCAACATGTATATATTCATTATTATTACTCTTTATTTATACAGTACCAGCATTCTCCATAGCACTATTTGCTTAGTAGAATAAAGTACAGTGGGTAGATTTAGCGAAATTATAAAAGGTATAGAAAAATTGTAATGTAAGTAGAAATACAAGTTCAGGTACAATACAACTACAATACAGACTTGGATAGTGCCCAAAATACCATCCATAATAGTTATTAGCATGTGAGTAACGCAAGGGAAACTGAGGGAGGGAGACTGAGGGAGAGAGAGAGGAGGGAGGCAGAGAGGGAGGGAGAGCGAGAGGAGGGAGGCAGAGAAGGAGGGAGAGAGAGGAAGGGAGAGGGAGGAAGGCAGCGAGAGAGGGGAAGGGAGAGAGAGGTAGGGAGTGATAGAGAGAGAGAGGGAGGGAAGGAAGAGAGAGAGAGGGAGTAAGGGAGGGAAGGAGAGAGGGAGGAAGGCAGAGAGAGGGATGGAGGCAGAGATAGCGGGAGGGAGAAAGACATAGAGCACACAGAGTGCAGAGATAGGGCACAGAGAGAGACAGAGGGCATAGAGAAAGAGAGAGTGCACATACAGTGAGGGGCGTCCAGAGAGACAGTGCACAGAGAGAGAGACAGCTCAGAGAGAGAAAGGGCGCACAGAGAGACATGACGCATATACAAAGAGAGGGCACACAGAGCGAGACAGAGGGCACACAAAGAGAGACCACACAGGCAATTGATCATAACATATGATACCGTCATTTATGACGAGCTAGTTACTAATCTGAAATAATCTTTATATCTATGAGACAATGGGTTTTGCTGTTCACATCATAATACTTAGAAACAAGAGCTGACATAAGTGAACCACAATGTCCAGGAAGCGGCGTGGTGATGCGGGTAAGATGGCACGGTCATCATGTGTACTCACTGCATCAGCACCTTAGAAAAAAGATACCTTTCACTACTGGGTAGAAATGGAACAATATTACACAATTTAACCTACTGAAAGCTGTTATTTTTCATATTTCATATATATATGCTTTTTTTGCACCAGCCTTCCAATGGGGGGGCGGGGATGGAAGATAACCTGTCTGTGGGGCAAGATCTACATTGTATATATAACTTGTACAGATTTGAATTTCATAACAAATCTAAGTATGGATATTGTATAAAAAGCCTTTTTTCTACATTTAGATATTGGTATTCATCAAAAAGGGATTTGCATCTAGAATTTAGATTTTAAGAGTCATTGGAGGTATGCGTTATTTAGTCTGCGGGTGAACATATATAGTTTAGTTTAGACAAAAATTAAAGCGCCACTTAATTCAGTACAAATTGGAGCAAATTTTTTTCTATTTTTCTCTTAAAATTTCCTAGAGAATTTTGTAATGAGACTCTGACATTCCCCCAGACAGACCCATAGCAGCAGTTCTGTGCAGAGAGCATAAGCAGAAAGGATTATCCCTTCCCAAATTAATTTCTCCAGGGAAAGGACTACTTGAATCAACTAAATTGGGGGTTACCTATCTCCTGCTACATTCCTGAAGTTCAGGGAGAAACTATAAATCTTTGTTTTCATCATGGCCTTCACTGCTCAGTGTTTGCAGATGTTATAAATAATGGAACAATCAGCAGTGTGTTTGTAAACAGACCTACGACTGTAGATTTTAAGCTGTTATTAGTGTAACTAAAAATAAAAATTATAATTTTAACATAGAATCTTGTGCTCTTTCACACCATGAAGAGCACTTATAGTGCGGTAAATGGCCCTTTAATGCATAATGTGGTATAGTATTTCCCTCTCCTGGATGTGGGAGGAGTAAAATGCACCTCAAGTATGTTATTAAAGGGACTCTTTAGGCAATATTTTGTTTTATATAAATATTTAATCTGGATTAATTAATTATATCCTCCACAATACAATGATGTGATACATTTTACATTTTACTTACTTCTAAGAAGCACAAAGAGTAACAATTACTCCCCCTCTGTAACCTCCCCCTTTTCTTCCTGTTGTCTTATGTAGGGTGCTCTGTTGCAAAGCTGTGACCTCAAGTCACACCCACAAAGAAACGCAGCATGTCACAGTCTACTTTTTAGCACCATAACCTAATGGTTGTGTGAACAGGGGGTTCACACAACCATTATGTTATGGTGTTAGAATGGCTTTATGTTGCAGCTGTAAAAGATGACACCCTACATGACTGAGAACAGGAAGAAACATAGAGGTAATAGTCTGGTACCTTGGGTACTTCTTAGAAGTAAGTGAAGTGTTCATTTTATATCCTGATTACATTGAGGAGGTTCAAACTAATTAAGTATCCTAAAACTTCTTATATAAAACAGAAAAATGGTTTAAGAGTCCCTGTAATATAAATACATTTATTTTTTAATATATCTATGAAAGTATGAATTGAAAACATATCCTCTTAGTGGTAGCTCCTTCAAAGTTTGGAGATTCCAGCATCTATTCTGATGCCATGCAGCTTTTTTATAAAATCTCAGAAATGCTGTGTATATATATATATATTATTTTTTTTTATTATTTTTTTATTTATTTATTTTATTTTTTATTGACCAACGGCAGCATTTACCAAACATTTCATCATTTCAGGTCAATGTTGTAGAGAGAAGATAATCAGACAGAAGCAATAGTTTTCTTTAGTACAGAATCCCTCTAGGCCTCCACTATCCACACAATAAGATTTCGATCTTACTGCCACATAAATCTCCCACACAGACAATATCACCACTTAAAGTGTCACCTGGAAGTATATTATGGCTGTTTGAATAACTGCTGTTTTCTCTGTTTCCTATACACAGCTAATGTCTGAATCTAAGCCTCTCACCAAGTGCTCTTAAAGGTTCTACATCATGGAATATTCATCCCTTTCAGGGAAATCCCTACAAGGCCTCTTAAGGTCCCATAGGCTTTGTGATTATGTACAGTCCCACAAATTAAAAGTGATAACGAAAACACATCATTTATTAGAAAAAAAACATTTTCCATTAAAGAGACCCTCTTACCCCAACAACAAGCTGGTTTCATCCTGAATAAAGTTAAACAAAACTGTCTACACCTTGCATCATTCACTGCAACAACAGCTCTCCAGAAATGTAATCAACCCTCTCACACATACAACTTTCCAGGGTCCTGCAGAAGTATTAAAATAGTTTTTTTTGTAATTGCAAACTTAAAGTTTTCAATCAAATGTTTGTTTTTCATGGTGTAGTGGTGCTTTAATAATAATGTAGATCTTTAATACATAACATATGGAATGACAGAGGCCCTTTAATAGTCATCAGAGGTGTAATGCGCTCATATAGATTCTGTTTCCTAAAAGGAAAATGACTGCATGGGGTCTGTACTGTGTACAGAAATATTACTAAACCCAACGTACAGCACAGACCTAAACATGAAGTGCTCTATAAATAGGCTGGAATGTGCTGACTGGACACTCTCCATCCATCCCATTCAGAAGGTGTTAGGTTCTAGTTATCCTCTACTAATGTTGTATGGGTAGATCTGCTAACCAAGCAAATCCCAGAAACCCCCCGCTGGAGGAAACCTCTGCAAACATGTCAGGAATTGTATATCTATTTCAAGGGATGTTAACAGACGGATAAAGTGATTTTCTATATTGTTTTTAGATAACTAAATATGATCATGGACAAAATGTTTCTGTCCAGTATACCAGAAGGCAGTGCAAAAACTTTATGTCTCAAGATTCTGAGCAGGAAATAAGTATAACTTATTTTTAAATGTCTTAATGTGAACACAAATGTACAGTGTTTTTATTATATATATATATATATATATATATATATATATATATATATATATATATATATTTTAGTCATTTAGTCGTGTTTGACTCTCCATGACCGTTTGGACTGCACCACGCCTGGCACGTCTTGTTGTGCTTATCCGCAAGGTTTCTTGGCAAAGATATTGGAGTCAGTTACTTCTCCGGTGGTCTATGGTTTGTCTCACCTCTCTGCTATGACCTGCCCATCTTGGGTGACCCTACATGGTATTGCTCACAGCTTCATTGAAGTAAACTAGCACCTTGACAATATAGTGATCCAGAAGGATGTGTATATATATATATATATATATATATATATATATATATTGTATAGAGTTCTTAGGAGCACAGTCCCCCTTATAGAGTGATTCCATATGCCCTAATACAAAAAAAGGTCCAGGGAGGTGATGAGATGATTTTTTTTTATCACATATAATAGTTGTCAAACTTTGACAACTAAGATTGCCGCAAATGGGCGAACATGCGCATTGCGCTGTGCAAGCGCATTGCGGGGGGGAAGAGACACAGGGGAGGGAGAGGAGAGGCAACAGACACAGGGGAGGGAGAGGTGGGGAAAGAGACACGGGGGGACGGGGGGAAAGACACAGGGGGAGAGGGGGGAAAACCCTGGAAGGGGGGAAAGGAGACACAAGGGAGGGAGAGGAGGAGGAAAATGAGACACAAGGGAGGAAGTATACTCATTGCGAGGCCCGTGATAAGCGCCAAAGGCGCTCATTGCGAGGCCAGTAAAGTAGAGGGGGAGAGGCTCCCATTTTGCGGCAAACAGCATTGCCAGGATTCACATTTTATTGCCGTCATTTTTGACGGGCAAGTTGCAAGTTATTATTATAAAAAAGAACCACTACCAACTGTGTGAAAATCGTATAATCCACACTGCGAAATACATTTCAGCTGAGGAAGCTAATCTGCCGAAGACAAAATTTTAGATCCCATAACGGCATAAATGCATATAAAATACACATTTACTAAAACAAGTCTAGTTCTTCAAATTTTAAATGCTAAAAAATATGACCACCGTAAGTCCTTAAAACAATATATATAACATTTTACAATGGCCTATACATTTTTCATATTATGTTAAAAATGCTTTCAATGATATTTTAAGATACAAAATTACAGATCTGTTAATACTACAAAACTAATTAGTTTCTTGGAATAGTTGCTCAGTATTTGAATAAACAATATTGTGATTAATGAGAGTGGATAATTTGGGTGGCAGATTCATTATCTCAGATTTTCACCTGTATACTTTGCGAGTCTGGGAAACCTATAACTGATGGGGCTGATTTGTGGATCCAAAGGATTTCCAAGAAGAAACAAGATTAACCTGGGCCACAGAAGCTGCCGCATTCCATGGAGTTGCTAATATTATGAATGCCAATCATTGCATGGCAGGTAGCCCAGGTCTGTGCCTGGCCAAACATCCTGGTCCTTGACAGGCACTCGTTTCCAGTAACCTTCAACTGTCAACAACCTAACATTGCTCTAATGTGCCAAAGATTATTTTTATTTTCCAATGGTTTTTGCACCTTTTATACCTTTATATTAGATTTGGCCTGCCCAGATCTCTGTGTCCCAACAATAAAAATATATTAAAGGGACCAAGACTACTGTAAATCATCAGGTAGAGGCTTGAACGTTTTTAAATTGCTTAAGAATTGTTTTAGATATTATATATATATATATATATATATATATATATATATATATATATATAATATTACAAGAAGAGATAAAGAGGATCAAACACTGATTATATTGTAGCTTTATTGATTTCTCTACTCAGTATTTATCATGTAGATGGTGTAATGAAGAAAGTGTCTGTCTTGGAATTGAAGACAGTGAGTTCAAATTCCATCAGTCACCTTTACTTGTAAGAAACCCACTCAGTAACAATTTCTCAGCTTCTCGAATCCTGTATTCTCTCCTGCAGGCTGCCATCTTGCACACCGGTGACCTACAACACTACATTTTCTGAACTAAGTATAGTCCCATTTACACAACTCCTTTTTTTACATTCTATACCAGTAATTTGTTATTACAAATTATTAGTGTGTCCTTCGTTTATTAAAACAGGTGCAGGTCACAGGTGTGCAAAATGGCAGCCGGCAGAAGAAAATACAAAAGCTAAGGTGGGTTTCAAAAGCTGAGAATTATAGGCTTCTTAAAAAAAGTAAATCAAATATACATTAAAACTTTTGATATAAAACAAAAGGTTTTGCCTGAAAAGTCCCTTTAAATGATGGGTTTTCCTTTAAAAGATGCTCATTTAGGCTGGGAGGCACGTTATCATACTGAAGTATTTAACTGATTTCCTAAACCTTGTTATTTCACAAAATCTCCCCAAAAAATCAAAACCTGATATATTTTTTTCAGAATCCAGGTGCACTATAATTTACAATCGCAACAGTAAAAAAAACAATATATCAGTAATTACTTTGTGCTATATACACTGATTATATTTTAACTAGCAATGTTGGATATGACCAATAGGAGGAGACACAAAGCAGTAAAAAGCTATCGTACAGTATATTATTTCTCTGCATATTGGTAATGAATAAAAGTATCTTGGTGTCCACAAGAGAGGAAACACTGTGTAAAACATGCTTTGGTATATATATTGGGGAAAACGGACAAAAATGACATCTAAGGATGAATCTGCACAGACTTTCCATCAAAAAGCACAACTAAAACAATTGTTGGACCCCTGTTGGATGCCATTTTTCCCAGAATGATCGCTCCATTATTCCAAAACCTGAAAATCAAATTACTCAGAGGGCATTTCAGACACATTCAGAGGAGGAAAACATTTCAAATGAAGATGATCACATTTGTCAATATTAGATATACAGGTCTTAAAGGCTGGATTATGAATGCACCTGATAGAAGAGAATTAGTAGTGTATGCAAGCATTTTTTTTTTGTGCAGGACAAAAATCCCAAAATAAACATTTAAACACTTACATTAAAGTCAGCAAAATCTCTTGTAATTTCCAACAGTTGCAAATTAGGGTTAACACCCTCTAACCCCAGGCTTAATTAGTATCTAATTTAAAATGATTTGTTTTGGCCATTCAGGTTAGCTGAAACTTTTGAATTAATGCTGGGTTCCTGTTTGTGCTGAAAAGCAGCCTGGGATATGTAGTGTATCACTGACAAGCTGCAAAGAGATTGCAGAGCAAGCAACAGCAGGTAAATAGTGAGTTAATATTGCTCCCCTGATGCTGCATGCTGATTGGGGGATCAGATGTCTTTGTAGACACCCCATGGAGGTATCAACATAATCATTAGAAGGATTTTTAGATATTACTAAAAATAAAATGTTTTATAAGATGTGCTGCATACACATAAGCTGTTTTTTTTTGCCTGAGGATCGCAGAAATGTATTAATCCAGATCACTTAGCTATGCATTTAATATTGATTGGGGATTTATTATCACATTATCAACATTTCTTGTGACCCTGCCACATTCCTTCCCCTGCTTTACTGTTGTTTTTCTACTCCTTGATATGCACAGATATTTACGGCCCCAGCTTATTACTCTTCTGTTTCCTTGACTCAAATTTGGTCTGTAGACTTGCATACTAGACCTATCAGGACATCATTTATGACGCCTGTCTGTGTCCCATTCTGTATCTCTGCTCTTTTACTAGGCTCATTCTTACTTCTTTTATTCAGTATTGCTTCTAACTTGATAAAGAGAGGAGCAACTCTCGAAAGCTCAATGAATATTATGAATACTCTGATTATTTAAATATATATAAAAATATCTATAAATATATATATTGGGGAGTAAAACCCTTACATTGCAGACTTCTTATAACATTCACTTCTGTAACATGTCCCGTTAAATCAGATAAATAGTCCTTTAAAATTGAGTTTCTCAAAATAGAAGCTATATCTTTCGGCAAGAGAATAAATGTGACCTCCGATCTGGTTAATTGGAGCAACTAACGGAAACAGAGCTGGTGCACAGCCAGGAACTAGTTGAATGAAATCTCGGCTGCTGTAATAATGGTTTAGCGATGTACAAATGTTACAGCCTATTAGTTATACCGGAAAGTATGTTTCTTTTAGATCAAAGATCAATATTACAGAATAATAGCTACCTATGTAATAGACTTGTAAGTTTGCCAATCACTCCTTCATCTTTGTAGATTCATTTAAAACCTAATTTGTTTATATATATATTTATTTATATATATATATATATATATATATATATATGTACTATTTATTTAGTCTTCTCTCACTCTTTTGCCCACCATAAGCTATATATATATATATATATATATATATATATATATATATATATATATATATACATATATATCTTACTAGATTAAAAAATCTTCTACTTTATGCTAATAACCCAACTGTTCACTTGTTTATTATGTTAATCGCTGCTGCAGTTGAAATATCTTGGGACATGCCCACCTGTAAAAATGTGAAGTGTTTAAGGGAAATGCTTTAACTGCCTTGGCGGTAATCCTGAGCATGGCTCTGGGTTAATTTATATTACCTAAAGCGGCAACCTCGATCCATGCTCGGGATCACATGCTTTCCTCCCACGACATCCCTGCAAGCGCAGTGATGCAGGGGGGTGGAGCAAGGCGGTCTGGCCGCGTCAGCACCCCTGAGTGTACCGCTTGAACAATCGGGGGCACTGACACGGCCAGACCGCCAGGGTGGTTAAATATTGATAATATCAGAACATTAGGCACTTTTGGAAAAGTGCATCTTATCCTTTGCCCTTTCTATATCTCAAGTGAATGTGTGTTTATGTATGTATATGGCATGCCATAAAGTGTCAAGTACAGTTACAGACACAAATATCATTGTATATAGATATGTTAACATTTCTGTGTATATACAAACATGTTTCAATGTACTGCACTGGCATCTTCAGGCAGCCCACGGCCCCCTGAAAATGTGCTGCAACAATACAACAAGTGTGTGTTATGATTTTACCTTTTCTAGCCCTTGTGAAGAACTTGATGCCACCAGGTGAGGTAGATGGGTTTGAGCTGGGTGAAGAAGAGTCTTTGGAAGAGGATCTGAAGATGCCGCTGAAGCTCATCCGACGTGGAGAGCGGGGAGGAGATTCTTGATACGGGAATGGAAACACTGTTTTTGGTGATCCAGGGCTGTACTTTGATTTGACTGGGGCTGATAAGGGACTAGATGGTCTATTTTGCAGACCTCTGGGGAAAAAGCTTTTTGAGGGGCTTCCAGTGCTGCTGGTGGACTCCTCTGTCTGTAATAACAAGGAATACATTGTTAGTATGAATATAAAACAGGCTGAGATGAAGATTTGTAATTGTATATGAACATTGTACTATAAGGTGAGCAGACACAACCAAACCTGGTTAACATGGTACAGTGGTTAATTAAGAGACACATAAAAAATATAAAATACCAAGAATATGGTTAAAGGTCTCTCGGTCACCTGAAAATCTTAAAGAGCATGAAAAACTGGCTGTGTTATACATTATTGGTGTTGTTGTTGCTGTATTTATATGCAAGTGAGCAGCTTGTGCATATTAATTAGATGTTTTGATTTGCTACTTAGGATTACAGTCTGTTTGTCTGTCTCTGTAGTGGCCAAAATAATGTTATCGGGCACTTAGACCCCTCTCCCACCCATATCAACACTCTGACCTGCACATTAGCATACAGGAGCTGCTAAATCAGTTCTAAATATTTCCGAAATTATTTACTGTAGAGAAAAATTGCTAGTACAATGTACAGGCATAGCCCATTTAGTGGGGTATATGCGTTCCTGCGTGCAGGAGAACTAACAGAAAACCATGCTAAACTGGGCATTATATCAGCATAGAAAAGCATGCTAAACAGGGATTTAAATCCCCGAAACGCAATATTGTCAGATTTCCGGATCTGGCCCTGAAAACAGTGCTATTGCGAATCAGCGCTGCGCGGGGTAGCGTTGTGCGGGGTAGTACTGTATAGACAATTTTTAATGCTCCTTAAAATTAAGTCTACTTCCTGCTTGGGTGACAGAGTCCATTTAATTATGATTTTCAGCAAAATGTAGTGCCTAAAAGGAGCTAAGAAAATAAAAGTATTAGAAAAGTAAACCTTGGTCCGTATCGAATAGATGCCGTTTTCTCATACTTCTGGGCTATACCTTGGACCTTTCTGGACAATATATTGGATTAAAGCACAGTTGGATACATACAGACTGTGCATTGGATTTTACCCCACAAGGATGCTTCTTGTTGTGTTTGGCTGGGTAGATAAGTATCATTTAAGTTTCAATATAATGTTATATATTTGGTTTGTACAGGGGGTTATTTTGTGCCTCTATGTTGTACTTTCCTCTATAACCAGTCTACTCCTTGGCATACATATTTTCAGTAGTACATATTTCCAGTGGTACCCAACATTGACTGATGATTTTAGTCCCTAAATGGAAGCCCTCATAGGACTGGTTTGCCCACTAATAAGATGTTACTTTACTCATTTATATCAGTTTAAACACCAAATTTGCCTAAATTGAGAAGATATATTTACTCCTAATTGGTAGTTTTGCTTTGCTGTTGTATATTACCCACTTTGCACATTTATAACTTGCACAGAGTAAATACGAAACATTAAATAAAAAACAGGGAACAAAAAGTATTTTTCCAAACTGTCAAACTCCCTGAAATGATAAATAACAGTGCGGTGCCAAACCAGCCTGACAGTGCCACATACGCTCAGACAGGACAGTGACATTGTGCTGAATTCAGCTACAAACATAAAACAGATTAATGCAGGCATAAGGCTGGTGCGTAATAGACAAGTGAAGAAATATAGGAAATAGTGGCCTCTTACCAGTTTATAGGGTAACTATATAAGTGTCATAATACCCAGCTATGCAGAAAAAAGACACAAGTGCACATAATTTTCATGTTAAAAAAATATTTTTTAGGTTAACATTAATTAACATTCCAAAAATATATGCAAACAGCAGCAAAGCAAATCTGTAGCCAGAAAATATAATTTAAAAATACAGTTTATTTTATTAATTGCCACTTTCCATCTTCTCTAAAACATTCCATAATTACACCCACCCTCAAAAAGTCGCATCTAACTACCGCCCTATTTCTCTGCTTCCCCTTGCTTCCAAATTGCTGGAGCGGCTCATCTATAACCGCCTTACCAGCTTTATTTCCTCTAACTCCCTTCTTGACACCTTCCAATCTGGCTTCCGGCCCCAATGCTCCACTGAGACAGCTCTCACCAAAGTCACTAATGACCTGCTTACTGCCAAGTCAAAAGGTCACTTTTCTATTCTTCTTCTTCTTGATCTCTCTGCTGCCTTTGACACAGTCGACCATCCACTTCTACTTGATATCCTTTCCTCCCTCAGTATTCGAGACACTGCTCTCTCTAACTAAATCTTGTCTTCTCCATCTAAAAAACATCTCCAGAATTCGACACTATCTTACGCAAGACACAACTAAAATCCTAATACACTCTCATCATCTCTAGTCTAGACTACTGCAACTCGCTTCTTGTTGGCCTACCCACTGCCCGACTATCCCCACTTCAATCCATAATGAACGCCTCTGCTAGACGCATCTTCCGTACACAACGTTCAGTGTCATGACCCTTACTTACAAAGCCCTCAACAGTGCGCCCCCATACATCTCTGGTCTCATCTCCAAATACTCCCTCACCCGCCCTCTTTGTTCTGCTAATGACCTTCTTCTTTCTACAACTTTTGTCACCTCCTCTCACTCTCACCATCAGGACTTTTCTTGTGCTGCCCCAATTCTCTGGAACTCCTTGCCTCGCTCCACCAGATTATCCTCCTGCCTCAAAACTTTGACTCTCTAAAAACGCATCTCTTTAAAGAAGCGTATCACCTTCCACCCTAACACACTCTCACACTGGACACTGGAATCAAGGCTCAAAGACAGGGCCCTCCTTACTTTGCTATGTTTAATTTGTATCTATCTTTGTCTTGAACTTTCTTATGTACAGCACTAGGGAATATGTCATAATATCTCTACCAGGTATCAGATTCCCCGTTCATACCCGCTCGCCCCTATGAGCCAAGGGATCTCCCAGCTAAAGTATTTCTAAAAGTGTGTTAAAACATTAGACTATTATGCAACACCCATGGTAGATGATGGATAAATGTAGCTTCTGGTTGCTTGAGAGTTACTATTAATAGAGGCCTAGATTAGCTGCACATAGGATGCTCTGCTAAGTATATTTGTCAGCGAGGGCTGCTCTAGCAGCAGCAGCTTTCACTCCTCACTTACACACAGGTCCGTTGGGCTGGAGGGTGCGGTGCTGACCCCGGGGAATGTAACCCCAACACTGTCCTGGCTCAGTCACTCATGTCTGTCTACTTCCAGGTAACACTGAATTACAGAGACATACAGTGGATGACATATAGTCTGTAAGCATGTTGTGGCACGACAACCTGGCTCCTGGCATTTGTTGAGCCCTGTAAAATGTAATTTTTATTTAAAGTACAGTATTCCTTTTTGTTCTGGTTGCTTGAGTTCTGGTTAACCGAGAGTCTACTGTAAATAGTGTTCAGATATACTTCTCTTTTTTCTGTTCTAGTCTCTACCATAATCATGGGTATAGTAGCATTAGTGGTATTTTCTCTGGCACTGACTTTCCAAAGCTCACTGTGATTTTTAGTCTTTATTGTATAAATGCCCTTTAAGATTATTGTTGGCAAAGATGCAAACTCAGGAAGTGTCCAGTAATAACAAGCCCATTGTGTATTCTGTGTTGTGTACACAAGGAATGTATTTTATTCCTTGTCAGTTATCTATGTTTATTTGTACACAGAGGATAAACCCCTTGCACTCCACACAAACAATTCACAGAATTTAGCAAGTCAATGGAAAAACAATGGGATTGGGAAAAGTCTCTTAACAACATCCTTAATATCTTATTGTATGAAGTTTCATTATAAACCCCTTGGACTACCATACATTGTAATTTATTGCTGTTTTTATTTATTTGTTGTAACCTCCTTCACTTATGAATTGACAATATTGTGTTTGACTTGAGTCCCATCTCTTGTCACTCTCAATTTAAAAATATATCAATATATACTGCAATATTCTTATTATTCTTTTGAATTTCTGGATATTCACGGCTCCTCCAGTCTTCAGAACACATCCTCCTAAAATAGGGAGCTAATTAATATTTGTTGTATTGTATGACCACAAATTTAGGAGGACTTAGAGCAAACAGTATTTTTTTGTGTTCCTTAAAGGGATACTGTCACCCAAACAACAGACTGGTATCACTTTCAAGACAATTACATTGTACAAGCCATTATCTTTATTCCTGGGAGATAGTTAGCATTGTTTGTGTCTCATTTATGCTAATATGCCAAGTTAAAGCGCAAGTCGCTAGTATATATATATACACACACACACATATATATATATCTTACACATACAATAAGGGATCTCCCCCAAAATTAATAAGACCCTCTCCTTATAAATACATATGGACATAGAGAGAGAGAGTCTAAGACACAGTACCCCTTCTGGATTGCTACCTTGTCATGGTGAATGGGCTTGTTACCTCAATGAAGCTGTGAGCTATATCATGAAGGGTCACCCAAGATGGACAGGTTATTTTAGAGGGGTCAGACAAAATGCAGTCCACTGGAGTAGGAACTGGCAACCCACAGGCTTGGTATGTGGAGCAGGATAGTCAGAATCAATAAGACTGACACTGTACATGCAGCTCCCTCTATCTGCATGCACTGTAAGTTGTTTTTTCTCTCAACATTGAGTGCTTGATAAAGGTGGGGGATGTGATCTAACTGCATGATAACTCTAAAGGTATATGGGAGTTTCCCTGTTTTTAATATTAAAATAAACTACCTAACTTTCCAAAATGCTGTTGAGAAACACTCTGTAAGTAGCTAGTACACCTAATAGAAACATTGTGTGCATGAGATGTGGAGGCAGACCTTTGAAGGGACTGTTTCTAAAAAAAGAGCTTTTAAGCACTCGTTAATAAAATGATATTTAGATATGCAAACACACACTTAGGTAGTTTATTTTAATATTAAAAACAGGGAACCTTACATATACCTTAAAGGAGCATTGATTAACAATCACAGAGACAGACAACCAGATTGTGGTACAAATTATCATATCAAAGCTAATTAGTATTCAGACACTGCTTATTTGCACTTTAAGAATAACTTAATACAGCTTATTATGGAGGTCCCTTGAACGCTTTAACCTTCTTTATCCTTGAAGTGTGAGCACTTCATATGTTTTGAATTAAATATCCTACTGTACCTTTCGATGTGCATTTTTGTCGGAACTGTCCAGGTCTCCATCCAAAAAGGGCATAGCAAAGGAGCTGAGGTCCTGGAAGAGAGGTAAACACAATTACAGTAACTGGTAACACTGGGTTGACATTATATAAACTCGGAAGCTGTATTCATATAGAAAACAGCGTGCGGCACAATGACTTATGGACATAAAATATAATATATGTATTTACAATATCTATTATCTAGAAGTATAGCTAACAATATGGTAGTTGTTTGTGTAATTCAGGAAAACATGAGATAATATATATATAACATATAATATATATATATATATATATATATATATATATATATATATATATATATATATATACATCTGCGGAAAGGATCACTGTATGATTATTATTTTTTTAAAGGCATATTGCCTGTGTGGACAGTTTGCCAAAGAATGAGAATTGAGCATATTATTAGTTAAACTATTTTTATTTCATATGACTACATTTACTCTGATCAAGCAGTAATGTCCTTCTTTGCTGCTGAGTCCCTCTAGGAAGCTTCTTTGTTTCTACAGGTTCTTTGAGTGAGCCCAGAAGCAGCTTCACGCACAGCCCCATAATTTACATTGAAGCCCCCAGTAGTGACTAAGCAGCAAAGGAGGAACGGATTGCTTGATCAGAGCTGCAAATGGAATAGTTTTATAATATTCTCAAGTCTTACTCTTTGACATCGTGCCTACATGGAAAAACAAAACAAAAAGGCACACATAAATGTTAAAGACTTTTGCCATTTATCAATCAATGAAGCAAACTCACACTGACTTACAATCACTTATTTAAACAAGGGATTAAGGAATAAGGAAGAGCAGCATGCCCAGCCGGTTACATACTAATGTTGCAAAGACTATTAAGTGTTTTATTCTCTATATAATAATGGTATCGCCCTCATACTGTGACAGTTTATGAATCATTTCAGATATAGAGAATAGCAGAGGATCTTTTCAGATAACAAATGCTTAAAATTCATAACTTTCAGGACCAATTATCTAACACTTCCATATATTTTTTTATCTTCATAACAAACAATTACAACTATATTTCATTTTCATGTGTGCAATAACTGGGACATTTGCTGTGTCCCTTTAAATTCAGTATTGTTTTTAACCCTCAATGTGTAATCTATCTGCTACCCGTATCCACTTAAAAGGAATTTTTTTATATTATTTTTTTAAACCTTGAATGTTATTGAGCAAAAGGGCAACTATTACGCCATCCAGCTGAAAAAAAACACTATCTTGTGTAACTAAACATTACAAATGCTGGCTTGTATTATTAAGTAAACACATTTTGGTCAAAATACACAGAGTTTATGGCAATTACACTTCTGCAAACAGCCACATTTGTTTGTGTTCTGTTCATAGTTAAATATCCATTCAAAATCTCCCCTTGTCATTATAAGGACAATATTTAAATAATACTGCTAATTAAACAATGAATTAAAGGGAGTCACCATGATTTAACTTGCCAAAAGTTGATTTGGTGTTAAAATGTTATTTATAGGAAGTTTTACATATATAACAAATATCATAACAGTGGCAGCATCATCTTCTCCTGCTCAGCCTAGCTTTTGCCACATTGTAGTTCTGCAATGTATTTCACTGATGCCAAGGGGGTCCTTTAAGAAGAGTATAAGGTACAACTCAAAAACACTAAAATTGGCCCACAATCCCCACGTAAAAATTACCTCATACAAGTAAGAACACAACAACACAGCTTTCTCAAGAGGGACGAGCCTTGCATACTAATGAAATTTCCATTAGTCCTAATGAAAGTATTGGCACAAATTCCCAGTTTGTGTTCACAGTTTCATGCTCATTCCACCAGTTGTGTCAGAAAAACCAGATGATATGTAATACCTAATAAATCCAAGGCTACTTTTTTTCTACTTTCTACGGTCAAGTGTAGTTCTTCAAAAGACCACAATGCAAATTCACTACTATAGTGGTCATGATGGCCATTTGGCAGACATTTTTAATTTCTGCAACCTTTACCACTGTGATAGTTCTAAGGTTGTTGCTACTAAAATTTGCTTTTAAATACCACCAGATAAAAGTTTAATATTGAATATTGCTCCCTTCAGTCTTTGAGCCTTATTAAATTCCAACAAAACTGCAAAAGTTACAGATTGATTTAATTGAACAAGCCCGCAATTACAGGGCCCAAATCTAAAACCATAAACCATGAACCCGTTCGCAGCATACCAGGCCATGAACATGATCAATTAAGCAAGGCCATAACTACCGATTTAGAAACAGACAATAGTAAATGAGACCGTCATCATGGCGTTTAAACATCAATCAATTAGTGTTAAGACATCAATAAATTAGTGTTTAGACGTCCAATATGCGATCAGACTCGCAATCCAGCGATTTAAAAATCAATAAAAATTAATGAAGGAAATGTTCTAGTCCATGTGCGTGGCCTGATATGTATTATTGATATAACACAGAAATTAAACATAATTTTTTTTGTATTGCAGATTTGAGAGTTTGTTGTGCAATTAATCTCTTTCATCGCTTTCCCCGTATTTTAAAATCCAGTATTGTGTGTTTATTTGGTTTTGTAGTGTTACGAACAGGTGTTTAACCCTCTTGCAAGTCCTCTCTAGTACTTGTACTCGTGCAATTTTTTGCTACATTTGTCATTTACGGGTTTGAAGGCAATTGCCGGGCTTGTGGAATTGTTGACATTAAATTTGCGATTAAATTTGTAACATATGCAGGCTTGAAAGATCAAAGGCTTTGATGGGTCGGCATTACGATTTTGACAACCGCAGGGATTTTCAGCCTGTAGCTCGCAAATTTCATTGCGTGTAGCTAGAGGAGGCCAATTGAATATCAGTAACTTTTGCAGGCTACATTACATGCTTCGGTAATTATGATTTTGACAATTTAATAAGGCCTTTTGAATAGGAATTGTATTAACTAATTAAGAATTCAGCTGTCATTCCTGATGTTAGAGAATTTATTTCACTATCCAACAAGAGAAGATGTTGCTTAATGTGGGCATATAGAGTATAAAACACTATCCAGTTTGATCAGGTACATACAGCGGGGGGGAAAGTATTTGATCCCCTGCTGATTTTGAACTATGTCCACTGACAAAGAAAGACATTCTAATCGTAGAAATTTTAATGGTAGGTGTTTTTTTAACAGTGACAGACAGAATAACAAAATAAATAAATAAGAAAAACGCATGTCAACAAAAGTTATAAATTGATTTGCAGGTCAGTGAGGGAAATAAGTATTTGATTCCATATCAATCAGCAAGATTTCTGGCTCCCAGGTGTCTTTTATACAGGTAACGAGCTGAGATTAGGAGCACTCTATTAAAGGGAGTGCTCCTAATCTCAGCTTGTTATCTGTATAAAAGACACCTGTCCACAAAAGCAATCAATGAATCAGATTCCAAACTCTCCATCATGGCCAAGACCAAAGATCTGTCCAAGGATGTCAGGGACAAGATTATAGACCTATACAAGGCTGGAATGGGCTACAAGACCATCGCCAAGCAGCTTGCTGAGAAGCCGACAACAGCCTGCTCAAGAAAGCACATGTACAGGCCCGTCTGAAGATTGCCAATGAACATCTGAATGATTCAGAGGAGAACTGGGTGAAAGTGTTGTGATCAGGTGAGACCAAAATAGAGCTCTTTGGCATCAACTCAACTCGCCATGTTTGGAGGAGGAAGAATGCGGCAGACACATTATGCTTTGGGGGTGTTTTACTGCTAAGGGGACAGGACAACTGCACCGTATCAAAGGGACGATGGATGGGACTATGTATTATCAAATCTTGGGTGAGAACCTCCTTCCCTCAGCCAGGGCATTGAAAATGGGCTGTGGATGGGTATTCCAGCATGACAATGACCCAAAACACACAGCCAAGGCAACAAAGGAGTGGCTCAATAAGAAGCACATTAAGGTCCTGGAGTGGCCTAGCCAGTCTCCAGACCTTAATCCCATCGAAAATCTGCGGAGGGAGCTGAAGGTTCGGGTTGCCTAACATCAGCCTCAAAACCTTAATGACTTGGAGAGGATCTACAAAGAGGAGTAGGACAAAATCCCTCCTGAGATGTGTGCAAACCTGGTGGCCAACTACAAGAAACATCTGACCTCTGTGATTGCCAACATGGGTTTTGCCATCAAGTACTAAGTTAAAGGGGTCAATTACTTATTTCCCTCATTGACCTGAAAATCAATTTATAACTTTTTTGACATGCGTTCTTTTGGGTGTTTTTGTTGTTATTCTGTCTCTCACTGTTAAAATACACCTACCATTAAAATTATAGACTGATCATTTCTTTGTCAGTGGACAAACGTTCAAAATCAGCAGGGAATCAAATACATTCACCCCCCCCCCCCCCCCCCCACACTGTATTTAGGCTTTGTCCTGCATATACAGATTTGAGTACCGCCCACACTTACTACTACTAATCCTTTACTCCTGCTATATCCCTGAATATGGGGGTGGGGGTGATACAACATATGAGACATACAGCATGATTTCTAACGACACATTTAGTTTCTAGCAAAATACACCTGGTAGTAATACATTTCATAGTAACAAAGTAATTATATGTATGTGTGTGTGTTTATGAGGATGGGAAAATGAAAAGGGAGAGGAGAGGAGGAAGGAAAAGCGGTAGCGTGAGGGATAGGAGGGGGTTGAGAGTGTTTGGAATATATCATTTAAATGAGGGAGGCAGGGTTTAATATCTACTAGAGCCAATATATTACAGAGTAATATTTACATATATATGTATATATATATATATATATATATATATATATATATATATTGTGACAGAGTCATACAAGGGTGTATGTGAGTCACAGACTCTGTAAGGCTCTGTTCTCTCTGAGGGAGTTAACTTCTCTGCTCAGTTAATTAGCTGCACCTGATTTAAAACTGTTCCTGGAGTATTTGAGGGCTGCTTATTGACTGATTGATTGCAGTTTGTCTGACCTTGAGAAATACAAACACAGTGAGACAGCAGCCTCCAAATTATGATTGCTTGGAACACAGTGGAGACCTGGAAATATGCAACCCTTTTCAATATATACAGGCTTTTCCAACTATTGGACTGGTTGTTTTGCTCCACCCAGGCTTCAGTGGAAGCTAAACCTATTATTTAATTTGATTTGTTCTGGTTTGTTATTTTTTTATTACTGGCTAAATTTTAGTAAAACTTTGAAAAGTTATACATCCCCTTGTATTGTGTGTCTCCATCACAATATCTGAAACACAGGCACAAACAAGGAGGAAATTGGTCACCTTGTATGTGTGTGTGTGTGTGTGTTTGAATGGGAAAGGAGAGAAGGATGGGGAAGGGGTAGTGTGAGGGATAGGAGAGGATTGAAATCCTTTGTAATAATTAGCATGGGTGTCGGATGGCAGGGTTTAACATCAACTAGTGCCAATGTTATAGATAACGGGTAGTTGTAATAAACATTGGAATTATGAGTCACATTGAGTCTTGACAATCAAGGAAAGTTAAAGCTGTTTCTTCCCCATTTATATATCAGAAAGTTAACATGAAGAACTGGATGTATTGTGTCTCATGAATAACATAATTAAAAACTCGCATATAAACAGATTTAGGGTGAAATCAGTACTACTAGGTGAAGTCATTAAAGTTAATAGGGTATTCAGTATATTGGTAGAACTTAGCAGTTGGAGAGGCATGAACAGTTATTATGAAATGTTTATGTCAATGGTGTCAATTGTCTTTCCTTGTTGGCTAAACTCTGATTGAATTGAAGATCTGTTGACCTTTTAGCTAATTCATCCATTAATTCTATGTGGAGTAATTCTATGTGGAGTAATTGGCTTAGTGGAAGTTGTGTGTGTGAGAGGGGAGTTTACATTTCTCGAAAGCCTTTACTGCAGTGAATGATGCAAGGGCTTTGCTTCTGGGTCAGAGGGAAGAGGTGCTGTTTCAATCTAATCAAACTATCTTTACAAAGGCTCTCTGTTCCTTCCTTGCCCACCCCTCTTTCTACTAACAGTCAACCCCCCCCCCCCCTTATGATTCAGTTATGAGGAAATTATGTAACAAACACAAAATGGATTCCTGTACTTTTCCTGTACTGTAGTTTTTTCTTTCCTTGAACTTCAGTTGTCCTTTAAATTCTTTATTTATTTTTTCAATTTTCTACAGACATTTTACACATTATTAAGCCAAGTTGTTCAAAAGAGCTGATTTTAAATATAACACTTCAAACACATGTATTTGATCTTGCAGACTTAATAGAATGACCTATATGTTTCTATCCATTAGTGGGTCTGTGCCACAGATAAAATGTTAAATAGAAATAGAAAAGTTATCAAAGTACAATCCAGCCACAACATTAATGCTACCGGGATGCTGTGCTTCTTGCATCAGTTAGTGGACTTTGTCCTGTTTGTGACAAACACAGACGGCATGTCCTGGAGCTTGGCCATAACAGCACCTGGCACAGACAGTGTGTTTGTTACCTGTCTGTTCTACAAAGAAAATTACTTCTCTTTGGAATCTGCGGAAATGCCCTTTCCACCTGCATTACAGTCATTATTTTTACTAAGTTTTAAATAAATAAATATAACATTTAGTTTAGAAACCTGGGAGAAATAAGAAAAACTGTGAATTTGGATAAGATCTCTATTCAGTTGAGCAGAAAGAATACGTCACATAATCACTGTATACAGTATACAAAAAGAGTCAGACAAATTAGATTAGATTTCTTTTAAAAAGACAGGTCCTCCATTCTTTTGCAGTGTATTAATATTGTAATTAACCCCTGTATGTGAATATGTTGGTGCATTACAAATAAAGGAAAAAAATATTAATAAATAAAATGCCTTTATGCTCCTGGCTTACACAGCTGCTAATGTGAGTTTGTTGCATACTTCACATGCATGTGACTTTTCTCCAAAGTATAAGGACGCTTTATCTAAAATTAAAAAATAAATAAATTACATAATCGTTAAACATTGATTTTTGGGACTTAAGGGGGCCTTGTCACCCCAAAATCAAGTTGTTTTACTTAGGTTATTCTTTTTGTTTGCTTAGTCAGCTAGTCATGTCCGACTCTCTGTGACCTTATGCACCACAATACCCAAGGCACATCGATTGTTATGTCTCAGATTGTGCTTAACCATAAAGTCCAGTAGACCGTGACTTGTCTGACCTCTCTGGTATGACCTGCTCATCTTGAGTGACCCTACATGGTATAGCTCACAGCTTCATTGATGTACACAAGCCCTTTCACCACGACAAGGTAGCGATCCAGAAGGGGAAGTTATTCTTAAAGATCATGGAAATCTGGATATACATTGTATATTACTTGGCACCCTTTCCCCTCACACTTAGCAAGTGCTCTGAGCTAAAAAATGGCAAACTGAGCAGCATGGTAGCCACAAAAACAATATTGTATTTCTCAGAAATTGCTTACTGTAGATAAAAATGGCTCATACAATGTATAGCCAGTTTTGAGGTGAAAGTGACAACTTCCTTTTGAGCTTTGACTCAACATTTGAGTTTGATGTTACAGGTCCAGAGCTAAATATAAAGTTTCCATTTGTGTTACACATATTTCTCAGTCACTGGACTCTATACCTGCTCTAGCACTGGGTGGGCTTGGGGTGCTTTGTACTAGGTGCTCACATAAACATAAGTGACACGAACCTTAGAATTGGTGTTAGTTTAAAACAGACAATCAGGAGTATTGAGTCGTCTCAAGATAATATTATCGTTGAGAGGTTATTACAATGTGCAGCTCTGAGAAGCCGACCACATACCCCTTTAAAGGAACTCTATCACTCCAAAATCAAGTTTTTATTGTTGTTCTAAAAAAGCATTAAAAAAAAACTGGCTGTATGTTTTGTTACCATTTTTTCTAAAGTAAATACATTCTGGAAAATTCTATGTATTGTTGGAGCATTTATGCTATTATTATTTCCTTTATTTGTAAAGCTACAACATATTCTGTAGCGCTAATATGAGCGACATATGCATATAAATTAGCTGCTTTGATGTGCTAATTAGAATTTCAATTTGCCTATCTGTCTGTGGTGTTCAAAATAAAGACCCCAGTGTTATATGGCACTGAGACCCCTTTCCCACTCTTACGAAGTACTCTGTGCAGCACATTAGCATACAGGAGCTGCAATATGAATGCTACATATTTCAAGAATTATTAATATCAACCTTTATTTATTTGGGTTAGTGATCTCACGCTCCCTTGAACATAAGAAGGTTCTGCTCAGATGGCCAGAGGTTCCCTTAAAGTGGGGAGCTGCATCCTGAATTGGACTACTATAAAGGGACATGGATATATTTTTTCCTTTGTTGCATAAGAAAGTGGGAAAGTGTCTTCAACAAAGAAATGAGGTTTAATCCCCACATCTTCAAAGAAAAGTAACTTTTTAATGAGTTTCTTACAGTTACTTGAAACTAATGGTTTCACATTTCAGCAGATCCTCTGCATCTCTTGGCTGGTCCTGTCCTTTCTTCGGATGAGATCAGAGGAGCATCTGTCAGTGTAACTGATAAAACAGCCGGACAGCATAGAGCAAGACATGTGCTGTGAATGGAGATGGCTTCATATAATAAGGGGTATCAAAAAAGTGACATTGGAGACATAAGGAAGAATGACACAAATAGAAGTACAGTAAGTTAATTCAAAATCTAGATTGAATAATATATACTGAAAATTAAATGGAAAAAAAACTTTATTTTTATATTAATGCACCTTTCACAATTTTATGAGAGCTTTTATACACCAGTTAACACTGAAATATTTATTGTCAGGTTCATCAAGGAAAAAAAAACATAAGCACACTCCAATGGCAATACACCAGTCAAAAACTATCATCTTCTTTCTTTCACCTTAGCGAGAAAAAAATGTATTATTGTAGTAAAGATAAATATTAAGTTTTAGTGGGAACATGTAATTTATGGTCCATTCAGGACCTGATGGAATGTTCCTGTATGCTCAAAGAATAGTGCAGTGCAGCTAAATTCTATTTAGACTCAGGTTAAATAAATGCTATAATAGCAGGTTTTTAACATTTTCTAATTGTGGTTGTACACAGTCGTTTTATTGTCCCTTTAATATTCCACAATTATACACACTCATATGATATATTAACTCAATTTATTGATTTTAGCAAAAAGTAAATATATTACCAAATATGAATTATTAGCTTTAATCCAATACAAGGTTTCACCCATTTGCTTAATGGAAGCTGGACTGTAAAACAGCATCAAAGCCATTCAGTAACAATTTTATTTTACTTGGGATCCACAAAAAGGTCTTTTAAAGACTAAATAAATGATAACAATCAATGATAACTCTCTGAATGAGGAGGGAGCGTCCTTTAATCTGACTACAGCTAATAGCATGCAAGATTGCTGCTAGTAAATTAACTTTTTCTAATACTAATAATACAATTACCAACATGCTTTTTAAGACGCTATTCCATGCCTAAAAGTTTCTGATTTACGAGTCAAGTTGACTAACAAATCACTACCAAACTATAAGTATACCCTGTTTAGCGCTCCATATGCGTTCCTGAATGTAGGAGCGCTACGTGAAAAAAAGTGCTTAACGGGGTATTATATCGCCATAGAGCTCAGACAGAGCTATGTCAAATCGGAGAGGGCTGAGTGGACATTTAAAGGGATCAGCGCTCAAAACCAGCGCTATAGCGGGGTTTAGGATTAAGTGGGGAATTACAGGAAAAAGAGAGAATCAGCGCTCAAAGGTGTAGCGTAAAGCGCGGGTATACCTTTATTCCAAAATACAGAAAATTAGCACTATGATAACTGTCCGTGGATTTGTGTAAAATGCCCAAAAATCGCAATCCATCTGTAGCTATCCTATTAAAATTCCCCCCAAAGCCCATCCCACGCTAAAATCCAAGTTATACACGTTACCGTAAGTCCTCAGATTGTCCCAACTTGTACGCTTATCCTCTGTAAAAGCATAAAAATGTCTCTGAGAAGCAAACAAGCATCCAACCTGACGCTATTAACAGCCTAACACTTTAATAGTTACGGATATGAGACTTAATTTCTCATATGCGACACAACTAAGGTGTTAATAATGCCCCCCATGAGATCCCAATGCTCGCTATCCAAAATTAACTTGGAGATTCCCCCCAGTACCCCTATCTACAATGATCCTGGGGAACCCGGGATTCCCCCCAATTCACACTCTAAACTGGGGGGTTCCCCAACAGGTATTGAGGAGATTCCAAGGGATCCCTATGCTCATAGCAGGTAGGTAGAGGGGTCATAAAGCTCTGCATGATTTTTATTATTATTTAGCTCCTTCCATGTCATTGGAAGGGGATTAAATAGATAGACAGGGGAATGGAGGCAGGTAGGCCTAGTGTAATGTGGGCACCATTCAGCAGGGTTGCTATGGAAACTGCTAAGCTCCAGTCTCCTGTGAGCATGCTGCCAGCACGTGTTAGGGCTAGAGAGCAATGGAAGAACAGCCTTTGATGGGAATCACCTACATTGAGTGGAGGTTTTAGGAGAGCAGTGGGGAAAAAAAGCAGTTACAAGGGAGATGTTAGGAGGGAGCCATTTCTAGCTGCTATGAGGTCAACTGGACTGGAGCCCTTAGTCAGCAAAACATAAATACAATAAATAACCTTTTCATTTTGCAACTTTTATATGCAATTATTCTTTACAGCAGGCTTCCATTTTGTTTTACTCCCGCTGAGAGCACAGGCAGGTGTAACTGCCATATTCACACGGTGCAAACAGACAGTTCCTGGGCAATCAAAGTCTCCTCCCACCTTTGGATTTTGACCTGCTGAAACCAAAATGGCTGACTCCACAAAAGCATAATTGCATCTAAAAATTGATAAATTAGGCAGTATTTTTTTTTACATCATAAAAACATTTTGTCTATTTTCAAGTGTTGCTCTTAAAAAGAGTACGTTTGAAAATATATGAACACTGTAGTGATTTAAAAGGACCCTAATATATTTTGTTGTTTTTTTGTTATTCTTAAAGAGCATTAACACTGGTTTTATGTTGTTTTATTTATGTATTTCTAAGGTAAATCAATTCTGGGACATTGCATGTTGTTGTTGCCAGGGGCGGAGCTACCGCTGGTGCAGCGCCGGCAAGGCAGCGGGGCCCTGAGCATTTGAGGGGCCCAGTGCTGACACTGCTGCAGCCCTGCTGGGCACCTCTTCACCCCAAGCAGATAAGAGATTATTTTATGTGTGTGTATATGTATATATATATATATATATATATATATATACACATACCTAAACACATATAATTTGCACCCAATTTTTTCCTTGCACCGGGGCCCTCAATGTACTAGCGCTGCCTCTGGTTGTTGCTGTACTTATATACAAATGAGTGGCTTGTGGTTACATATTAGCTGCTTATGTGTTTATTTGGATCACAGTCTACTTGTCTGTCCCTGTAGTGGCCAAAATAAAGACCCCCAATGTTATCTGGCAGTCATACCCCTCTCCCACCTTTATCAAGCCTTATTCCGCCACACATTAGTATACTGTGCTCTGAACTGCAACATAAATTCTAAGTATTTCAGAAATGATTTACTGTAGAAATGTATAGACAGTTTTTAATGCACTTTTAAAACTAAATCAACCTTTTGTTGGGGTGACATAGATACTTCAATACAGCCCTGGCACCTTGTAATGGAGGGTACCACTCTCAGGAATTGCCTCTCCCTCTACAAGTCATGTAGTGGCTGGCACAGATACCAGCAAACAAAAGCAGGAATTTTCAGATAAGAACATGTTGCACTAAACGGCCTTCAGCAAAATACTTATGTAGCAAAAAAAGAACATTTAGCAAATAAACAAATCTAAAGTGAAACATTATACAATTTACAGCCTATGTCCTATCTATATATTGTTTTATATCAGCTACATACCTTTGTCTACCAGTGGACAATATTCTAGTTTTTAGCTGTACTAACTGAAGTCGCTCAGTCGTTTACAATTCTCTGTGACCTGATGGACTGTAACATACAAGAACATCTTTGTGTCCATGGTTATGCTGATCCATTTGGTATTCATGGGCCACAGCATACAGCTCCTGGAATTCCTAGGTGGTTGCCCATCTCAGTACTAACCAGGCCCAACCCTGCTCAGACCATAGAGTGGTGTGACCTCATGCTTGGAATTGAACCCAGGTCAACAGCAAGGGAAGCACAGTCCTAACCACTGCACCACCAAAGCCTTACTATACTTGTGTATCTATTTACTTTTGGGTACTTATTTTATTAAGAAGTACTTATATTATCTGTTTTTACTTACTGAAACCTTCCAAATAGTCCCAACAAGGGTCTGCCCCCAGCAGTTCATGCACACAGTGTCTTTATTCATACTAGATGTACTGGCCAATCACAGATTGTTTCGCAGCATGTTTTGAAATGCTGATTATTATTGTTTATTTATAATGCACCAACATATTCCGTAGCGCTGACGAGACAATGTGTGATTGGTTAGTGCATCTAGTACTATATGTAGGAGTTACAGGGGGCAGACCATTGTAGGGACTATTTGCATGGTTGCAGTGAGTAAAAACAGAACATTTAAGCACCTGGTATTAATAGGATGGGACCTATACTCTTATTGTAGCGCAGCACAAGGCAGCAGCAGTGGCGGTGAGCATCTGCTAGATGGCGCTGCCGATATTCCGGTGCCATATCATAGAGTCAAGGCTTAGGTAAATAGTTAGTGTGAGGGTTGGGATTAGGGTTAGTTCAAGCTGTTGCTTACTCATTGCGAGTTGTCACGCAATGTTAAAGTCGTGCGTGCCTCGCTACTCATGGCAGCCGGCCATACATGCAGCGTTGGATGTGAGTTCATTGCGAGGCCCGCCGGGCAGTAAGGTACAGGGGTTGGGGTTGGATGATGGCCTCATCGCGAGTCCCGTAGGTCAGTTACATTTGGGGTTGGATGATGACCTCACTGCGATAAAGATCTCATTACGAGGCCCGTAGGTTACGAGGAACGCCGCCCACTTACATGCGGGGTTGGAGTTGGAGGCCCATAAGGTTGAGGGGCACAGCACTCATTGTAGCTGGCCATACATGCAGCGATTGATGTGAGCTCATCACGAGGCCCGCCGGCCAGTTGGATGTGAGCTCATCGCAAGGCCCGCAACGGCCTGTAAGGTACAGGGGACCTCGCGGGGTTGGATGATGGCCTGATCACGAGGCCCGCCGACCAGTTACCTTTCGGGATGGTATTATGGCCTCACCACGATGAAGGCCTCATTGCGAGGCCCGTAGGTTACAAGACACGCCGCCCACTTACATGCGGGGTTGGAGTTGGGGGAGAGACGGGAGGGAGGGGGGAGGAGAGACACAGGAGGGAGGGGGACACAGTTTATAAAAATCTATCATGCCGTCATTTTTTATGTATATATATATATATATATATATATATATATATATATATATAAAATACATAAATACAATAAAAATTAAAATTTGTGTTCACATTTGCACATCTAAAAATACGTTAAAAAAACTATTTTCTGCTGTTTAGAATTCCAAGAAATACAGTTATTGTGGTGGAGACATGCAAACTAATTAGTTTCCCAGAGTGCAGTGCAATAACAATATTGTTTGCAATTCTGAGCAATTATTAATTTTTTTATACTTCTATTTAGACTTCCAAATGTGAACACAAATGTACTATTTATTTACTGCACTGTGTATGGTGGAGGGCTTCTATCGCTCTTTTATTTTGTGGTATTTATATTACATACATATTTTAAATATATTTTATATGTTATATTTTAAACATCTTCATTTTAGTAACATATCAAATGCTTCTCAGATTATCAGTAAACAGACTAGGGGAAACAGTATGAAGAAAAACATGAAACCAAATCAATAACTAATCCACAAGAAAGGCCACCTTTGGCGCTATGTTTATTTATGCAAACAGCCATTTATTTATGCACTGAGGCTCTGCTGTTTATTTTAGTTGCAGAAAGAGCCACTGTAAACATTGGCCATTGTCACAATCCTACAACAGGCTGCATCAGCAAAACAAGAAACAAAATGTCACTCACACGCAGGGGTGTAAGAGCAAGAATAAGTCCTGGGTGGATACAGCTTATTGTATGCACAGGCTATAAAATAGCTTATACATACAAATATAGACAGTTTTGAGTAACTAAACTTGAAAAGGGCCAAATATTTTTGGACGGAAAAAAAAATAAAAAATTTTTGTTTACCCATTTTTAAATGCAATTATTTTTTTACACATTCTAAAAAATATATGCAGTCTTATCCTGTTATGGGTATGGCACCAGTCCGCCACTGCAGTGCGGTGACCAACCACTAGATGGAGCTGCTAATATTTCAGTGCCATATCATAAGGTCAAGGCATAGGTAAACTGTTAGGGTTAGTTGGTCACCGCACTAAAAAGGCGGACTGGTGCCGTAGCTATAATAGGATAGATCCAAATGTGCTTTTTTTTCCAAGTGTAGTTCAATGCTAGAAACAAATGCATGTATTATATCTCAATAAAGAGACAATGGATACAATAGTTTGGGCCTGAGCAGCCCTTTAACCAAAGCTTAAAGCGCAAATTTAGTCACTTTTCATGTTAACCTATTTTAACTTCACCATTAATTTACATAAAAACTACACATGCAAACAGCAACACAGAAAAAAAGACTGTGGCACATAAAAAAAATGCAACAAAGAAAAAAATCCATGTACATTTCAATGCAAAAGGAGTTCCCAAAATGATTATGTATTTAAAAGAACATGTACAAGCACAACATCGATCGTCCGGCATCGTGCGTTACAAAGATTTTCCGGATTAGTGATTTTGCCTGACCAGCGGTGGCTTCAATTGTTTAAACAAATACTGCCGTTCTATCTATTTACGTAAGGGAATAATAATACAGAGAATTAGGTTAACTCAATTATAAAGTACTAGTCGACGGTATAATATTACATGTGTCTCTCCCCCCCCCCTCTACCTCCCCTGTGTCTCTACTCCCCGTCTCCCTGCCTGTGCCTCTCTTCCCCCATCTACCTTCTCTGTGTCTCTTCCCCCTCTCCCTCGCCTGTGTCTCTTTCCCCCCTCTCCCTCCCTGTGTGTCTCTTTCCCCCCTCTCCCTCCCCTGTTTCTCTTTACTCCACTCCTCCCTCCCCTGTGTCTCTTCCCCTCCTCCCTACCCTGTGTCTCTTCCCCCCATCTCCCTCCCCTGTGTCTCTTTCCCCCCTCTCCCTCCCCTGTTTCTCTTTACTCCCCTCCTCCCTACCCTGTGTCTCTTTCCCCCCTCTCCCTCCCCTGTGTCTCTTTCCCCCCCTCTCCCTCCCCTGTTTCTCTTTACTCCCCTCCTCCCTCCTCTGTGTCTCTTTCCCCCATCTCCCTCCCCTGTTTCTCTTTCCCCCTCTCCCTCCTCTGTGTCTCTTCCCCTCCTCCCTCCCCTGTGTCTCTTTCCCCCTCTGTCTTTTCCCTTTTCCCTATCTCTGTCCCTTTCCCCCTCTATTCCTTGCGCATGCGTGGCTAGAGCTGCGCAGTGCGGCATGTACGGAATCCGTACAAATAGTTTCTGTAGCGCGCATGCTCTCCCACTGGTGCGTTACGCACTTTCAGAAACAATATTAGCGATTAATTTGAACCCGTGCTTTCAGCATAGCTAATGAAGCCTCATCTATTGACAAAGATGGCTTTTTTTTTGTGATAAAGCAATGAAACTAAACAACTTGTGCCAATTATAATATGTCCGGACTAAAAGAGGTGCCGCATTATCCGATGCTGGGTAATCGGTGTCGGACCTGTATTACACAGTAGAGCAACAATGCACTATAGTAGATTACTATCCCTATAATTATATTTCATCACATTGTGTTTTATGGCCTAACGCTGAGCCAAGTTCAGGTGAGCGAGGTGGAGTAGTAAATCCAGGTCACCCAGTCAGGTGACGCAATCTCTGTTTTGGGTTTGTACCATTCAAGGCTTCAGGGTAAACACAAGGCCTAATTATCAGAATCTGGAGCAACTTGTCCTACAAACATGAACTAGGTTCAGGTAGAGGATCATTTGTGTCAAGTGTATATCATATTTGTTAACCTTTTGCTGTCTAACCAAATAAAAGCAGTGAATGGATGTGGAAGGTTTCTGGATTTCACTAGAAATACAATATCCGGTGCATCTATTTATTTTTATTTACTTTATTTTTTTAAAGAAGTGCTTATAAGCTCTGTTTTTACTGTCTAAAATTAAACAGTCCCTGTATTTTCCCTCTGCAGCTCACAACAAGATTCTGTAGTACTGGATGTGCAGCATCTCATATTAACCAATCAATGACTATCTCTCAGCAACATTCTGTAACCTGCTGCTGAGACATGGCCCCTGATAGGCTAGGACACTACACTGCAAATCCAGCACTCCAGAGCCTCTGTCTGTATACCCTGTATTAACCATTTTAACATAACTTAAAAACCTGTATATATTATACATATTAACATATTAACATAAAGGGGGAGGAGCCCGGCGACGGACAGTGACCTCACGCCTTGGGCCCTGCCCAAAGCCCCAATGCTTATATTAAGCACGCCCTGTGAGGTAGGGCCAACGCCCACTTAGACCAGTGGGCCGGGCAACTCACCTCCCGCCTAGCCAACAATACAACCATACATCATAAAATGCCATTTCTCCAAAAACACTCTTCCTCTTTACTTATTATTATTTATTTTTTTTATTATTATTTTTTTTGAATAACAATACAATAACAACTTTTCACATACAACTAAATTAGGGTGGGAGGGAGGGATTTTCCTCAGAGGCCGCGCCAAACTGACTCCCGGCGCGCGAATGTGGCGGAAGTCCCGCCCCCAACGCTTCTGATTGGCTGATGCAGCCTTACAGGCTCCGCTGGGTCACGCGATGCTGCGGGCTGACCCAGGGAGCCTGTGCAGCCTCTGCGTCATCAATATACCTTTAAAGGTGAGAAGTATCCTTTTTGAGCACTATTGTGTCACATTGCTTGGAAAGCTTTAAGAGGCCATTTTAAACATACAGTTACATAAGGCGTGCCTAAATATCAGGACATTAAAGGGACACTCTGGTCATATATTTGAAATATACTATTCTGAAGAACTTCATTTGAAATTACAGAAAATATTTTTAGAATATATCAACACCCTAGAGTGGGAGGAGACTTTGACTGCACAGGAAGTTCTATTGGCATCTGTAAGTATAACAAATGGCATCTGTAAGGGTCAGAGCGTCAATGGAAAGCTCATTAGTTTACAAGGTTATAGCCTCTGAAAAAAATATTGGAAGAGTGCAATAAATAATAAATTAGTATTAAACCTAAAATGCAAAGGCTGTGTTTATTGATTTTACTTTCTACAAACATTTAGCCCATTATTAAACTAAATAGTTTCTCTACATTCTTCAAGAACTCTTCTTAGAGTAGATCAAATAAGCATTTAAATGAAGGCAGTGGCTACCTACAGTAAACAAGAATTGTATACATCAGTTAATACGTTATGGGCTATAATTCCTTTTTACTTCTCAAAACATGTCCATTATCACGTATAGTTCTTTAATATTGTAAATATCAGAAGTATAGACCTTATTCCTTAAGGCCCAGTGTGATGTCTGAGAGAATATATGTGAGTGATCAGTAAGAGGATGTAGGATTAGCAAGGTTTGATGGATGAACTAATGCAGCACCGAATATAACAGCTGCATCTACAGATACTGCTACCCTCTCCATAGGGTGTATCCATGTAGACTAATAAACTTTCAATTAGTCCTACTAAATGCTCTGGCAGTGTACTCGTTTTTATGGTCATATTCCCACTGTAACAAGGATAAACTTCTTCTTCATTTAAAGACTCCTCTCACCTCAGGAAGGTGATCAGCAGAAAATAAAATTTATCAGATTCTTCTGCAGGTCAAAGAAGTTCATTCAACTCTGGGACCTTTGAAAAGAAAACATACGGTGGGGAGATTGATTCAGAAAATACACAGTGTTATAATGAAAGTATATGCATATGTATAATTGATTTATAATGTTTAAACTGTGTAATGCTAGTAGTTATACTTTAAAGCTCCTACCTTTATAGGTTTCTGCCCATTGCTCTGTGCTGCTTAGTTCTACCCCTTTTACATAATTAGAGGTTGGGAAGTTGTAGCAGAGTTTCTGCTGTGTACTCGGGTGTAGATCAGGCCTTAGATTTAATTGGCATGTCTGCCACATCTGACCTGCCCCCTACTTATGCAAAAGAGGCAGAGCTAAGCAGCACAGAGCAACTGGCAGAAACCTATAAAGAAAAGAGCTTTGAAGAATAACTACTAGCATAAAAAAAGTTTACTCATTATAAATCAAGCATACTTATGCATGTACTTTCACTTTAACAGCATATATTTTTTTAGTACAGTGGCCTTTCAGAAAACTCACAATAAACAAATGCATTAAAGGGATGTGGAAGGTTTCTGGATTTTATTACATAATATATATATGTATACATACTTTTATGTACTTATCTTTACTTCTATATACTTTATTTGATTCTTTGTCTAAAATCATATAAATTGCACCTGTTTGGGTCTGCCCTCTGTAGCTTACGCAGCTCATGAATACACAGACTGTGAAGTGCAGTGTTTCAAATTAGCCAGTCAGTGACCTCTCTCAAGCACCATATTGCAAAATGTTGCCACCGATTGGTTTGTATGAGACAGAGCATATACTTCATAATGTGCAGAGGTCGAGAAAGCGATTAGGAACTATTTGTGATATTTTATGCAAAAAAAATCCACAGCTTCTATGAACTTCTTAATAAATTAAAGTACACAAAAGTAAATAAATATATAGGTATACTATATTCCTAGTAAAAGCCAGAAACCTTCCATGTCCCTTTAAGAATTGCATGGGTCGCAACAGCCTTTTGGGTTACTAGCAAACTGAGCTTAATGAATACTATGAAGGGCATCTTAGCCATTCTTAGTAAATCTCCTCCATGTGAACACTTTCAAATACCGATTTTCGATGCAAGAAGGATAAACGGACTTTCCATGTCACTTTAAATATTCTATAACAATGTTAGAGGACACGCTTGTGTACACTGGACTTTGGCCTCAAAATAAAGTAAATGACAATTTGGTGTGATTACTTTTGTTACTTCAATGACACACAAAATCAGCATGAAAAAGCTCCTTGAACATTGTGTGTGTGTTTAACATTTTGATAAATTTTAAAAGACATAGCTCAATATGCAAAGTATTGACTATATATACTTTAGTTCTTCTTTCACTTCTAGGTAAATATAAACTTCTGTATTTTATCCAGATGTACAAATAAAGGAGAAAATTACTCTCTTTCTTTAAACATAGCTGCTCCCCATGGCACACTAATGTGCTGTGACCTCTGTAAATATAATTGGGAATTCCCTGTGATTCTAGAGTACCTGAGATAAATATGTACATTAATGAAGATAAATAAAATAATCTCAGATCATTGTGTCTCCTAGCAGCCTATATAGTTAATTAAATAAATTGGGGTGTCTATAACCCCTCACCCCCCAAAAAGACTTGCTGTACTCTTGAATGTGGTAATGCTATTGAGAACGCTACAGCAAGTACTGTCCCACAATACACAACACCAGCGCGTGATGTCACCACACAGGCAACTTATACAAAACACAATGGCTTGACGCACGTTTCGCTTTATGGCTATTGGTATTTGTATGATTATACTTAATATAATACATAATATGATTATATACTGTTACTAGCTAATTTAGTTCTCTGCAATAAAGTAGTGACCTATTACATTTGAGGACATCCCTCTTATGTCTATGGGTATATCACTCTCTAAATAATTTTTATTCAGCTGCATCACAAGGTAAAAAAAGGCTTATAACCACTGATCTACATGTGCATAAATCTACATACGTGAAAAGTCTCCTTCGGTCTTCCCACAATCTTCTCAGACTCTCCCCTTTCTTTCAGAGCTTTAAGGGGTCTTTAAAATGATCTTTCAATGAAACTACTCACCTACAACTCATACAACTTACAGACGACAACTGTACTGCCGGCTCAGTCTTCTCCACAGTCATCTCCTCCATCCTACAACTGGTTACTCGTCTTCCCAATGGCATATTTAGGAAGGGGCTTGTTGTGACCTATATCATTTAGGGTCACCCAAGATGGGCAGGTCATATCAGAGAAGTCAGACAAATTCCATACTCCAGTATGTTTGCCATGAAAACCTTATGGATGAGCATAACCAGACACAAGATGTGCCTGGCATGCATGCGGTCCATAGGATCACAGAGAGTCGGACATGACTGAACAACAAGTATTCAGTATGTCAGAAAGTGCCATATACACTTACAGACAGAATATTCTCTACTTATAATTATTTTGGTGCATTTTCCATGGCAGCCCTCCGTAAAATGTGCTACCCTAGGCCTGGGCCTTGTGGACCTAGGCTGAAACACACCCATGTATTTCCCCTAAGCCTCCTGCATCATTTGCCCAATAATCTCCTTTACAATGTAAGTTGTCAGGAGCAGGGACCTCTACTCATCTGTACCAACATCTATTATTGTACCGTAACGAGTCACATACTGACTGTATTCAATGCATTTCCCCCTTGTACATTGTTATTAAAGGTTAATAATAATAATAATAATAAATGCCCTACATAACACAGTGCTGTTCTGTAATATAGAAGGGGCTTATCTGTTTATTTGTGTGTGCATGCTGTACAAACATGGAATTTCAGGGACGCACACACCCGTGTTCATTCAAGGCTGCATACCACGCGTGTAAAAACCCAGGCTACCAATCTGTGGCCTTCAGATGTTGTGAGACTTGTGTCATTTGTAGTTTTTTGTAACGTAAACTACAAGAAACATTAGACACAAGTAAGAAACCAAGGCCAACGAGATATAATATAATAGTATCAGAGAAAGGACAAGAGCAGGTTTGATCTTCAAGAATATTTAAAGGGATTATGGCATCAATTACTACTAGGGTGTGTGCGAGTGAGAGTGTGTGTGTGTGAGTGAGTGTGTGTGGTGTGCGTCTGTGAGAAACAGCACTATGTAAGTTAGATTTTAAGCTTTGTACTTCACCAATGTATAGTGCTATATATATATATATATATATATATATATATATATATATATATATATATATAATTACACATGTCCATATCTTCAGTGATGTGTCAAGACAAATTAATGTATCTGTCACAATTTAAAACTACAGCTGCAGTTTGATTGCTATTGAATTTGCTCTTGAAGTTATGATCCAATCAGATTCCACAATGACAGAAATGAAACACAACTTCCCAATAGAACGCAAAATATGGAGCAAGTTCCATAACATACATAAATAGTTAATCTTGTCTGCATCTGCTCTTATGAGAAACGTAAAGTGACATGGTAGAGATTCCAAATTTTAACCACCCTAGCCCAAGCGTGTCTCTGGGTTGATTTTCAGTGCAGGGTGTGGTCCAGGAGGGGAGGTGGGAGGCCAGGGGGGGAATGTGTGGGGGACTGGGGGGAGACGTGGGGGGACTGTGGTGGGGGTCCTGGGGGGAGGGGTGGGAGATCAGAATGGGGGACCTGGGGGTGGGGTCGGAATGAGGGGCCTGGGGGGGTCGGAATGGGGGATCTGATTATGTCAAAAATACTGACCTAATCAGCCCGCCAGGGAGGTTAAATGGTTTAAAACTGCAGAAAATAACAAGTACTTAATTATTGAATGCTATTAAAATAATCCCATCTTGCAATTATTATCTGTTAGTCGGCCTTTCTGATCCTCCCACTAAAATCTCTCTGCATCTTTTGTTAATGACTGATCATAATCATAATTGCTGGTTACTTTCTGGAGCTCTGAGTCCATTATCTTAGGTGTAGCTCATATAAAAAACAAAAGGCAGGGCATGCTCAAACCTCAGGGAGAATGCACATTTTTTTTATTTTTCACATGAGCTTCACTGAAAGACAAAGAACTCAGAGCTCCAGGGGTTAATTACTGGAAATAAATTATCATTAGCAAGAGATATAAATGGTTTAGAAAAGCTTACTGACAGCTACAAATTGTAACCTTAAGTATCAGTTTACTGTAGTCATTTTTATAAGATTAGATTGATAGACTACCTGTGGTTACCTCTAGTTTAAATTATGCCATGTTTGGAACTTCTGCTGTATCATTTTAAGCTTAGGTGGTAGTTGCCCTTTAAAAGATCCCCGAAGTTTAAGAAAAAATACACATTGTACCTGACAATATTTGCAGCTGTGTGAGCCATGGGCATAAAAAATGTGGCAGGATGTTGCATCAATCAATACAACCACAGCTCTCCAGGAATGTAAACGCCCCTCGCACACATACAACTTGCACCAATGTGTCATGGATATTTCCAGGGTCCTACAAAGGCATCAAAATGTATTATTTTCTAATTAGATACTATCTGTATGACTTTTTCCTGCTTAATTACGTTCTTAGACTCAAAGTTTGCAAACATACATGTGCCGTGCAGTGGCCCTTTAATGCTGAGTTCATTTAAATGTATGTCTTTCTTGGCTCACGTGGTGCAGTTATTGTGACCATAATCACTGCACAAACATCACTCACAGGAGGGTATTGTTTCCTGCAGTATTCATGTCCTTTGTTGTAGTTACAGTGATCAGACACCCCCTGCATGGCCCAAGTGCCTTAGACACTGCACACAATATATTATAAAACAATCTATTTTCTGATATTTGTATTTCTCACACCTTGTGTGCACAAAATGCAAAGAAAGCTAAACATAAACGGACACAGCAAAAGCCCCAATTATTGCATTAGTTAAAAAAAAATGCATTGTATAGAGGGTGCAAAAGCACATGGAAAAGGTGTTTTACGTTTTAAAATTGATGCTGAATTTATGCAGTTATGATCAATAGAAGTCAGACTATTTCAGTGGGTTGACTGTTTGAATTAGAATTGAGCTCTGTAGCACATACAATATAAGGAATAATAAATAATCAGGTGTAGAAGCTTTGAATCAGACGGTGGCTTTGTCATGTAACTACTTGATTAGATTATATCATCTAATGTAACACCTTAACAAATAGCACACTCAACAATAAATAAATAAATATAACACAATGTGTTATTACTTTATGTAAACAGGAAATGTTAATATGAGGTAACTGTGTTTAGTGTTGGTTTTAAAATAATTATTTGAATAATGATGTGAACTAATTATTTGAAATTATATATAGTTCAAATAATGAAATAATGAAATTAGCTTATTTTTAGCTAAAGAAGGGAAGAATTGGTGGCTCTAGGTATAGCTTATTATAATGAACTGTTCATAGGGTGGCACTAAGGGTAAAAAACATATATTAGATAGCTTATGAAGAAAGAAAGTACTGTATATACTCGAGTATAAGCCGACCCGAGTATAAGCCGAGGCACCCATTTTACCACAAAATACTGGGTAAAATGAGTGACTCGAGTATAAGCCGAGGGCGGGAAATGTGCTGCCCCCTGTGTCCCTCTTGTGCCCTCTATGTCCCCCTCTCTCTCCGTGTCTCTTCTCCCCTCTCCCTTCCCTGTGTCTCTTCTCCCCTCTCCCTTCCCTGTGTCTCTTCCAACCTCTCCCTTCCCTGTGTCTCCTCCCCCTCCCTTATCACCCTCCTCAACCCCACTCCTCAACCTCCCTCCTCATCCTTAACCTCCCCTCCTCATCCTCAACCTCCCTCCTCATCCTCAACCTCCCTCCTCATCCTCAACCCCCTCCTCAACCTCCCTCCTCATCCTCAACCCCCTCCTCAACCTCCCTCCTCATCCTCCCTCCTCAACCCCCCTCCTCAACCCCCCCATCCTCATCCTCTCTCCATATCAAGTAAAAGCCGAGGGGGCCCTTTTTTGCCTTAAAAAAAGGGCTGAAAAACTTATACTTGAGTATATACGGTACCCTTTCCTAGTGCACACCTATTAATCCCAATTTTTATTGTATAGACTTGAATATTAAATAAAACTTAACTTTTAATAACTTCTTTAAAAACTTGAAAATATTTAGACGCAGCAAAATACAACAGGAATTGTATAGATATTCTTTACTAGGACAGATTAATTATAAGGTGCATTATTTAGTGCCATCAGAAAGTGCCCAGTATGACAATAGGAGAAGCTGAAAGTGTCAGTGCTTTAATAAATAAATAAGTGCCAATGCTTTATTACTACATCTGAATACTCAGTTTAGAATCTTGCTCAAATTATCAACAGTCTTATAAAAGTGCCAGTGCAAGTGCCAGTGCTATTGTTAATAAACCTGAGAGTGTTAGTGCTGTAGTTCAAAAATCTAAAGGTATTAATGTAGAGCCAGTTCAGTGTCTGACTCTATTAGAATGCCATTCATCCTTTGTTTGTTTGTCCAGAATCACTATATAGTATCAATTATTATGCGTCTAAGTATTTTAAAGTTTTTAAAGAAGTTATTAAAAGTTAAGTTTTATTTAATATTCAAGTCTATACAATAAAAATTGGGATTAATAGGTGTGCACTATAAAAGGGTACTTTCTTCATATCTATATATTTTATTTTTTAACCTAAACAACATATTTCTTATTTTTAATTATCAATAATACATTGCTGAAACACATACAAATATGTATATCGAACATATAAATAATAAGGTTTGGGTCTGTAATTGTTACACATTCTGTCAAAGATATATTACAGGGATAAAGAAGGTTCCTGGATTTTACTATGTATACTAGCGAATTGCCCGTCAAAAAATGACGGCAATGAAATTGGAAGTGAGCTAAGGGTGTTTGGTGTATATAATGTGGCTGATGTAGCATCTTTCGTTTTCTATGTCGTGCGAGTTTTTCGGAATATCTGTAGGTGTTTGGTGGTGTTTTGCGTGTTTAGGGACCTTTAGCCTCGTTTTTGTTTTGTTCGGCTGCCATTATTTCTCTCGCTTAGGTGATTTTCAGGTGTCTAAACTCCTAAATTTGTGCTTAAATGTAGGTGTAACTTCACTTGCAGAGGTCCTGGGTGCCCCCCCTTGCTGTGAGTAATTTTTTTTATGTGTTTGTTGTTTGTATTTGTTGTGTTTGTAATGTTTTTGCGGTCTCGCGGGTTGCGTCCTTGTTTTCTAATCTCGTAGTTGTTTTTCGGCAAATACGTAGGTGTTTGGTGGTGTTTTGGGACTTTATACTGCTGTAGCCTCGTTTTCGTTTTTTTCGGCCATTTTTTCTCTCGCTTAGAGAATTTTTTGGTGTCTAAACTGCATTAATTCCTTTTAAATTGAGGTGTAACTTTAGTTTTCGAGGTCCTGGATGCTCCCTCTGTAGGTAAGCTTTTTATGTATTTGTTGTGTGTATTTGTTGGATTTTTTATGTTTTCATGTGCGCGTGTTGCGGCCGTTTTTTGCGAGGTCGTAATGGGTCGTAACGTGTCTCTTCGGCGCTCCTTGCCAGCAACTGCGACCCTCGCGAAGAGAGGGCTGCGGGCTCGCTATGCGAACCCGCAAGCGTGAGCAACGGCTCGTATGCTCACAACTATATATGTTATAATATCCCTGTGTATCTATTTACTTTTATGTGTTTTATTTAATTAAGAAGTGCTTATAAGCTCTGTTTTTAATGCCTAAAATCAAAGAAGTAGTCCGTGTATGGACTTCAGTAACTCTCATAGCGGAGGGTGATAAGCAGGGAGAATATATTTGGTTTTGTATAAATATTGTCAAATGCTTTAAAGGGCGAGTTGCATCTAAAATTAGGTTTATTTTATATAATTGACCACTCTTAGAGAAAAATAAATATCTATATATAAGTTGTGGACCTTGCTTAGTTTGCCAGTTACTGCGCCATGATTTGTTTTCCATTGGGAAAGTTTCATGTCTGTCTAGTTGGATTAATATTCATCCATATTTGTAGAGTGGACACTACCTCTTTTGCCACTGACATATAATACTAAAACGTATTGGAACGTCTGCACTACTTTATATACAGGAAACTTGTGTTAAAGTCTCTGTGACTATAATTAGTTAATTAACTAGGCATTCTCTTCCTTCTTATAACCCCAATTGTGAGACTTAATGGCTTAGATAAATACTTTCCATAAAAATCCATAATGCCTACCAACTAGCAAAGCACTTTGCTTCAGGGTCCAAAAGCATTCCACAGTCCTCAACAAGGGGCGGAGCTACCAGTGGTGAGGTGCACCAGGGCCCTCCACTTGGGGGCCTAGTGACATAAAATTCATGTTTTGCATATAACTGTTTTCTTTAGTGCAGGAACCCCCTGGGACCCCTCTCCTCCCCTGCCCAACCCACCACAGCTCCCCTGCCTCCCCCTGGTCACCCCTATATCTCCTTGGCCACACACCCCCTTGCTGGAAATTGGCTTGTGCCTAATTAAAAAAGAGCATTTCTACTGAGGCCCCAAGAGGTGGCAGTGTGGGGAAGTTCAGTACCCTGGGGATGTGTATCAGGGAAGAAGGTAAGAAAGCAAGGTCTAAAAAGTCATAGCAAAGTACAGAGGCATGGGAGCAAAGGAGATAGGCATGGATGCTATTTGAGGTGGATAATGAGAGGGGTTAGGTGCTGTGTGGGGATGAATGCTGAGAGGGGATGACTGCTGACAAGGACTGGATGCTATGTAGGGATGGATGCTAAGAGGTGGGTGCTGTGTGGGAGTAGATGTTTTGAGGGACTGCAGAGTTAGTATATGTATGTGTGGGAGAGGGGGCCCCCATTTTTTGCACCAGAGCTCTTCATTCTCAAGCTCTGCCACTGGTCCTCAACAACAGTCCTTCTCAATATCCATACCAAAGACTCCATAACTGTCTCAAGGTCACAATAGACAACAGAGATATTAAGACAATATTTTCATTGAATCTCAGTGCAATGTAGAGGTACAATATGGAACCTCACAGTTCCATGGAGCACTGTTCCAGGAATCTCCGAGTTAGAAAGATGGGTGGCTTCAAGAATGAAGATATTTACAACTCTACAGAATAGACATCCACTAGAATAGACATCCACTAGGCACGGGTACAGTAAACTAAATCAGTAATGCATGACATATGCTACTCTAAGAATTAAATGATCTTTATCATCCCAAAATCATGTTTTTTTTATTTTTATTATTATTCTTATTAAAGAAGATTATACTAGCCATTTATTTCTAAAGTAACTCATTCCTAAGAAACTCAACATTGTGAGCCATTGCTGTGAAATGTGCTAATTTGTAGTGAGCCTGTTTGTTTCTGTGGTATCCAAAACAATATTGTTAACATGCAGTTAGAGCTCCTTCCCCAAACGAATCAAACACAATAAGCTACAAATTATCACATGGAGTCACATGTAGCATATACAAGTTGCATGAATACTGAAACTTTCATGAATCATTTACTATACAGAAAAATGACTAGTATAATGTGTAGCACGTTTTTAATATTTTTTACTTAATATATAATTATTGCACACAGGTAAGTGGGTAACCTAGGTGGTCCAACCAGCTTATACTCTATCTCTCTCTCTCTGCATCCTCTCTCTCCATCCTTCTATCTCATTATCTCCCTTCTTCTCTCTCTCCCTTTCCTCTCTCGCTCCCTTCTTCTCTCTCTCCCTTCCTCTCTCCCTCCTTCTCTCTCCCTCCCTCTCCTTCTCACTCTCTCTCCCGCTCCTTCCTTCTCTCTCATTCCCTCCTTTATCCCTCCATCTCCTTCTCTCTCCCACTCCGTCTTCTTCTCCCTCTCCCTTCGCAACGCAATGCGAGCCGTGCAATGCGCATGCGCAACTCGCAATCTTGCGAGTGTTACACACACAACTATATTAGTGATAGTGATTAATTGAATGTGCAGCTCTAGCCACTTGCTGCGAGGGGGGGGGGGGGGAGTGGGAGAGCGTGGGAGAGAGACAGGGGAGGGAAATGGTGGGAGAGTGATACAGGGGAGAGCAGTGGGAGAGAGACAGGGGAGGGAAAGGGTGGGAGAGAGACACGGGGGAGCAGTGGGATAGAGACAGGGGAGGGAAAGGGTGGGAGAGAGACACAGGGGTGAGCAGTGGGAGATAGGGGAGGGAAAGGGTGGGAGAGTGACACAGGGGAGAGCAGTGGGAGAGAGACAGGGGAGGGAAAGGGTGGGAGAGTGACACAGGGAAGAGCAGTGGGAGAGAGACAGGGGAGGGAAAGGGTGGGAGAGAGACACGGGGGAGCAGTGGGATAGAGACAGGGAGGGAAAGGGTGGGAGAGAGACACAGGGGGGAGAGACATAGGGGGAGAGCAGTGGGAGAGAGACAGGGGAGCGGAAGGGTGGGAGAAAGACACAGGGGGAATAACACAGGGGGAGCAGTGGGAGGGAGATAGGGGCGGGAAAGGGCAGGAGAAAGACATGGGGGAGATACATGGGGGGGAGCAATGGGAGAGAGACAGGGGAGGGAAAGGGCGGGAGAAAGACATGGGGGGGAGCAGTGTGAGAGAGACAGGGGAGGGAAAGGCTGGGAGAGACAAGGGGGGGGGGGAGACACAGTGGGGAGAGAGACAGGGAGTAGAGACACAGGGGAGGGATGGGAGAGAAAAATGGGGGGAGAGACAGGGAGGGGGGAGACAGGGGAGAGGGTGGGAGAGAAACATGGGGGGAGAGATAGGAGGGGAGGGGGAAGAGAGAAAAAAGAGGGGAGGGGGAAGAGAGAACAAGGAGGGAAAGACAGAAGAAGGGAGGGACAGAGAGATAGGACACAGAGAAACGGCGCACAGAGCGAGAGGGAGAGGGAACAAAGAGAGAGAGAGAGAGAGAGAGAGACAGAGCACATGAAATATTATACATTTATGACGGGTAAACAGCTTCGGTAGTTGTATTATATATCACATAATTATCTAGCAAAAAAAAATAACAAATACACAATAGATCAAAAGCCACTCGAAAACCACACAGGATAAAGTCAGGAAGCAGCCGAGAACATACCTGTAAACTAATGTCCCTTACAAAAACTAACATTTTTTAGAATATGGGATTGATAAAATGTAAATTTGAGAGTTAAAAAAAGTTAAAAACTGCAGTTAAATAAGATTTATATTATTATTCCAAACTATCCTATGCAATCTGGTCATTTTCTCTATAAATGTTTTAGAAAGCAAACAAATAACGTTTACATTTTTATTTTAAATGCAATTATTTTTTTACTGTGGGGATCCATTTTCTTTTTTGTGCTGATTCAGTCTGCCTCTATCTCAGAAAGGTTTGTGCCTTTAAACTTGCGATCTTTCAAATTAAATCACTGGCAGTTGTAGCTTCCACATTCCCATTGTGATGATATGTGTCCTGTACATTCAAAGCCTCGGGAAGTTGGTTTAACAGCAACACATTTGCAGAGGCATCAACATTTATTTTTTCTAGTTAACATCTATCTGTAAGCCTTTTTTCTTTATGAATTATGCTCGTAGTCAGACTTAACATTTTCATCATTGTGCAGTGGCCCTTTAAAACGCCACTGTAACCCTCTAAAAGACTGTAAGTTTGTGAGGTGTTTTGAGGAAAGCAGAACAGTGGCACCTCGGCACTCATCTACCTCGAATCCTCAGTACTTGTTACGCTTGTTTGAGTCAATTTACATTATTCTTTATGGGAACTCGGTACTCGTCTTTGTCGCCACCCGTCTTCTGGAACCAATTGACGATGAGTACCAAGGGTCCCCCTTCTAGATCACTACCTTGTCATGGTGAAGGGGCTTGTGTACGTCAATGAAGCTGTGAGATATACCATGTAGGGTCACTCAAGAGGGGCAGATCATAGAAGACAAATTGTGGTCCACTGGAGAAGGAACTGGCAACCCACTTCAGTATCTCTGCCAAGAAAACCATGTGGATAATCACAACCAGAAACTCAGCCAGATATGCCTGGCGTGCTGCGCATATGGTAACCGATAGTTGGACACGACTTAAGGACTGAACAACAACAACCAAGGGTTCACTGTATCTACTTTTGATTGTAAGCTCACAGACAGGGCCCTCCATCCTTTGCAATCAATAATATAATTGTCGTAAGTGTAACGCTCCATGGGAGCATGCGCACTTACTTCCTAAGTCCCTACAGAGCAGCGCGCATGCACAACTCTGTACAGATGCTGAGAGCGCATGTACTACGTGCATGAGCATGCGCAGCTCGCTGCAGCGGCCACGAGTGCACACACCTAATGCATCTTGGGCGATAGCCATGAGCCAGATTGGAAAACAGGAGGGGGAGGAAGACACAGGGGAGAGGGGAGGGGGGAGGAAGAGGGGGGAGGAAGACACAGGGAAGAGGGGGAGGAAGAGGGGGGGGAGACACAGGGGAGGGAAGAGACACAGGAGAGGGGAAAGAGACGGGGGGGAGAGACACAGGAGAGGGGGGAGACCACTGGGGAGGGATAGTGGGGGAGAGACACAGGGGAGGGAAGAGACACAGGAGAGGGGAAAGAGACTGGGGGAGATACAGGAAAGGGGGGAGACCACAGGGGAGGGATAGTGGGAGAGAGACACAGGGGAGGGAAGAGACACAGGAGAGGGGAAAGAAACACGGGGGGGGAGACACAGGAGAGGGAGGGAGACACATTGGAGGGACATGGGCGGGCGTGGGGGGGAGATATAGGGGAGGGAGAAAGGGATACAAGGGTGGGAAAAAAAAAAATAACATCCCGTCATTTATGGCAGGCAAACAACTAGTGTGTTAATAATGTTCTTGCCTTGTACTTAACCCCCGGATAGCGCTACGGAATATGGTGCGTTACAAATAAACAACAATAATAATAATAGTATAAAAAAATGTCACATATTAAAACAAACAGATCTTGTTTACAATACAAAAAGTGTGTTTTCCCAATGGGAATTAAATTATATTAATTAAAAACACAGCCAGCCAGATAAAAAAAATCCATGATTGATCCGTAAAGAAGGACTCAGAGACCCTGATACTTGTGTCTCATTACCTGATTTACATTAAAGCCTATGGGAACAAAGCACAATGAGTCACAGCTCAGACACCCATACGGCTATAGTTATGTATTTGTTTATTTTTTTAATGTATTTATTTTTTTTACTATATAAAACATTTATCCATTATAGTTTCATAAACATGTTGTCTATTATCAAGTCTAGTTCCTCAAAAGAGCATAAGGACTACACAGGACTACAGTGGTCATATAAATGCATGGTAGACAAATATGGAATTTATATGTCATATTAAAGGGCCAGTGTAACCACAAATTGATTTAGGGGTGACCCACCCAGTGCCAATGTCATCATAAAAGTAGTAATATTATTTTTAAAGGGACATGCAAAGAATTATTTTCTTAGTTGCATCAGTAAGAAGGTATTTGATAATGTGCCACGGTGTGTGTGTTTTTTATATAAAAGTCTCAGAGCATAACAAACTTAACTGTGACTGGGGGGTTGACAATGGGATCTACAGGCTAAATCATGCTCTGTGCTTAAATTACATTTTTATTCAATAAAACAATGTTTACAATGCTTAAAAGTATTGTATATTACCATTTATTTGATGATTGTATGGTAATGTATCACTGTCTGTGCAGCCGCGTCTCTCTTCCATAATAATAAAAAGTAATTTAAAGATAAAACCTGCTCTTTTAAGTGCTTAAACCAAGCAGAGGTGTTGCATGTCCCTTTAAACACTATTACACCCACTTATACTCCTGTCCATGCTATATATACGTAACACCCACAAGCCATTTCCAATGCAGCATTTAAATCTTGAAGAGACCTTGGACTTACAGATGTGCAACACGGTGCAGATTGGCTGGTACTTCCCATAGACGTGCCCTGATATCAGCACAGGAGCGGCAGCATTTGCAGCATTAGTCCCTGGGCTCCTGGGGCCGTTGTCAGTACAACAGATGGGTGCTGGGTGTGTTCGCTCCGTCCCATCAGAGAGAGAGACTGGATACGGCTCAAGTAACCCAGGATATGACAGGCGGCGGCCTCCTGCCAAAAATGTCCCACAGCCCCTGGAAGATCCTGTTACGTGAGCGCAGCAACCTGTCACGTTAACTCTTCCTACTTAGGGGACAGTCAAAAAACTCCAGAGAGTGCAAACAAACCTGGCTACCGTAAAATGAGATGGGGCTAAAAGGGACAGATTTTTTCCCCCGTCTTGCTGTTGCATCAAAAAGAAGGTATTTGATAATAGTGTGGTTTCTTTTTTCAAAGAAAGGACTCAGAGCACAAAAACTGATTCAGAAGAGGGGGGGGGGGGGTGCTCTCTGTCAGCCAATTAGATCTATACTATAAAGTAGCTTTCAGCAGTTCCTGTTAGCGCCACTGATGTTTAAACAGGCTTTGCTTAGTATTTTTTCATGCAAAAAGCACTTTTTGCAATATTTATAACATGCTTTTCTAAATTATTTTGCTCACCATATGCTAAATGATGATGTGGTTATTAGTCTTATTACAAATCTATAGCAGGAGATTGGTACCAGCTCCACACTGATGAGATCCGGTTTAAGATCGAAACAGCTGTCTGTGGGAAGGTCTAACTCGTGGTATTGGCTTAAAAAGTGAAAACGAAATGGGGACTCATACTCATACTTTACATAACTCCGCCCAGTTTCCCAGAGTGCAGTGCAATCATTGTATTTCTCAGAATTCTGAGAAGGTAAATTGTTTATTTAACTTGTTTTAGACATTCAAATATGAACACAAAGGTACAGTGCTATGTATGATGGAGGCGTCACTCTTTTGCTCACCATAAGCTAAATAATGATATGGGCCCTCATTCAATTGCAATTTGGCCAATTGAATAGGGCTCTAAATAAGCACATAACATATATTTTTTAAATAAGTTTTTAGTTTGTAAGCATCTATCCAAAAGCAAGGTTTTCACTAACTAAAAACTTCTTTAAAAAAAATGCTATGTGCTTATTTAGAGCCCTATTCAATTGGCCGAATTGCAATTGAATGAGGCCCATGGTCATTAGCCTCCCCACAAAATCCATAGCAGGGGTTAGGTACCAGCCCCACAATGATGATATCCATTTAAGATCGAAATAGCTGTCTGTTGGATGGTCTCCTAACTCGTGGTATTGGATTCAAAAGTGAAAATGCATTGTGGACTAATCTGCATGTCCCCACCCAGTTTCCCAGAGTGCATTGTAACAATTGTATTTCTCTAAATTTTGTGCAGGAAATATGATTTTTAACTTATGTTTAGACATCCAAATATGAACATAAATGTACTATTTATATTCCATGTCCCTTTAATTACAGTTATATGGGTTGTAAGGTTAAATACTTGAAGAGACAGCTTAAAGGCCAACAGCAGATGCCTAGCTATGGTGGGAAAGCAAAAGACCAATACAAATATGAATATTTGCAACTAGAAGTCATTGAAAAAGTAATTTAGCAACAGAAAAATCTTTTAGAATGTACTATATTTTGGCTGCCACTCATCTCAAGAGATCTTCCCACCAGGCTGGTCTTGTTATCAGTGCCTAATTATTTTTTTATTAATTGCTTGCTTAATTACTTCATTTTGCACAGGGCTTCTGATGTGTAAAGCCAGACCTATAAATCATAGGCAAAATGAGGCTATTAATCCGGTAATGGCACAAATAGGTACTGAAAACAAGACCATCTTGGTGGGAGGGTCTCTTGAGATGATTGACAGCCAAAATGTAGTAAATTCAAAGCTGGATTCTAAGTATAAATGTATTTATTTTTTATTCTAACTGCAAATAATTATATTTTATTGGTATAATATTTTAACAGGACGTCATATATGGCTCACCATTACCCCACCAACAAGCTGGTTTCTTCTTAAAGAGCAATAGAAACTCAACATTGTACTAGCTTTTCCTTTTATTTATTTTTTTGTCTACTTTTGAATTTTCATTATCTTATCGTCTCTTCAGCAGAGCAAGTACAGAACCATAAACCCAAACAGGGTTAACAACTTTAGCAGTAACCTCAGCAAATACTACTTACTTTATAGTATTGCAAACCCAAAGAACTGTTTATAAAAACCCTAAAACAGTATTTTATATCAAAAAGGGCTTGATGTAACCTTAAAGGCAAATTATACATTACAGTACTGCTCTACATCATCAAAAAACAGAATATCTAAAGTTAATGTAGATTTCACTTTTTAATATGTTTTTTTACCAAGTATGTTAAAGTGACTTCACTCCGTCACCCCAACAGGAAGTTAATTTAATTTTAAAGAGCATTCTGGCTATACATTTACTCAGCAGCTCAGTATGCTAATGTGTGGTCCAGAGTGCTCGATAAGGGTTGGAGAAGGGTCTAACTGCCAGATAACATTGCAGCTCTTTATTTTGGCCACTACAAAGACAGACAGGCAGACTGTGATCCTAAGTAGCGCACAAAAGCAGCTAAATAATACGTGTGAGCCGTGCATTTGCATATAAATACAGCAACAACAACATGGAATTTTACAGATTGATTAATTTTAGATGGATAACATAAAATATAGTCAGTTTTAAACCTAAAAACATGATTTGGGGTGACAGGTTACATTTAAGGTGGGTATAAAGGTGAATCAAACCAATCAATATATAGAGTAAAGAATTCCACTAGGATTCTGAGTGCGATTCACAAATAAAGCTAAAATGTACCATGCAGTTTACGTCTAATTAACATGCGACCCATTCAGGTAAATAATATGTGCACTGCTATCAGGCAGCTAGTAGAATATATTAATGGTTTTGTCAGTAGTGCCAGAGAATGAAGGGCCCTGATGCAAAAAAATAAGGGTTTGTAAAAATGTGTTTACACTGGCCACCCAGTACCAATTCTGGGTGTTCCATGGGCGATGTGGTCAAGGAGGTCCAAGGTGGGAGTGGTGGATTCAGGCTGGGATGGGGGCGGCATAAAAAAAAAACACTACACTCCAGAAAAACAGTAAATGCAAAAAATCAATAAATAACAAAGCATTGGGCCCCCACAGTGGAGGGCCCTGGTGAATTTCACCCCCTGCATCACTGCCAGCTCCGCCCCTGGGTTTTGTTTTTTTATAATAATCCCTTTAATAATAATAATAATAATAATAATAATCCATTTTAATAATCCCTTCAGACCCCGAGAAAGTACTAATTTCCCAAAAGAGTAATAGATTACTGGAACCGCCTTCCAGTGGAAGTTGTACGGTAAAACACAGTTAAGGAATATAAGCATGCCCGGGATAAGCATATGGTGATTCTGAAGCCATACTGTTAGGTAGATAGAATAAGCAGACCAGATAAGCCTTTTTAAATTCAATTCTATATTTCTTTGAGTGCAAATCATGCTCAATACATCATGCCATGTGGCCGACACCTGTAAATAGTTTGATTTGCTATAAAAGCTAACCAGCAACATTAAAAAAGTACAATGGAAAGAGCTTCAAATTAAAAAGATTTTACACATTATCTACTTGAAATTTAAATTTAAATTTTGTCCAAAAATGCTTTTATGCTAGTTATTTATGCAGTTGCTAATAGTTGTTACTTACGTTATAAACATGCAGTTTTTGGTGCATTAACCAAAGCGGGGGTCCATCTCCCTGAGTTATTCGTCTGGCGATGCACCCTCCTCCTCACATCACAGGGTTATCGTCTGAATGAATTAGGAGGGTGTATAACTAACTACCTCTGCATGTCACCTATCACACACATTGGCATCTGGATAATATATTTAGACTCTAAACTCTTATTATGCCTACCAGGTTGAGTTTTCTTCGTAGCATAAATAGTAAATAATCCATTGATGATACTATAAACACTGAAAGGGAAGAACTGCAGTGACAAGATGTTCTCTTCACTGACGTACTATTTCATCACTGACAAACAGAGCGTTATTTACTTCAGCAAAGAGTTTGAGATGGATTTCTGCTTTTAAATAAATGTAACTTGTAATGTTTATTGCTAATTATACATCATTGACAGGGCCTTCGTGTCTGGGAAAGTTTAAGAATAGTATTTAAAGTTTCTTATTAAAGGACCAGTATACTCTACAAATAAATAAATGCATATCCATACTTGATATATACAAACATTGCAATACTATTAGTGATAATTAAAGGCTCTTACCTTTATAGGTTTCTGCCCGTCACACTGTGCTGCTTATCTCTGCCCCTTAATAGAGGTGGGACAGCTGTAGCAGACTTTCTGCTGTGTGCCTGGTGTCAGACTCGTGTAGATCTGAGGTTCAATCTATTCCAGTCAGACGCAGAATTATATAGAAGGAAGTCTGCTACAGCTGCCATGTCCTTCATTATGCAAAATTGGTGAAGCAAAGCGGCACAGCACAACTGGCAGAAACCTATAAAGGTAAGAGCTTATAATTAAAACTACTAGTATTTCCATGTTTAATCATCGTATATTAAGTATAAATATGCTGCACAGAGCGACGGACAGAAACCTATAAAGGTAAGAGCTTATAATTATAACTACTAGTATTTCCATTGTTAAACATTATATATCAAGTATAAAAATGCTGCACAGAGCGATGGGCAGAAACCTATTAAAACCACTAGCATTACAATGTTTAAACATTATAATTCTAGCATAGATATGCACTACTTTTATTTTTAGAGAACAGTTGTACAATTTTTGTCACCTTTACTGTGTTGAAACTAGTGTTGTCTAAAGCCGTTGTTCCAAATTATTTTCCCCAAGAATCTCTTGAAATTTGTTACCAATTGATATCTGCAGAAGGTGTTCATGGACCAGCTCAAGATTTGTCTGTAGATTGTGTTTTTGCTGTACCAGAGTATAAATAATACAATTTTATATTTACACATCGGGATCGCTACCTTGTCGTGGTGAGGGAGCTTGTGTACCTTGTAGGGTCACTCAAGATGGGCAGGTCAAAGCAGAGAGGTCAAACAAATTGTGGTCCACTGGAGAAGGAACTGTCAACCCACTGCAGCATCTTTTCCATGAAAACCTTATGGACAGGCACCACCAGACAAGATGTGTCTGGTGTGCTGCGGTTCCTAGGGTCACGAAGAGTTGGATTGGACTGAATGACTAAACATACAATACTTATATATTATTTTATGTTTTATAGTTTTTGCTATAGCAGTAGCTCCACAGACCAGTTAAAAGAAGCTGATCTTAAGCAAAGGTTTTCAATAAGGGGTGCTGTGATTCGTTGTCCAAATGTCCTGCAAGAAAATCCCTCAACTTTATGAATCATCACATCCTTCAATTGAAGAAACTGGAAAGGAGCACGCTGCTTGTCCCATTGCATTTTACATTTGAGCTGCTAGGTTACCTGTAGCTTGAGAGGGAGGATTATGCTACAGTTGTTTACTGTATTATCGTCTGGATATTCCCAGTGGAGCAGTGATGTTACCTAAATCCAAAGTTCCTCCCATTCCTCCTTAGGAACAAAAGCAAATGATGCCATTCAAGAAAAAGAGAGAGGGGGAGAGAGGGGGGATGGGGAGGGAAAGAAAGAGAGGAAGGGAGAGAGAGAGGGAGGGATAGATGTGGAGAGAAAGAGAGGGAGGCGCGCATAGAGAGGGAGAAGTGCACAGATACAGAGACAGAGGGCACACAGAGAGACAGCACTGAGAGAAACAGGACAGACAATTGAAGATACTACATGGTACCGTCATTTATGACAGTAGTGCTACTAAGTTTGATATAATTAATTATAATACAACGCCTGCGTGGTGTGTTCTGCATAGCCGTTACTCAGAAGCTGCTAACGCTAAATTCAAGATAGAGAAATAGGGAGGGAGAGGGAGAGAGGGGGGGGGGGGGATAGAGAGAGGCAGAGAAAGAAGGGAGAGAAAGAGAGGGAGGGTGAGAGGGAGAGAGAGAAGGAGAGGCGCACATAGAGAGAGATAGAGGAAGAGAGAGAGAGAGAGAGCGAGGGGGAGATAGGGAGTAAGAGAGAAGAGGTTGAGGGGGAGAGAGGGAGAGAGAGATAGGGAGGGATAGAGGGATGGGGAGGGAGAGAAAGAGAGGGAGGTAGAGGGTGAGAGAGAGAGGGAGGGATGGGGAGTGAGAGAAAGAGAAGGAGGGAGAGAGAGGAAGCGGGAGAGAGAGAGGGAGGGGCGCACAGAGAGGGAGAGGTGCACAGATAGAGAGACAGCACTGAGAGAGACAGTGCAGACAATTGAAGATACTACATGATACCGTCATTTATGATGGTAGTGCTGCTAAGTTTTACATAATTAAGGTCCTTTATTGAGATACATTTTAATTTGAGAAAATATTTAAGAGCCAGAAGCATACATTTTATGATCCTGGGCTAAAATTACTGAAGTGTGAAGGCTGGAGCTGCTTTGTGATGTTTTACGATTTTCTTTTTCCTATTCAGTGCAGAATCCTAAATTAATGCCATATACATGTACAGTCATTACTAATATAAAGCTGCAAAGTCCTTGTCAGAAGTTTCCTGTATAATAGCCAATAATTTCACTGAACAAAATAAATGGCACTCATGTCTACCTATATCATAGTTATTGTGGTAATAAAGTAACGAGAAGAGGAACTCAAGACAGTCAGGTCAGGTTACCTATCATGCAATTAAAAGCACGATAGATAACCAGCTATTTTTACATGATAGCTCCATAAAAATGACTTCACTGACATTGGAAATATTTACTACTAACAACTAATGAAAGCTGGACTATGGTAGTGCCCCATTACTGGTGTATGTGGTACTCTAAAAATGAATGGATACTAAGTAATGATTGTAAAAAAAAAAAAAAAAAATTAAGAATAAGAAAACAAGATAAAATTAAAATAAAATTGAGAACCAACTATAGTCAATTAATGAGTTTAATGTTATATTTTGTACCATTCTGCAACCTTCTCAATGTTAGCTAACATACAATTACATATGTCACTGTAACCTGAGCCCCGTTAGTGCTCTAAATATAGCCATGTCAACACTATGTACACGAGCAGGCTGCATGTATATACTGTCATACTCAGATATAATACATCTGGAAAGTCAGGTTAAAGCCGCATTCAGATTCACAGCCTTATTAAATTGGGATTCGGCCAATTGAATAGGGCTCTATATAAACACACAGCATATCTTTTTTACAGAAGTTTTTAGTTAGTGAACTTCTATCCAGAAGCAAGGTCTTCACTAACTAAAAACTTCTGTAAAAAAAATATGCTCCGTACCTATATAGAGCCCTATTCAATTGGCCGAATCGCAATTTAATAAGGTTGATAGTGTTTATCTCAATGGACTTCTCCATAAGAAGAACCTACCACCTTAATTCTGAATTATGATCAAATCAGACATTACCCTCCCAGTAAATATTTCCAAAAACAAAGCCCTATTAAATTCTGTCAACGTTGAAAACCATAGCCCGCAAGGCTTGCGACTATTAAAATGGCCCCATAAAGCAACCCGCCGACGACTTGAGGGGTAGGGGCGAGAAACACCCTACTGGGACGTGAGAATTCGACTTGCGAGTCTGCAAATCATTTGTTCTTTCAAGCCCGTAACTGTTACGTTCCAATCGCGCTATTAAATTGCAACAAATTCACTGGCGTTCAATCCCGTTATACGCAAATGGAGCCAAAAAGCCTATGGGTGCTACGCTAGGGAGGACACGCAATGGGGTAAAAGTCCAATCCGTAGCACTGTGAATGCAAATATACACACACTACTGTACATATAATAAAAGTGATGTTAGGAAATAGAATGAATAGCACAACATTCTCAAGCTCGCAAATCTGCAATATAAAATACTTTATTTCATGTGTAATTTTCGTGTTATATCGATCCCGGCAATCAATGTGTTAATAAATATAATGGAACTTACATGGACTAGAATATCATATTTACGGCTTTATCAATATTGCATCATATCTGGAATGTGGGTCCGATCGTAGTTTGTAATTGAAAACCTGTAGGACTTTGAAATCCCACCTCCATTTTTAAGTTACGTAATTCTGACGATCTCTGTTGCCATTGGCTCCATCTAAACCCGTAACTACGGGTTTGACTAATTGATCATGTTCACGGCCGCACATCCAACTTTGACAAATGGTTTACGGGTTTGCATCTCAAGCCGGTAACTCGCTCCATGCTCAAATGTAATAACTCTGTAACGCCACATTTTTAAGCCTGCAGCCATTGCGGGGCTCACGTTGCACATATGGGCTTAAGGATTTAATGTGGCTAATAGTATCATAACATGCATGGTCTAGATCTAAGGCTCTCCAAGTGGGAACCCAGGGTTATCTGGACTTCATACTGGTGGTCTACCGAACAAAAGGGCTTACAAGTAAATTATTAATCAAAATTAAGTTGAAGCCCTATTAAATTAATTTAGAATTGCCCACATGCTAGATTTTCTGGTTTATAAGTGGGCAGGCCATAATCCAAAACAGTGAAAGGAAGCAGGCGTCATTAGGTGGTCCACAGAGACTCTCATTAGTATCCAAATGATCCACGGAGACTCTCAGAAGTATCCCAGAGGTCCACACAAACTCTTGTCAGCTCTTATATCCATAAAAAAACATTTGGGAACCAATGGTCTACAAGAGAAGTCAGCAACTCATGGCTCAGGAGCATAATGTGGCTCAGTACAGGTCAATATAGGGGTCTTTTGTCATTCACCAATTTGGGGATCTGGCTGGTGTCTTCACAATTTGATTGAGATCTTCCATTTATGTGATATCATCACTTATGATTCAACCCACTTAATAATAACTTTATTACTGTAATAAGATGTTTTATTTTTTATTCTACTTTTACATTTTAGGATCGTGGGTTGAAAATCACTGGACGAGCTTTGTAGCATGAAGGTTGGAGCTGATTTGTGATTTTTTAAGTTCTAGTAAATATAAATTTTCTTTTTACTGCAGAATCCTAAATTGCTGCCAAATAAAAAACTAACAGACAACTGCAAAGTCCTTGTCAGAAGTTTCCTGCATGATGGACAATAATTTAACTGCACCAAAATAAACAACACTTATGTTTACCTCCATAAGTGGTAATAAAGTAATAAGAGGAGGAACTCAAGGCAGTCAGGTCAGGTTATCTATCAGGCATTTAGCATGATAGATAATTTTTATTTTTTGCATGATAGCTCCAGAAAAAAATTACAAAGCTGACATGGGAAATGCTTTATTCTGTCCCCATCTGTTACACAAATTATTGTTTTATTAGTTGTATTTGTATATTTTTGCTAAAATGGAATACATTACTATACTGCAATGTATACGAACTGATAAACAGTATTTTAGTGCATAGCTTTTATTTAGTAAATATCAGTACAAACAACTTTTCAACTTAGTGATTTAAAAAAAAGTAGATCTTTTGTGAGAGAAAAAAAATGCTGGTTTTCTCTTTAGTTACAGGCTAGAGCTCCGCCGTCTTTACAAACCAATAAGTGTTGGTGGCAGAGTGTATTGGCACTTCCCTACATCACAGGCAAAGTAAATTACACTAGTTTGTAATAGTTTAGTGTAAAAATGAGTTTTAAACCAGCTATTTACATTGTATGTTTTCTCACAAAATATCTGTTTTTGTAAATAACAATAAATTCATCCTTATTTTTACTACTTAAAAGTAATAAAAGCTGTTCTATTGCAGTGCCCCTTTACTGGTATATGTTATACTCTAAATGTTTATGGATACTAAGACGTAAATGATAGTAATGTTTGTTCATTTTTAAGAAAAAGAAAACAAGATAAACTTAAAATAAAACTGTTGACCCAGCTATGGTCAAATAATGAAGAGTTTGATGTTATATTCTGTATATTCCTGGATCCTTCTCAATGTTGCCTAACAAATAATTATATATACCAATGGAACCTAAGCCCTGTCTTCATGTAATGTTACTGCTCTAAATATAGCCATGTCCACACTATGTACATGAGCACGCTGCATGTATATACTGTATATCATACTCGGGTATAATACAACTGGAAAGTCGGGTTAAAGCAGCAATCAGATATAGGGCCTCATTCAATTGAGATTTGACCAATTGAATAGGGCTCTAATTAAGCACTTGGCATAATTATTTTAAAGAAGTTTTTAGTTAGTGAAAACATTGCTTTTGCATAGAGGTTTATTGACTAAAAACTTATTTAAAAAAAATATGTTATGTGCTTATTTAGAGCCCTATTCAATTGGACAAACTGCAATTGAATGAGGGCCATAGTGTTTATCTCTTCAATGGACTTTACTTCTGAAAGAAGTCAAACATGCCCTTCATAGTACATTTTGTGACAAATGAAACTCTTAGCTATTTAGTTATTTATAGATATTTAATATCATTATATGTATGGTCTAGATAAGGGACGGGCAAGTTCGATCCTGGAGAGCCACACACAGACCAGGTTTTGAGGATATTCCTGCTGCATACAAGTCACTTCTTCAGTCATCCTGACTGATTCACATGTGCACAGAAAGGATATCCTCAAATACAGGCCTGTGTGGGGCTCTCCAGAACGGGACTTGCCCACCCCGGCCTATAACAAAGGTTCCCAAAGTGGAAATCCATTATTTGTACTTCATACTGGCTGTCCAAAGAACACATAGACATACAAGTAAATGAAGAAAAGTAAGAAAATGCAAAAGAAGTGACCACATGCTATATCTCCTGTATTATGAGTGAACAGGCCATATTACTACAAAGACGCAGGCAGAAAAGTGATTAGGTGGTCCATAAAGACTCTCAGCAGTATCCCAATGGTCCACAAAGTCTCTATGCACTAGCCCAGCTACTCCTGTCAACTATTACATCCATATAACAAAGGGAACCAGCGATCTTCATCAGAAGACAGCAACCCATGGCTCAATCGCAAAATGTGTCTCAGCACAAATCAATATAGGTCTCTTTTGTCATCCACCAATATCAGTATCTGGCTGACTAGTGGTATGATGATGTCTAAACATTTTGAAAGAGAGCAGCCATCTGTGTTATCATGGGCGTAGGACCCCAAAAATATCTGAGGGGGATAATTCAACTCTACTTATATATACATTATGGGTCAGAGCTTTCATGGGAAAGACATACTGCTCCATAGCCCTGGTGCCCTAGTGGCCAAATCTCGTAATGCATGATTAAGTTTAATGTTGCTATTATTTGTGTCCCCTGTTCATTTAATCTGGGGGGGATTTGTCCCCCCCCTCCACCCCAGTTCCTAAACCCCTATGTGTTATATAATCACTTGTTATTTAACCCAATTCTAATATCTTTATTGTTGTAATACGATGTTGTATTTTTTTATTATACTTTTGCACTGCACATAGACGAATGGCAAGCCAACACTGTTTAATATTTTTGATCAAGAGCAGCTTAATTCCTAATGTGTACTGCTGTTTTAAATAATACATATTTTGGATCCTACCTAACTAATTGACTGTCAGAGTAGATATCAACACAACAAAATATAGCAGTGGTTCCCAATCCTGTTCCTTAAGGCATAGACAAGGATTTGAAGATATCCTTAAGTGAGAATGGTTGTCTCATTTATCATTTCTCCGTCTCTGATTAGCACACCTCAGACAGGCATATCCTCAGATCCTGACTATGGTATGTCTTGAGGACCTAAATTGGGAACATCTGAATAAAGAAGAAAAGGGGAAATCAATGTTAAACACACGCCAAAAAGCTGGGGTCCCTGTTTCTGAGTTTACAATCTTATATACATGGTGTTTATTTCAAAGCACCATACAAAATTCAAAGCTTGCAAACTTACGATCTAAAGGGATTGTTGAAATAATCAGAGAAGTATTTAAAGGAAGAAACAAGGCCTTGACAAGTTAATGAAAAGAGAATTGGCAAAATGTCAGTTGGAGAGTGAGATTCTGCTGAGTGGATGAGGTGAGGCCTAGTGGTAATTGCAGAGCCTCTTGTAGAAGTGACTGCTTCAGTCCTGATGGTAGATAGACCTGGCAAAATGGCAGATGGAGAGCAAGACTCTGCTGAGTGAATGGGATGAGGCCTAGTGGTATTTGCAGAGCCTCTTGTAGAAGTGACTGCTCCAGTCCTTATGGTAGATAGACCTGGCAAAATGGCAGATGGAGAGATGGAGAGTGAGACTCTGCTGAGTGAATGGGATGAGGCCTAGTGGTATTTGCAGAGCCTCTTGTAGAAGTGACTGCTCCAGTCCTGATGGTAGATAGACCTGGCAAAATGGCAGATGGAGAGCGACACTCTGCTGAGTGAATGGGATGAGGCCTAGTGGTATTTGCAGAGCCTCTTGTAGAAGTGACTGCTCCAGTCCTTATGGTAGATAGACCTGGCAAAATGGCAGATGGAGAGATGGAGAGTGAGACTCTGCTGAGTGAATGGGATGAGGCCTAGTGGTATTTGCAGAGCCTCTTGTAGAAGTGACTGCTCCAGTCCTGATGGTAGATAGACCTGGCAAAATGGCAGATGGAGAGCGAGACTCTGCTGAGTGAATGGGATGAGGCCTAGTGGTATTTGCAGAGCCTCTTGTAGAAGTGACTGCTCCAGTCCTTATGGTAGATAGACCTGGCAAAATGGCAGATGGAGAGCGAGACTCTGCTGAGTGAATGGGATGAGGCCTAGTGGTATTTGCAGAGCCTCTTGTAGAAATGACTGCTCCAGTCCTGATGGTAGATACAACTGGCAAGAAGTTCAGCCTCCTCAGACAGTGAAGGAGTTCATTACTTGACCAGTTAATAATACATTAACATTCATGCAAGTAATATCTGAATTGGAGCTATAAAAACTGACTTCAATCACAGCTGTTTTGTTGCAAGTGAATATAAAGACAAAATCATATAACTTCATGGGCCAAGTAGTCCATAGTGCATAGTGAAGGGTATGATTATAAGAGAACCTTATAAGAGAACCTTATGACAAAAATGGAGTTTAGAGAAGTGCATTGTTGTTAGAGAAGATCAAGTTTGTTCTAGACTGTGTTACCTGCTCATGACACTTAACTAGACACATGAAAATTAAATTTGAGATTATGAATGATCATTAACTCACCTGTATAACCAAATAGCTATAAATGTACATAAAAAGTGTTATATTGATGACACCCCACTAGCTTTTTCAGAATAATTAAATATATTCTGATTATCAGAGTATAGTGATCAAATTTAGACTGGAAAATACAATAAGGCAAGTTTTTAAATAGAAAATAACAAATATATATGCCGATGCTGGACCCTGGAGGCATACATGATACTTTATTGAAAGCTGCATGCATGTGTGTGTGGAGCCTGCAAATATTTTTGAGAACAGATTAAATGAATAAAGGACACCAAAAAATAGCAAAATTAAAATGAATCTTGCATTACCAGTTTTGGCCACTAGAGTATGTATGTCCCATAAAAGCTTTGACCCATAATTATATATATATATATATATATATATATATATATATATATATATATATATAAAATATACTGGGGTTGGCAGTGGCATTGAGAGTTTACACAAAGATATTTAAAAAAAAAGTTTTTGAGGGGCACTGCAGCAATGGGCCACCCCGGAGCATTGGGTGCCCCGGCGGTAGTTTGCTTCCTGTCCTGTGAGTAGAGTTGAATTATCCACCCCGATTTTTGGGGGCTCCTGGAAGAGATTAGGTGTTAAATTCCAAGAGGTCCAATGTTTTAGCAAAACCTTTGATTATCATGCTGTGTACTTAGTTTACTTGTGATAATCAGAAATATGAGAAAGAGACAAAACAGGTAAAGTGTGTTTTATTTTATGAAGTACCCTAGTATTTCTGTGGCAATGGGCATGATCTTGGGGAGGATCAAAGGTATAGTGGCTGAAAGAACCGCATGGGGTGCTAAGGACAATAGGATCACAGAGAATCGGACATGACTGAACGACTAAACAACAAGTATTGCAGTGACTTGCAGGGAGAAGGACAATGTATTTTTAGCTTATAATCAGTTATGTTTATTTGTTCAGAGACAATAGAAGGAATTGTTATCTGTATCAGGCTTCCAGATATAATTGTATAATTTAGTTGATTAAACAATAGGTTTAGTGATGACCTCCTACTGAAAGTGAGCACAGATTAACCGGCTTCCTTGTGTTGCTAGCTGTTATTTTTACAGTTGATGTAAGGTGTTCTGTTATATAGCCTGTAATATATTAAAGTGGATTTCAGTTTCTTCAAAAAATCCCTGTATTATGACATTATAGTCCAGTACTTAGCTTTGGACTGGGATACATGCTTCAGGCTGTATTTATTTGTCCTAAAATGATTATAGTCCCTTTAATGACTGTTTATTACCATATTTTTCTGTGTATAAGACAACCCCATGTATAAGATGACCCCTATTTTTGGAGCCCAAAATTCACAAATAAATAAATATGCAAATGTGTATTTTATATATTTTTATTGTGTTACAGATATATTTAAGGGCACTTTCTGGCATGATTTTCACAGATTTCCATCCCAGCTCAATATCCTTGTGATCACATCACTTATTACTCAGTCGAGATGTGCAATTGCATTTTTCCGGTTTACACAGGGATCACAAAGATATTGAGCTGAAATGGAAATCATTGAAAATCATGACAGAAAGTGTCCTTAAATATATCCGTAACACAATAAAAACCTATAAAATACACATTTATGTGCATCACACACATGCCACACACAAGCTGATCAGTTCATTCACGATGTGTATCACACTGTAATGCTGCCTGTCCACTGTTTTAAGGCAGGAGAAAAGACACACAGAGAAGAAATGCTTGTTCCAATTAGATTGCATTACAACACTGCTTGTGAGACATGCTTGTATACATTTTTTTTGTGCTACACATATATTTAAAGGCACTTTCTGTCATGATTTTCACTGATTTCCATTTCAGCTCAATATCTGTGTGATCCTGTGTTAAACCGGAAAAATATTGAGTATTAAGTGATGTGATCACAAAGATATTGAGCTGGAATGAAAATCAGTGAAAATCATGATAGAAAGTGCCCTTAAATATATGTGTAAAACAATAAAAACTTGTAAAATACACATTTTATGCAAACTTGCAGTGTAATGCAATCTAATGGGAACCAAATGCATTTCCAAATGTGTGTCTTTTCTCCTGCCTTAAATCTAGTGGCCAGATGGAGCATTACAGTACCAGACCAGAGTATGTAATTGCAACATTCCGTGTATAGGACAGTCCCCCTATTTTAGAATTTAAAAAATTGGTAAAAAAATACTGTCTTATACATAGAAAAATATGGTATTTTTGTTCATGCATTCACAGTTTTCAGTGACTCCCATTGGTGAGATGGATACAGTTCTAGAAGCAACTATTGCTGGAGGTATTTTCTGAAATTGAACATATGACCCTTCTGGTTTCTCACTATTTCTTGTGATATGAATTCAGAAACCATACGATCAGTTCATTCACGATGAATTATTTTTGAGAGCAAGCTTCTTCAGAGCATGCATATGTGAACAGGGTAGGAGTCAAATTCCAAAAGGTCCAACGGTTTAACAAAACCTCACCTTCTCCTGACCCACCCTCTATCTTACCCTTAGTGTTTTATATATATTGAGCACCTCCAACACAGAATGAGCATTATGTATTGCCTTTCGTCACTGTTCTGCACTGACTGTTTAAAGTTGGTAACACACGTCATGGCTCCTTAAAAATATAAGGTGCATATAGAATAATGAAAGACTAATTACGTTATGAAATGTAACTTTTTTAAGCCATATGTTCCCCTATAGAGGTCTATCATGTTATCTCTCCTCTCTTTTTTCATCTTTGTAATTTACTTTCCCTGAGTTGGTGGTTACATCACTATCTGTGAAAATCCATATTGCATATTATAGTTCAGGAGTCCATATGATATGACTATGTGCACCAATGGGGGAATCACTATGCACTATAAGCTGCAATATGGAGATTCACAGCTTGCTGCCCACAATCTCACACAGTAATATTTTGAGGGATGAGAGGAGTGAGAGAGGCCAACATGGCAACCTCTAAAGAAAAGTAGACAATGGGCTAATAGGGCTTTTATAATGCTAGAGGCTATTCATACTTAATTAATACAATGCATGTGTCCCCCTTGGCTAGTCACACGATTAAGAGGAGTTCTTAATGTCATACCACAGGATTTTATATGAAGTTTAGTGTAACAAAATAGTTATATCTGCTTTATTTCAACATAATCTGATTTTAATAGATATGTCTACACATGGTTGTAGGAACTGGGGTGAATGAGGGGGACAAATCTCACACAGATTTCTCATTGTGTGTATGTATATGTATAGAAGTGTTCTGTGTCCCAAGTGAGCTGTACCCCTCCCAGAATTTTTCTGCTTCCAACATCCTTGTGTCTACATCCCCTCATATCTCATAGATATTTGTATTTGTAAATAATAACCAAAGGCGCTCATTGCAGCCAGCGGCATTGTCACACATGCGAGCTCGGGAAAAAAGATACAACCTTGAAAAAATAAGAATTTTACTCCTGAACCGCAGAAATCGAAAACTACGAAAAACAAAAAAAAATAATAAAAAAACATAAAAACACATTCACACACAGCACAGGGGGAGAGCCAGAAAGCCTTGGAATGAGTGGCAAGCGATTTGGAGCCTTATTTGCTGTGTATCGTCACTCGAAAATCGGCTAAGAGAGAAAAAAAAATTGGAAGACGAAAAACGTAAAAAATTCTGAAACTGTATGAAAACGAGGCTGAGCAAAGCCAGGCATGCGGGACTTAGGAAATACACAACGACAAAGACAGTAACACTTACAAGCAGCATTGCCTGGCTTACAATTTTATTGCCGTCATTTTGTTGACAGGCAATTCGCTAGTTAAACATAACAGAAGCAGACATTTTTAGAATAAGCTTGTCCACAAGAGAAGCAAGTTATTTATTTTATGCAAAGATCATTAATACAAATCCACATTCAGTAATTTAAAAAAGCAATGTATAAAACTAAAAACGGAGTATTAGCTGTCATATCAATCTCCATCATTATTATGTGTTGATATAATCCTGTACCTGACAATGGTGCCCATGCTGCCAGTCACAGTCTTCCCAAATTCACTATATATAGCGGATAGAGACCCGCAAAGGTTGAATCTGATCTTTGAAAATATACATAATATTCAATATTTCTTTTTTATACCAGTGAATATAAATTCTAGTGAATATAAATTCAGAAAACAAATTATCTGTCATATCAACTTTGAAAATGCATTTGAGAGATCTGTGCAGCAGCGTTGTGTGTCATTTACTTTTCATTTCATGATTTGAAGGTTATCATTAGAAAGAGGAACTGCTGCTCCGCACATCCGCTTTCTGTGATTCAACAGCTCCTGCAGAGTCTGCTTCCATTAGAGGTACAATGTGGAGATTTGTTGTACATTTCTGTGTAAAGAGTTATGCTATTTAATAGTTCCGTTTTGTTAAAAGAGATGGAATACCATTTTTTTTTCTGTTATGGATTTTTAACCTTGTGTCCTACGTTTTTTTGCATGAAAATTAGTGATAAAAAGGTTTAAAGTATGTATATATATATATATATATATATATATATATAAAATGACATTTAAATAAATAATCTAAATACACTGCTCAAAAAAATAAAGGGAACACTTAAACAACACAATGTAACTCCAAGTCAATCATACTTCTGTAAAATCAAACTGTCCACTTAGGAAGCAACACTGAGTGACAATCAATTTCACATGCTGTTGTGCAAATGGGATAGACAACAGGTGGAAATTATGGGCAATTAGCAAGACACCCCCAATAAAGGAGTGATTCTGCAGGTGGTGACCACAGAACACTTCTCAGTTCCTATGTTTTCTGACTGATGTTTTGGTCACTTTTTAATGCTGGCGGTGCTTTCACTCTAGTGGTAGCATGAGACAGAGTCTACAACCCACACAAGTGGCTCAGGTAGTGCAGCTCATCCAGGATAGCACATCAATGCGAGCTGTGGCAAGAAGGTTTGTTGTGTCTGTCAGCGTAGTGTCCAGAGCATAGAGGCGCTACCAGGAGACAGGCCAGTACATCAGGAGATGTGGAGGAGGCCGTATGAGGGCAACAACCCAGCATCAGGACCGCTACCTCCGCCTTTGTGCAAGGAGGAACAGGAAGAGCACTGCCAGAGCCCTGCAAAATGACCTCCAGCAGGTCACAAATGTGCATGTGTCTGCTCAAACGGTCAGAAACAGACTCCATGAGGGTGGAATGAGGGCCCGACATCCACCGGTGGGGGTTGTGCTTACAGCCCAACACCGTGCAGTATGTTTGGCATTTGCCAGAGAACACCAAGATTGGCAAATTTGCCACTGGCGCCCTGTGCTCTTCACAGATGAAAGCAGGTTCACACTGAGCACATGTGACAGACGTGACAGGGTCTGGAGACGCTGTGGAGAACGTTCTGCTGCCTGCAACATCATCTAGCATGACCGATTTGGCAGTGGATCAGTAATGGTGTGGGGTGGCATTTCTTTGGGGGGCCACACAGCCCTCCATGTGCTCGCCAGAGGTAGCCTGACTGCCAATAGGTACCGAGATGAGATCCTCAGACCCCTTGTGAGACCATATGCTAGTGTGGTTGGCCCTGGGTTCCTCCTAATGCAAGACAATGCTAGACCTCATGAGGCTGGAGTGTATCAGCAGTTCCTGCAAGACAAAGGCATTGATGCTATGGACTGGCCCGCCCGTTCCCCAGACTTGAATCCAATTGAGCACATCTGGGACATCATGTCTCGCTCCATCCACCAACGTCACGTTGCACCACAGACTGTCCAGGAGTTGGCAGATGCTTTAGTCCAGGTCTTGGAGGAGATCCCTCAGGAGACCATCCGCCACCACATCAGGAGCATGCCCAGGCGTTGTAGGGAGGTCATACAGGCACGCGGAGACCACACACACTACTGAGCCTCATGTTGACTTGTTTTAAGGACATTACATCAAAGTTGGATCAGCCTGTAGTGTGTTTTTCCACTTTCATAATGGGGGTGACTCCAAATCCAGACCTCCATGGGTTGAAAAATGTGATTTCCATTTTTTTATTTTTGTGTGATTTTGTTGTCAGCACATTCAGCTATGTAAAGAACAAAGTATTTAATAAGAATATTTATTTAATTCATTCAGATCTAGGATGTGTTATTTTACTGTTCCCTTTATTTTTTTGAGCAGTGTATATATAAATATATATATATATATATATATATATATATATATATATATAAAATGAAATTTAAATAAATAATCTAAATATATATAAATATAAATAAATAAATATATATATATATATATATACAGGGAGTGCAGAATTATTAGGCAAGTTGTATTTTTGAGGATTAATTTTATTATTGAACAACAACCATGTTCTCAATGAACCCAAAAAACTCATTAATATCAAAGCTGAATATTTTTGGAAGTAGTTTTTAGTTTGTTTTTAGTTTTAGCTATTTTAGGGGGATATCTGTGTGTGCAGGTGACTATTACTGTGCATAATTATTAGGCAACTTAACAAAAAACAAATATATACCCATTTCAATTATTTATTTTTACCAGTGAAACCAATATAACATCTCAACATTCACAAATATACATTTCTGACATTCAAAAACAAAACAAAAACAAATCAGTGACCAATATAGCCACCTTTCTTTGCAAGGACACTCAAAAGCCTGCCATCCATGGATTCTGTCAGTGTTTTGATCTGTTCACCATCAACATTGCGTGCAGCAGCAACCACAGCCTCCCAGACACTGTTCAGAGAGGTGTACTGTTTTTCCCTCCTTGTAAATCTCACATTTGATGATGGACCACAGGTTCTCAATGGGGTTCAGATCAGGTGAACAAGGAGGCCATGTCATTAGATTTTCTTCTTTTATACCCTTTCTTGCCAGCCACGCTGTGGAGTACTTGGACGCGTGTGATGGAGCATTGTCCTGCATGAAAATCATGTTTTTCTTGAAGGATGCAGATTTCTTCCTGTACCACTGCTTGAAGAAGGTGTCTTCTAGGAACTGGGAGTTGAGCTTGACTCCATCCTCAACCCGAAAAGGCCCCACAAGCTCATCTTTGATGATACCAGCCCAAACCAGTACTCCACCTCCACCTTGCTGGCGTCTGAGTCGGACTGGAGCTCTCTGCCCTTTACCAATCCAGCCACGGGCCCATCCATCTGGCCCATCAAGACTCACTCTCATTTCATCAGTCCATAAAACCTTAGAAAAATCAGTCTTGAGATATTTCTTGGCCCAGTCTTGACGTTTCAGCTTGTGTGTCTTGTTCAGTGGTGGTCGTCTTTCAGCCTTTCTTACCTTGGCCATGTCTCTGAGTAATGCACACCTTGTGCTTTCGGGCACTCCAGTGATGTTGCAGCTCTGAAATATGGCCAAACTGGTGGCAAGTGGCATCGTGGCAGCTGCACGCTTGACTTTTCTCAGTTCATGGGCAGTTATTTTGCGCCTTGGTTTTTCCACACGCTTCTTGCGACCCTGTTGACTATTTTGAATTAAACGCTTGATTGTTCGATGATCACGCTTCAGAAGCTTTGCAATTTTAAGAGTGCTGCATCCCTCTGCAAGATATCTCACTATTTTTGACTTTTCTGAGCCCGTCAAGTCCTTCTTTTGACCCATTTTGCCAAAGGAAAGGAAGTTGCCTAATAATTATGCACACCTGATATAGGGTGTTGATGTCATTAGACCACACTCCTTCTCATTACAGAGATGCACATCACCTAATATGCTTAATTGGTAGTAGGCTTTCAAGCCTATACAGCTTGGAGTAAGACAACATGCATAAAGAGAATGATGTGGTCAAAATACTCATTTGCCTAATAATTCTGCACTCCCTGTATATATATATATATATATATATATATATATATATATATGAAAATATATATATATTTTTTAGGAGGAAGTGTGGAATCTTAAACTCTCAGTATTTTCAATATTGATAATGGAAAGCTCACTGTTTTACAAGGACACATAAAACAAAAGCTGTAGGAAGTAGTTCAGTAATAGAAAATTGGGTAAGGCAATTGCATATACATTTGTGTATTTGTATGAAATATAAATGCTTTGAGAATAGTTTTTTTAGCTGTTACAGTCTGTACGGCCAGTAGGGGGAGTAACTGATTTTTTTTATAAAGCTCCTTTATAGGAACTCCTCAAAAATATTTTTTACAGTTAGCCTTAAAGAGCATAAAAATCTAGCTAAACATTGTACAAGCCATTTTTAATTATCCATGAGATATTCAGAATTGTTTATGCATTTTTCAAATGAGCAGCTGCAGAATATTAATTAGCTGCTTTGGTGTGATTCATTGGGGGCAAAATCAATATTTCCCAATTTTATTATGCCGTCAGATACCCTCTTTCTCATCCTTATCAAGCACTATAAATTATCATATGTTTAATAGAGTCACACAAACAAAGCTGAATTTCTTCAGACTGATTTATTGTAGCGATAAAAGGCTGGTACAATGTATAGGCCAGCTTTAAAGGGATACGGAAAGTTTCTGGATTTTGCTAGCTATATAATATACCTGTGTATCTATTTACTTTTATGTACTTTATTTTATTAGGAATCGCTTTTAAGCTCTATATTTACTACATAAAATCATATAAATAGTCCATGTATGGGTCTGCCCACTGCAGCGTCTGTAGGGCTGCATATGCAATGTAATATCCTAGCCTCTCAGAGACTACGTCTCAGCAGCATGTTTTCCTGATAGGCTAGAACACTACACTGCACATCCAGCCCTACGTAATAAAACAAAGCACAAAAAGTAAATAGATACATATATATATATATATATATATATATATATATATATATATATATATATATATATATATATATATATTACATTCTTAGTAAAATCCAGAAACCTTCCATATCCCTTTAAGAAGAACCAAACTTGTTTTTGGGTGATGTAGTCCCTTTACGCTTTGGCATTGGAACAGATGGGCAATAGACAAACTAAGCTTTAATGTATATTTACTTTAATCTCATTCAGTGCTGTCAGCAAACTCCACAGATAAGTGTATATATAATCATAATTCTTAACAAAGAGTACAGAGCTATCAAGGCACTTTAACAGCATATTACTGCTCCATAGCGGAAAAATCCATTTACATCAAAACCAGGCAAATTTATGTAAAAAAAAAAAAGATTAATAATTTATTTTGTATGAGATTATATCTCAATGAATCTTCTTGCTAAAATATTAAGAGCACATTTATATTTAAATAAATATACAGATGCTTTTTCCATGATTAATATGTGATTGCAAATCTAGTAAAGTTATATTTTATCCTGTAGCATTTTTTGGTGCAGAGGGTGCAATGCACTAGGACCCTCATTTGTAGTGTAGGCTCTACCACCCGACCCAAACCACCATGGCCCGCCTGGGTTTCCTTGGCTTGAAATGGGTCTGTGCCTGTTTTACAAAAGAGCATTTTCAATGAAGTTCCAAGTGGTGGCAGTGTAGGGGGCTCATCTGGGCAACTCCAACCCAGCCCAAAAGCCTTGGCCACAACCCAAAGGAAATTGGTCCATACCAGTTTTAAAAGAGTATTTCTATTGAAGCTCCACAAGGTGGCAGTGTGGAGCAGTGCACCACACTGGGAATGTGTATCAGGGAAGAGATGAGGAAGCAAGGGCAGCAAAGTACAGGGAGTTGGATCTTTGAGGGGAAGCAAAAGAAATTGGGTTGGGTGCTATGTGGGTGGATGTTAAGAGGGACTGGGTGCTATGTAGGGAGTAATACTAAGAGGGGTGGGTGTTGTGTGGAGATGGGTGATGAAACGGACTATATAGAGATGCATCATAAAAATATGAGATTCATGGACCTTTAAATTCTTCCAAACAGCTTGAGATCAGATGGCTTTACTAAATATCCTGGCAAACACCCCAATGTTATCTTTTTAATAGCTCAAAGTTCACTCTAATCCCAGAGAGCAGAGTGTGATCTAATTCATGGGTAAACATGAACCTCCTGCACAGAGGAAGTGCCACTTTGAATTTTATAACATGCAGATTGCTTTGTATACTGTAATTACATCCTAATAAATGTTCAGAGTGGTCTATTACTATTATTATTTTATTGATGGTAATAAATACACCACAATAAAACTTAGGAAAACATATGTAAGGCTGAATCTGGTATTACAACGTTGTGTGTATTTGTGTGTGAAGTGGGTGGCAATCACCGTAAAATTAAGCTATAATAAAAGTTAACTTTTATGTACAGTGAAAAACTGTCATTATAGCTTCGGCAAACCACTTGGCAGCTCTGGTGAAGCTTAGTGAATATACTCCAAAGCAATAATACTCTCCACACGTTATGACATTTTAGTCTCTAAACTGATAGATGTTACTTTTTAAAATAAATAACCACAAACACATATTGTACACAGAGATTTATATTAAGGCTGCTTATATAAACCTTACAGTCTATGTTTTCTCATCTTTTCCCAAATGCTGACACTCAATCTTAAAAGTATGGAGTAGCATACCGAGTACTACTTCACCAAATAACATACCAACTATCACACAAGTGCCACGCTGACCATCTCAATAAGTACTACCCTTGTCCCCTGACAAATATCTCAACCAGAACATACCAGCTATCACACATGTGCACGCCAACCATCTCAATAAGTACTACCCATGTCCCACTCCAAATACCTCAACCTGCTCTCAAGCAAAGTGTAATGCCAACAAGCTTAATAAGTACTACTGATGTTCCATGCCAAATACCTCAACCGGCATACCAGTTACCACACCAAGTGCCCTGCCAAACATCTCAGTAAGTATCACCCATGTCCCATGCCAAATACCTCATCGAGAAGATACCAGCTATCACATCAAACGACAAGCCAATCATCTCAATAAGTACTACCCATGTACCCTGCCAAATATCTCAACCAGAACATACCAGCTATCACACAAGTGCCAAGCTGACTATCTCAATAAGTACTACCCTTTTCACCTGCCAAATATCTCAACCAGAACATACCAGCTATCACACAAGTGCCCCGCCAAACATCTCAATAAGTATCACCCATGTCCCATGCCAAATACCTCATCGAGAAGATACCAAACGACAAGCCAATCATCTCAATAAGTACTACCCATGCTCCACACCAAATATCTCAACCAGAATATACTGGCTATCACACCAAATGCGATGTCACCCACTTCAAACAGAGTTTTTATACCTAACCTGTCCAAGCAAATGTACTTGTTATCCCTTCCTGCATCACTGTCATCCATTCCCCAAAGCCTCTTTTCCATCTTCAGTTCCCTCCTCAACCACTCAATACCCTCTTCTATCATTAGCTTCACAGAACAAGACCCTGACAACTTCAAAACACCTCCCAGTGGTGGATCTAGTGAATGGAAGACCACTATGCATACTAATTTTGGGGACCCCCTTGCAATTTCTCTATACAAGGTGGGTGCCCATATGGGTAACTAAAAAGTAGGTGGTCAGATCACCAATGGGTGATGAGGAAATCTTCATATAAAAATAACATTTGGTACTTCTCCCCCAATAGCTTTAGAGTACCTCTTTACGCCAGACTTCTGCCGGTAGAAAAGGGACGTTTCTCTGCTGTGAGCTTAGGTGCTTTGCACCTTATGCTCCAGCACTGACACCATCCCTAGATACATGACCCCCACTCCTGTCAGATCCTACATTTACACACGTTTTACACCAGTTAGAGAGAATGAGCTAGTTTCATTGTTGTTATTTAGTCGTTCAATTATGTCTGACTTTCCGTGACTCTATGGACAACAGCACTCCAGGCACGTCTGTCAGCCACTGCCACTCTGAGCTCCATCAAGCTCACGCTCATTACTTCAATTACCTCATCTATCCATCTCTGCCTCCGCTGGCCCTTTCTTCGTGTCTAGTTTCATTACCCATGATAATAAGCAAAACAGAAGACACTGCATTTACTTTATATTAATATAGGCCATATAATAACGTTACAATCTTTGGCACCTTAGGTTCTATCAAATATTTCCAGTATTAGTCTGTTGGCTGCATTGCTGTGCCACTTCCACTGAAGGGGTTAAGAAGAACATCTCCTATTGTGCAATAACATCATACAATCAAGCCCGCAGCCTTCATCACTTCTGCTTCCAGATCTCCAACATGTTAAGCAGTTTGAAACAAAGGACCTCTTTCAATTCCTTGTTCTAAAGAGATGTTTAAAATAAAATATCTATTTCATTTTTTTTATAATATAACCACAGATAATATTGTGTAATTAGTGTCCCTGTGTATCATGCTCTGTGCACTTGTAGCTGACATCTGGCTATTAATTATACAGCACTATATTTATTAAATAAGACATCTGTGGGACAGGGTTTCATTTGTAGTCAAAATACGGCATTAATGAAGATTATACAAAGGAAAATATTTCACCTAGATTAATACTGAAAGTACTATAGATTAAAAGGAAGTTTCAACTACCTGTTGAGTTACACATCAATCCTCATCCACCCCCCCCCAAGTTGCTCTTGTGGAAGCTCAAATATATGTGTAAAAGTTTTAGCACGTGCCTTTTATTCCTATAAGTCCTCTTGACCTGTGCATGGTGACCATGTCCGCTATGAAACTATCTCACAAGACCACATACCCCAATAAAGACAGATACAGCTACTTTTTTTGGGTATTACTAGGCCACAGCTTTTATTTTAACATAACAGATAAACACCATAACATGGGTAGCTGCACACCTTCCCCAGGACGGAGCTCATTCCAGCCAGAGGTCCCATGAAACCCTGTGCCCAAGTGACCTTTGGCATCGCCCCAAACCGGATACCTTACATAGCTTTGAGCTCCGGCCTAAGGTGATGTCGCAACCCGCCAAAGCTGTGACAACTGTAATAAAACATACATAACAAGGAAACAAAACAAAAGTGGATGGGGGGATGCTCCTTCTTCACCCAGCAGGTGAATGGTACTTGGGCAGGAAACTGCTCCCCTATATGCCCTCCCAGACCACACCTACAATTTAAGTAGACCAAATGGCTACCCGGCACTCAGCCAGGTCAAAAGCCCCTTGTTCCTAGGCAGTTTCCCGGAGCTCCCTGTATATTAGACGAGTTGCTGAAGAACATGTAACCGTCACAGCTTAGAACCCATTGGCTCTTAAGCTCGCTCTTGAAATTTTGACCCAATCAGCTCACAGAAAAAAATCCATTTCTAAAATGGCAAATTCCAGTCTCCACAAACGATGGAGGAGTAACTGGTAAACAAGGCATCTTCCATAACTTCTATATAGATAGTTAATTTCTCTAAGAGTTATCATTACTATAAAAGAGACTTACTTTTCGACAAAACACGGAAATCACACACTTTCTGTCAAGCATAGAAAAACATTATTTTAAGCATTAAAACGCTGTAAATGCATCATTATAATGTATCTGTATTGTGCCAACCTGTTCTCTAGCACTATACAGGGGTTAAGTTCAATGCATAGTACCAAATGCTAAACGATTGGAGGGCCCTGTCTTTGAGCTTAAAATCTTACGTACATAGTGCTTTTTCCCACTTGTATGAAAATAATTGCTGCAATGGGTACAAAATGTGTTTTGAATCCCTGTATAAACTATTTTACATGAAGCTAAGCACCTCCCACTGACTAACTTTCACTAGGGCGTGTCAAGACTGTGAAATAGTAGCGGGCGAACCTGATCCAGCTAGATCACTTTAGGAGGACATTCTGGCTTATTTCTAAACAATTAGATTGTACAAAAACCCTTTTTCGTCACTCAATTTTCCTTGCAAAAAAAAAAAAGGCTTAAAACTTGTCCTTAAAGCATATTTAAGTTTCATGGATTATGAAAAAAAATTTGTTGCATGAAAAATTACTAAAATAAACATTTACAAACTTACCCTGACGTTTGACATTTTTTTCAGTTTTCTGCCACTTGATTTTGAGAGGGCATGCCCTTTGAAAACGTTAACTAGATTAGCATAAGATTCATAATTTGTTTTGGCCAATCGCAGTAAGCTATAACACTGTTTCAATGACTGGGAAGTCAGTTTGCAGCAAAGCATCATGGGATGTGTAGTCTTGTTCCCCCCCTCCACAAGTAAGCAAGCAGGAGCTCATATATTTCTGTGTGGATTTCTGCAATGTGCTGCTGTTGGCTTGAATGGTATTATAGGGTTAAATAAAACATACCCAAATGCAGTGTTTCTATTGGTAGGTACACTGTGCCTATGTAAGCACCTCTGGGGTGTGGAAACCAATGTTTTTTTAAGAATAAATTATGTCTGTATGTTTATAGAATGACTCAAAGTAATGTGTGTGTCTGATATGAGCAGCATGTATTAGATTAGAAAAAGGTAAAAACAGGGAACATTCCATATACCTTTAAATGCACAATAGCAAATATGCAACTTCAGTATCTCCTTTAAGGTTTACAGTTTTCGTTTTACTGCATTCTGATATCTCAGTGTCATAATTGCATTTTTGATAATAATAAAAATCATTGATTTGAATGGAATGGAGATAAGAAGTTGTTTACTAAACCCAGTAGGAAAAGTACAAAATGTGAAAAGTACAATTTAATACATCGGTATTAGTGGGTGGGTAATGTTGGCTGGTTGTCTTTATTATATAGAGGTGATCACCTCAGTAGTCAGTAATCTAAGGCTCTGGAGCCAAATGTAACACAGTACAGATCAATTATCTTGTGACTGTTTTTTTTTTTCATCTCACATATTACAACTGTGAGTTTACAGTTCTGTTGCTTAACTTTTTCTATGTTCTTTTAATTGTAGTAGGCAATATCGTTTAGAGAACCAACTTGAAAAAAAATCTTCATAAATTATTTTATGAGCCCCATTGGCTTCTTTTACACTTGAAAAAGAAATGTGCATTTTTTAAACCTTTGTAACACATCTTTGAAGATTTTCTAGTTGGTCCTCGATAAGGTATCCTCTGCCACAACAACTTACTTTTCTCCATGACCTCAAACTTTACAGTGCCACTAAAGATACACGTTGAGCTGTACTTTACAAAATAAGTGGGTTGAAAAGCATGCAGAAAAAGTGTTTTCCTTTTTGAAATTGCTGCTGAATTTATGGAGCTATTTTTAGTTGGTGGCTGCTGAGTATTTCAATTCCTCCTTGCACTGTTATATATATAACAAGATTGCAAAAACCAGGGCACTAGAAACTAATTTGCAGGGTTTAGGGGCATGTGGGTTGCTATTACACTCAGCATGAATCACCTGCATTGATACCCCAGTGAGTAGAGCAACTGCCTGCAGGTTCAAACTCAGGTACTTGCTTTCTGCAATTATTTTTTTTAATAAATTTTATTGTGTTTGCAGAATAAAACCAACAAAGTCACTCATCGTCCTGATAAACAGCATCAGAGTATCCAAATTCCAATACATTGCAAAAGCTTATCAGAGACGCAGAGAAGGCTCTGACTGCTATACTCTTGAGCTACTTGCATCTTAAAAGAGCTGTGTCCTCAATTGATTGGCTAGCCACATATACAGCTCATTGGCTGTACAGTCAAGCCTCTATCCTCATTATCTATGCCGCTTCTTATGGGAGGGCTTCAAGGCTATAAAAACAATAACTAAAAAGTCAATAACTAAGTTCATTTTTTGTCAAGTTTTTCCCATTACATTTTTATTGAATAAAATTCTCACAACAAATTTTACAAAACATATCAATTCACAATTCAACAAAGAGTGTGCATGTAGTCAAAATAAATATTGTTCTGTATATGTTTTTCCTCACCTTCTTCTTTATAACCCCTTTTTTTTTATTAAATCCCCCTTTTATCTACTATTCTTTATGTCCATCTTCTCCCTCCTTATCACACCCCTATCACATATATAGTTGTTGAAAATGCGATTTTGCTGGTAACGCTATGTTAAAAGCTACGGGTTTGCGCATGCACAATGAGCGCTCAACGCAAGGCCCGAAAGTTAGGGGGTTGATGAGGGCTGCAATGGGAGCTGAAGGCCCGTAAGGTAGAGGGGATGCAATGAGCGCCAAAGGCGCTCATTGCGAGGCCCATAAAGTAGAGGGAGAGGCTGGCAATGAGCTACGAAGGCGCTCATTGTGGGGCACGAAAGTTGCAAGTTGGCCAAGGCCGGCATTGAGTGGCAAAGCCGCTCATTGCTGGGCTCACGATGAACGCCGAATGTGCTCATCACGAGACCCATAAAGTGGTGTGGGGAGAGGCTCACAATGAGTACCAAAGGCGCACACTGCGAGGCCCGCATTGACCGCTGAGGGCGCTCATCGCAAGGCCAAAGTAGTATCAAGGCACCCTTGTCAGTATTTTACCATTATATTTCAAGGGAGGCTGACACATCCAAACTGCATTACTTCCTTTTTTAAACTAAATCATCATTTAAAGATGTAACAGTGCTGCAATGTACACTGAAAATAATAAAGTGTTTAGGATTAAATGGACATGAACAAAAAACATAGTTAGAGGTGCTCAATCAGAGAACAAAAAATACTTAATAGGTTAGTTCTATGGACTTGACAACCCATTTTGAGAGCAGCACTCTTAGATCACGTGTGCCCTTCACAGGAAGAAATATCCTGTAGTATATCAGTCTAGTCCCACTCAAAAGAGTGACCCAGCCCCGGAATACCAGGCAATTCTACCCTGAACAGGAGAAACAGCAAACCACAGACGCGTTTCGGCCTTTATGGGCTTTGTCAGTGAGGTGCAGCTGAACTCCCTAAAGCACAGTGAGCAAGGGGTCCACGTCTGGAGTCTCCTATCACCCTAATCCTTTAAATGGACATTATACACAAATACTTTTTTTTTTTTTTTTTTCATCCATTTAAATAAAAGAACATGCTTTAAACATTACCAAATGTGTTTTGCATGAAAAAAATATTAATCAAATCTGCCTGGCCTTTTATTAATAAATAACCATTTGTGCCAACCAAACAGAAGTATAGGAAACGGCATAAACAGGTGCCTCATATCTAGTGCAGGTATCAGATAGCCTGGATGCATGATGTAAATGAACTTTCTGTTTGCATACATACTAGCCCTCCGTGACAAGAAGATATGCTGCTACGTCAAGAACGACATTAGCCAATAGTCACCTTACTGTTAAAGTTAGCATCACCACATCGGGACGGACCAATCTAAATCAAGTTATGATCTTTATAAAATGCGTGTGCTAAAAGCGTCAATATGGAGATTCACTGTTTGCTGGCCTTCCACCTCAAACAGTGATAGTATGTGATGACTGCTGGTAGGAAGAGGCCAGCATGGCAACTCATTAGATGAAAGCAGAGGGAATCTAAAAGAAAAATATAATTTATAACTTTAAATGGGCTTGTAGGGTTTTCCTTATGTTAGATGCAACTTATACTTGAACCGTGAATTGTTCCAACTTCAAATATTCATATTTTTTATTGATAGTTTATTATCCCAACGAAATTGGGACTTTTCATGTGTCTCTTTAAATAGGAAAACTTTCAGTTCCAACAGCACAGACAGTGGAGGCATCAGGGAAATCTATAGTCAGGAAAGCAATTTACTAGACGTGAAACAGCATTACATACAGTAAAAACATGATTATCTGGGAGTGACGGAGCAATGACAACTTCCAAGCCAACCTCTTCTCAGATCATTAGTTTGGATGAATATTACGAACAAGTGCTTGAGATATATTTTTTCCCAGACAAAGCATATGAGATTGGTGATGTGTGTAATTATTTTGCTGCAGAGCTAATCAGTGAATTTCCAAAAGCCCAGAGTGTAAAATACAAAGCACATCTACAGTCAAACAAAACAGAATGGAAAAGCAGTCAGGATACTGCATTCAGCATGATTAATTGTCTGTGCCATAAATCATTTGTTTCTCAATTATGTTCCTGAATAATAGCGGTTATAGAATAATGAGGTCGTTTTTCGGTGTGCCCTGTTTGTGATGACACAATGGGCAGATGGTAAAGAGGCAATGCATTTGTCCAGGTTTACTCGGTAAATCATCACTAAGCTATGCCTTGTAATGTGACAGCTCTGGGATGTACAGTTTATAGGGCTCCTGTACAGACTCCTGTAAGGCTGCCTCTACCCTACAGAGGTTTGGAGAACTATTTAATGTCTCCTTCAAAAGAATAATCCTTTGTGTCATGGGAAGGAATTTAATTTAGATGAGATAGTTAGAGGTATGGGGATCTATGGTGATCTCCATGGGAGATAGCAATAGTCTTCTTGAGGATCCATAGGGACCTCCATAAGGGATAGGGACTATGGGCTCCAATTGGTCTCCGTTGGAGCACTAAACATATATTAAAGGTAGGTGGGATCATTTTAGAAGTTAATGTAGGGTGTGCAAATTCGGTCCTGGAGGGCCACATCCAAGCCTGGATTTGACGATATCCCTTCGGCGCACAGGTGAGTCAATCACTTCTTCAGACATCTTGATTGACACATCTGTGCACAGAAAAGATATCTTCAAATCCAGGCTTGGTTGTGGCCCTCCAGGACTGAACTTGCCTACCCCTGAGTTAATGGAATCCTCCCCAAAATCAAAAGGAGGTAGGTGGAAGGGAGGCCCAATGGCCCCCTGGTGTTTAGGGGGTCTTGAGGAATACTTAGGCTCTTTTTATGATTGAAGGGTAGCAGGGAATAGGTCAAGTACTCATAACCCCCACACATTTGTTTTTATAAATATTGAATGTCTTTACCGCAATCTTGGCAATAAATATAGGTCTAATTCTAATAAGGACTGTTTCTTGTCATGTAACGGTTCTCCATAAGGGTTTAGCTGGAGCTATGGGTGGCTCAGTTTACACATATGGTTAAGACTCACTGTGAGATCCCACAGGGTTTTACGAGATCACATAGGTGGTTTCTCAGTAATCCGTGTCTACATTGAAATTACTGCATATATAGTGTCCCCCCAAGTTTAGATCATCCTACTAGACTTACTGTCTTGTTTAAGGAATACAATAAAGTCATGTGACCAGGTCTAACATCTTAACTGAATCAAATTGCATTATATGGAGTGCAGACATAGAAACTCCAGGAATCCCATGCCAGCATTTCATATAACCATGTAATGTATTAACAATTATTTATTAAGAGCTTTGCCTCTAGGATTACCCAGCTCCTTATTAACCAACAACTGATCACAATCTGCAATTAATAATTTACAGCAATATTTCCATGAGCTAAATCTGAATTGCTCCTGCTGGAAACTGTATTGGTTATTAAACTTAATAATGCACTGCTGATAACTTTTTTGTTATAACAGCATTTTTATGCAATAACTGTAATAAAATGGAATAATACACCCTGATGAACAAAAAATGTACTAACGCTTTTGGACTAGTTAATAATTGAACTTGTTCATAATACCACTCTCACCAATATTTACAGAGGAGGATTAATTGGTGATAGAGTACAGATAATGAGGATGTGTTCTGCAGTACAAGAAAGAGTCATTTGCTAGATGTGAATAAATAAAAATAGACTGGTCTAGAGAACAGGCTGGGGCTGCATGGGAAGGAAAAGAGGGTCATATTGCGCCCCCCCCCCCCCCCCCCCCAAGACCATGTGCTGCCACCCACTGGCTAAATAAATGTCTAAGTTTCCCTATTTTTACCTTTTTCTGCACTTAGATACAGATTTTAACCCTATTCAAGCCAACAGCAGCACAATGCAGAAATCCACACAGCAGCATCTGGGCTCCTCCTTGCTTTCTTGTGCAGGGGACTACATATCCCATGATTCCTTCCTGCACAAACTGCCTTCACAGATTGAAACAATATATTAGCTGCCTGTGATTGGCAAAAATGAATTATGAATTTTATGCTAATTTTAGGAGGGATTTCCAGGGGATTTAGCAAACTTTCGGGTACGTTTAATATTGTATATTTCGGTATTTTTTTCATGAAAAAAAAAATGTTTTCATACACTACTGATTCTCCTCTATAAGATGCATTCATAATCCAGGAAAATAAAATATTAAGAATCAGGTGCTGACCAAAATGTATTGTTCCCTATTTAACATCCAAATATATTGTAATACTAAGTTGGTGAATTATTGTAAACCAGGGGTGGGTACAAATATCTAACACTTAGGAGCTAGACTGTTTTAAGAAGCCTGGAAGGATGACTTCCATAGAGGTACATTATAGGAAAAATATTTAGGAGCCAGAAGTACTATTTTTAAGAGACCAGGTTCCAGGAAAATGTCAGTCCACGTAACAAACTATAAATTAAATTAATGTATGCAAAGTATTGAATGAGCAGTCATATTGGTCACCATAGTTGATCTTACAGAGTCTGTTTAATGAAACGGTTTAACATTAGTTTCTTAGTTAATTCCATCCTCCTCTATATACAGTATCTCACAAAAGTGAGTACACACAAAATCTGGCCTGCTGCTGAATGTTAAAAAGAAGAAGATCATGGCAAACAGCAATCTCAGTTCCTTGCAAAGGAAGAAGTGGAGGCAGTGACATATTTTAATTTCCTGGGCTCCAGGATCTCTGCAGATAGCGACTGCGGCCATGAAATTAAAAGACGTTTGCTTCTGGGGAGGAAAGTTATAGCAAGTCTGAACTATGGTATTCCCATAGTCGGACCAAACCCTTGGACTGCAAGAAGATCAATCAATACTATAGGAAATCAAGACAAACCGTTCACTGGAAGGTATGATCATGAGGCTAATGCTGAAAAATGTTGACCATATCACGAGAAGACAGGATTCTGAAAACTCTGATGCTGGTAAATATTGACGGCACACAAAGAAGGGGGTGATAGCGGCGGAGATGGATAGACAAGGTCAATTATTGACTATTGAGGAGCCAGGAGAGGAAGTATATATAGAAATATCTGTATATAACTAAAAAATTAGGAGCCATCAGTACAATTTTAGGAGCCGTGGCTCCTAGGATGTCTCAGGCCCTGACATAAACCACTTCCTTGTTTCTATTGTGCTATTAAAGGTTTAATGTTTTAAACATTAAAAAAAGTATTTTTTTAATGAAAAGTTTTGTACAGAGAATGAATTCAAGCAATCTTGGCATAAGAATAAGACCATCTAGAGGATTTATTAAAGGGACATACAACACAGCTGTTTTTCATGCATTTAATAGTGCACATTTTAAACATTACAAAATTTGTTTTTTTAAATAAAAAATATTAATCAAAACATGTTTAAATTTCATTGAAATTAACAGAAATTGCAGATAGCATACTTTAGTCTGTAGATCTCATTGGTTGACAGAGGGCAAGCCCCAAAGAGCATTTAAAAATATATTGTTTTGCTCTCATACCTTTATTTGAAAAAAGTAAACACACAATGACACATGTCCTCATTCTGAAGCAATAATGAAAAAAGTCCATGTCCTATTTTAGGTAGATAGAATAGGCACACTAGATGGGTCTGTTCATTATATTGAACGGTATGCTTATAATACATCATTACATTTCTCAGAAGTCACACACAATAATCCTACATTTTTTACATTTTTATACAGCATAATGCACATGAAGTAGTAGAAAAACTATTTCAATAGTACTGTTTAATATTTTATTCCTGAGTGCCACGTTATTTATTTTGGTCACCTTATGTCTCTTCCTGTATAACATTCCCTATTATAGACACATTTTATATTTGGGTGGTTTTTGAATATATATATTTTTAATTCCAGCTCTATGTTCCTGGCAGCCCATTAGACCACTGCAGGTTAGGAAAAACTTCACATGTTTATGAAGTCTGTAACAAATTAACATTAGCAGCGGTGTGAGTTTTTGACATAAAAGTATTTTTAGGTAAAATGTTTCCTCTTTTCTTCAGTTTAATTCTGAACTTTGCAATAAGAAGCTCAGTCAACTCCAGATCTTGTTTTTGCTGTATAGAGCTCCTCCATCTTTAGCTGCAAAGTATATAGCCAATCTGATTTATATGTTGTCCATCTGGTGATGTCCATGTGTAGAGTCGTCTCGGAGGCTGTTGGAAGAGGGTGTTTGGTACGACCAGAGAATTATCTTGACAGAATTCTACTAATCTCCGACTTCATTTTATACTCCAAGACCAAACTTGCCAGTTATTCCAGGCGTCTTTTAGTTTCCTACTTTAGCACTCCAATCTGGTTGGTTGGAGCATAGATTTGGATCACTGGGATGTTAAATGGCTTTCCTTAAATTGGATTTGAAATCATTCTGTCATTTATTGGAATGTAACCAACAACTGCTTTGGCAACTCTTTGATTGATTATGAGGGCTTCTCCATTTCTTCTACAGGATTCTCCCATTCCAGTCCATTTAAATTAATGAATCCCCAGGATAACAATGTTTAATCTTGTCATTTCATCTTTGACTAGTTTGCCTTGGTCATAGTTCTAACACTTCAGGTTTCTATGCAGACTTTTCTTTCCCCTCCAGACACATCCGCACTTGGGTGTCCTCTTCGGTTTGGCCCAACCATTTCATTAGATTTGGTGCTACTTGTACTTGTCCATCTGGTGATGTCCATGCGGAGTCATCTCTGAGCCTGTTGCAAGAGGGTGTTTGCTACGACCAGATAATTATCTTGACAGAATCCTACTAATCTCTGACCTGCTTCATTTTGTACCATTATCATTAACCCCCCCGCCACACACACCCAATGTGAAGCTTAACATATGAATTACATTTTGTATAAACTTCTCGATTTACCAACATATCATTATCCCCTTTTTCAGACTTTTCTGCTCTCTCTTTCAATATATTGCCATTCATTTATTTATACAACTCCTTTGGAATATATAAAATACAATCTATTACATGCTTAAAGGTATATGTAAGTTTCCTGGGTTTCAAATGTTTCCTAATAAACAGCTACTGATTAGTAGAACAATATGTATTATATTAAAAAGTTGAATGTACTTACATATTTATATGCTAGATACTGATATCTGGATGTGCACACCCATAGGAAGCTTACATAAGGTGTACCATGCAGGGTACAGTGTGTGACCTCTAAAGGAAATTATGGTTGGTGGGGTCACAGCTGAAACTGTAGAGACAGGCAGAGAGAAAAAAACAGACAGCAACTGCCAGATTGTGATACAAATGTTTCAGTCTTTACTTCCTTCTGATTAGCCAAAACTATTTTTCAAATTGTATACCAATTTAGCCTGGGTTTGGAGGGTGTTAACCCTAAGTTGCAACTGACTTATTTTGTCATTTTTAATGCAAATTGTTTCATACACTACTAATTTTCCTCTGCCAGATGCACTCATAATCCAGCTCACTTACATATTCCTATAATAAAAAGTGTGACTACATTATATTTCTGTAGCAAACTACTGCATGCTATACCTAAATCCTTGTTATGCTCAGGAACCTGAATATCCTGCTTTACCTGTACAATATACAGAATGGGTATTTAAATCAGTACATACTACTACAAGATACGACATGAATTATCCAAACACTGCATGTAGAAAACATACACTCTGATCACAATTTGATTTTCTTACATAACTCACAAGCACAATAAGGGAATTCACCAAAAAGAGAAACTGTATCAAAAAAATCTGTTTCTTGATTAATCATATACAGTAGTTTTTTGCCACATTTATAGTAAAATAATCCTTTGGCTGAAGGTATATAAACTGAGAGTCAAACTTTCAAAGAACTATAATGTGTTAATGTGTGAAAACATTTTGTGCATTCTGTAGACGTGAATGTGTATTCATATATATCATTGTTTCTGGTATTCCCTGGACATGTAAAGATTTTTGCTAATCTACAGTGGTTATTTAAAAGGGCCCACATAATTCAACACAATTTGGACCACATCACAGTAAAGATCTCCTAAAAGCATGTTGAAATATGTTTAGAATTTTTGAAATGTGTGCATTTTTCACAGAGAAATCAAATCAAATAAAATCTGCCTTTACATGTATAACAGACTGTCCACATGCTGCTGCATTACTGCAACCAATCAGGTTGCAGAGGTGTGTGTCCCGTTCAAGTCAATGGCAAGATTTCTTTTGTTCACTTTGGGGCTGTTAATATCCTATAATATGTTGCATTTTCAGAGCAGAAGATAAATATTCTATATTTCGTGAATGATTAATAAAGTAAATAACAAAATCATCATCTCTCTCCTCTAATAATAATGTAATCTCACCATAAAATGATGAACAAGTGATAAAATAATAACAACAAATAACAGAACCTCAGTATGCACCATTAGGCACAGATTAAAATGAATATGATCCATGAGCAGGTATCTCGTAATTCAATTGCGAGCAGCTAATGGAATATGTGTTGATATCAAGAGCAGTGTTACATGTGTAAAAATGTATGAATTGGGCAACAGAATAGGGCCCTAAGACTGTTATTGGCCACATCATGTCTTACATTTTCATTTCCTTTTGTAGTTCTTGCATTGCTCAATATAGTTTCCACCCAATATTCCCAGTTCAGTTGCCAATTCCATACTGACCAGAATGCTCAAGGGCTAAACTAAAATGACAATATCTAAGTCAATTCTTGATCATTTTATAAAGAAAATGGAAACTAATTTTCCACATAATTTGTACATATGGTGAATTTGGGGTCCTTTAAAATATCTATATATTAAAAAAATTACCGTACAGGTTAATTTGGGTGGCTAGTTCAGATTTAAAATAACGCAACAAACAAGTAGTGTGACTGAGGTCTGGTTAAAATTGTCTAACACTAGATCAAACAAATCCATTCAATTTTATTGGATCCAACATGGGGTCACTAAATGTAATGCTTTCCTATATGATTTGTATTCTAATACATGGGCTGAACTGTTAGAGATTCATAACTCACCAGAAACTAATATAAAAACACTCATATAATATAACGGTATATTTCCAAATGCTAATGGGCATTTTGAACCATTATTAGCAGATTATGTTCATGTACAAAGCACTGAACTGTGACATTAGCAAACATAGTAGTGAATGAGCTCATACACACAGCAAGAAAAAAAAAAGATTTTGGAACTCTGTTCGTGGAAAAAAATAATTTATTCAATATTAGCTTTGGGCATGTTATAAAATATTCAGCCGAAGAACATTTGACATTACAGAATGATATTATTAGATTTTATTATTTAGAATCTTTTTCACGTCACTAATGCTTTCCAAAACGTATTTTAGGTATAGCCCTTTTGTTCTTTAGTTCTGTTTAAAAGGTTAGCAGTTAGCATGGTCTGTGTATAGAGAGCCAGGTAAGTCTATGGCAGATATGAATTGGATATAATATGGTATATTATTGAATAATTGGGAACAAGTCACATAGAACTTTTTACAGGTAAATTATAGCTTCAAAAGATGGTATACATAGCATCCAAATAAGTAGTAGAAATTTATTTTTCAAAAATCATTCAAATAGTCCATGTATGGGTCTACTTTTTGTAGCTCATGAAGGCACAGTACCTTAGTATTGGGTGTGCAATATCCCATACTAGCCAATCAGTAATCATCTCTCAACAACATTCTGCATCATGCTGTTGAGAGATGGTCACTTATTGGCCAATCTGAAACACTGCCCTTCTTGGTCCATGTATTCATGAGCTGCATGAGCTACAGAGGGCTGACCTAAACAAGGATTATCTGGATGGCTTTAGACAGAAAAAAATAGCTTATAAGCACTTCCTAATAAAATAAAGTACATAAAATGAAAATAGATGCATACATACATTATATTCCTAATGCAGAAACCTGCCATATGCCTTTAATGTGGAATGTGAGTTTCCTTAAGAAACATTCTTATGTTAGTGTAAGGTGAATTTGTTGATCTGGAGCCAGCAGCATTCCTGATGAACATGCAGCTGCTTTAGAGAAGTTATGACAAATAAGGTTGAAAGTTCATGTTCTGCAATACTGTGCAAGTGGTGAAAAGAGAGATCCTCTAAACGGTGTTGCTGGGGTATACATGACGGTGACTGCCAATGCACTGCAGAACCCATATATGTTATAACCACCCCTTAAAGTTTTAACCAGTTTATCCTGTGTTAACAAATATTAAAATTGAATTAACAACGTATTGCAGTACTGACAAAAAATTAACCACAGCTGCTTTATTACATACTCAGCAGTTCAGCGAGGAATTTAAACACTCCATCAACTTCACAAATCTCCCCTAACTCATCAATTCAGCAGCTGTTTCAAAAAGGAAAGCACTTTTTCACAAGCCCTTCAACCTGTTATTTGATGTTGCAAAGCAAAACTGTGAGTTCTGTGTCCTGATAAATGAATATTAAAACAACTGATCCCTTTTTTTTTAATCAGGAAGGCCCTGTGTTGAAATAAATCTGTGCATTAGAGATTTTTTTGCACAGTGTTACTGTTTTGAACACCTGTTTTTGAACTTTTGAATCCTTGAATGTAATATTTAAGCTTTTGCCAAGGACTTTTATGAAACATCAAATACAAACAATATAAAATCACACAATGGGAGAGAGCTCGCAACATTAAATGGAATTTTCATGTAACAATGCAAAAGAAAAACTTTACTGAAATGTAAAAAAAAATAAAAAATAATATTCAATAAATAGAATGTACAAGGTTGTATGATGTCAGTTGTTATTATTTGAAGGAAAGTTCTCAAGGACAAAATGTCTCACCTTCTAAACAACTCATGTCTATATTTATTTTTAATCATGATGGATGTTTGTTCATGTAAATCTTATTTAGTGAGGTACTTCACCAAACAGAGAGATGACACTGATTCTAACAAAATCTCTTTGCCCGTTTATGCTGGGATTTAATCATGCCTAGTTCTTTGTTTACATGAAAAATAGCAATACCAATGATCCCTCATTAACAACAGATTTGGCTCTTTGTTTGTGGATGGATCAGAAAGGCCAATAGGCAGCTAAAAACTGCAAGATTCAATGTTAGTTTACTATAGGAAAATGACAATTTTCCAATGACATTAAGTTAATAAAGTACTTGTAATTGACTATAATGATAAATTATATCATATTTATAAAATCTGTCACTTTAATAAGACACTGTAGTTTAAGAGCAAAAAAGTATCAAACAAGGTCAGCAGCTGGGCAAGGCACAAGCATAACATATTTACATGTATACTGTGACAGTTATCCAGGGGATTTATGTGAGCCACAGACTTTGCAAAGCTCTCTTTGAATGTGTTAACAATCCTGCTCAGTTAATTAGATGCACCTGGGCAGCCCTGATTTAAGCCTGCTCCTGGAGTATGGGAGAGGCTGCTTATAGACTGATTGTTTTCAGTTTTGTCTGACCTGCAGAAAGACACACTCAGTGAGACAGCAGCCAGCAGATTAAGAGCAAAGTGGAGACCTGGAAATCTACCGTATTTTTCGCCGTATAAGACGCACTTTTTCTTCCCCAAAACTGGGGGAGGAAAGTTGGTGCGTCTTATACGGCGAATATACCTTTTCAAACTGCCTCTGTCCTCTTGATCTCACCCCAGCGCTTCCTACCAGCATCTCGTCGGCCGGTGCGTCCTAGTGACGTCACACACGCAACGCTGCAGTACACGAGGAGTGCTGGTAGGAAGCGCTGGGGTGAGATCAAGATGGCAGAGATCAGAAGAAAGGTGAGGATCAGGGGGGTCAGGGAGGATCAGGACGGTCAGGAAGGATCAGGAGGGTCAGGGAGGATCAGGAGGGTCAGGGAGGGTCAAGGGCTCCCAAATGCTGCAGTATATGGATATGTATGTGTATGTGTGTATGTGTGTGTGTGTGTGTATGTATGTGTGTGTATGTGTGCATGTATGTGTGTGTATATATGTATGTATGTATGTGTATGTATATTTATGTGTGTATGTATATGTATGTATGTGTATCTATATATATATATATATATATATATATATATATATATATATATATATATATATATATATATATATATATATATATATATATAAATATATATATATATTTGTGTGTAATGTAGGTGTGTATCTGTGTGTAAAGTGTATTTGTGTTTGATTCAGATTTTTTTTTTCTTGTTTTCCTCCTCTAAAAACTAGGTGCGTCTTATCTGCCGGTGCGTCTTATAGGGCGAAAAATACGGTAATTAATATACAAGCCAGAGATTTAGCAAACGATTGAATTGTTGTTGTTTTTGTTTTGCTACACCCAGGTTTAGCTGGATGAAAGCTGGTCAGTGATAACATTTTATTGGTTTAGGTAGTGCTTCATTGGAAACTAGGCCTATTTTTTCTTTGATTTGTTGTGGTTTAAATTTTTCATAACATTTTTGTAAAACTTGGAAATGTATGTACAGCCTCCTATATGGTGTTCCTCCATCAAAGTGGACATAAAGCCAGAGGAGACTTGTACCTTGTCAATATATATATATAGGCAAAAGAGTGATAACAAATGCATACTTATATGCACACAGGTAATGGGAAGGTCTTACAGAACAACAATGTAGATTGAATGCAGATGGACATGACTGTATTTAGCTTACTCTCTGTGTTTTTGTGAATTTTAACACCTCAGTGTAATAGGAACCCCATTGATTTGACCGGATAGAGAAAATAAGTTTTATACTTAGTCCAATAAGTCACATATAAAACACATATAGAAAGTTTTAAATAAATTAATAGTTGTTTTTATTTTTGATGCTCTCTGTAAGATTTTGCCCATAATCAGTTCTAGACCTGGATATATAGCATTTGCTACATATACAGTATGGTTATATTATTCTAAGTGAAAGTGAGGTTACTTACTACAGATCTAAAGATCGATGACTTACACCATAATCTTGAATAGTGTGGAATTCTACAAGCTGCCTGTCCTTACTCTTCTCTGTGATCAAACATCATTTTTTTCTTATCTCACTGTATGACCCTGTGCTAGCTGTACTGTCCCTGAGCTGGGAAGTCTTTGTAGTGACCTTTACATATATTTATATATAGAAATGCTATACATGCGAAGGCCCCTCTAACCTTCAAAGAAGTTGCTGTTTATATCTTCATAGGACGCAGGATTATAAGAACACATCACTAAACTGGTATTATTATTTACAATGGATTTCTGAACTCTGATCATAGTAGCCTTTGCAGTATTTCCATACAGTCTATGGCTAACAGAACTATATTATCTCCTCTTCAGTCCACAGCGCCGCACCATTCATTTTTATATTGAATAACAAGTGTTAAAGAATGATTGACAACTAAAAATAGCAAACGTTGTGAAGTTCCAAAACACATAAATTTAAATATGTCCATAAAAATATGCGCAGCATAGGAAGTATATGTTTGTGCCGCTCAGTCGTGTCTGACTCTCTGTGACTTCATGGACCATAACACACCATGCTGATCCACTTGGTATTCATGGCAGAGATACTGGAGGGGGTTGCCAGTTTCTTCTCCAGTGGGCCACAGCATACTGCTCCTGGTATTCCTAACTGGTCTCCCATCCAAGTACTGACCAGGCCCAACCCTGCTTGGCTTCAGGGTGGTGTGACCTCTCATGTTATCAAGTCACATTAAAATGGTTGACCCTGGACCCCAGCTGTACATTCCTACTTTTCAATAATTTTTTGTTGATTCTTCAGTTATAATACAACATTATTTCATGTATACATAAACAAATAATACACTAATATTACAGAATACTTTAGTTTTAAACTTTAAATTTATATAATTATTAGATAATAAGCTTAAATTGACACTTTCACAACAAAATCAAGCAGGAAAAAACAGCAATATGTTGTCTGAACAGTTTTATTTATTTTTTAAACTGGACTATTCCTTAGACATTCACTATTATTTATGCTGTGATTTTATGCAAATGCCCTTGGTCACGACCCTTGGTAACACTGGTCTCTGGACCTTGGTAACCAATATGAGAGAGAGGGACAGGACAGAGAGATAGAGACAGGAGAGAAAGAAAGACATGAGAGAGAGAGCGAGAAAGGGAGAGAGAGAGAGATAGAGAGAGAGAGAGAGAGAGAGAGAGAGAGAGAGAGAGAGAAAGAGACATGTGAGAGGGGGACAGGAGAGAGAGAAAGACGCAGGACATAGAGTAAGAGAGAGAGAGAGAGAGAGAGAAGGAGAGAGGCAGGTGAGATAGAGAGAGGGGAGAGAGACAGTAGAGAAAGATAAAAGAGTGAGAGAGAGAGCAGAGACAGAGACAAGACAGAGAGAGAGAGAGGGGAAAGAGAGTAAAGAAAGACAGGAGAGAGAGAGACAGGAGAGTAGAGCGAGAGACAGGACAGAGAGCGATAGAGAGAGAGAGCACAGAGAGAGAAAGCTCGCACCAAGAGACATAGAGCTAACACAGAGAGAAAGAGCTCACAGAGACAGACAGCAAAGAGAAAGAAAGACAGCACAGATAGAGGCAGTACAGAGAGAGACAGCACAGACAACTGAAGATAAAATCATATGATACCATCATTTATGACAGGTAAGTTACTAGTGGACAAACAAATAAATATAAGCAATTATTCTTTGCTGTAGATATTATTTATTATTATTTTTAAGGCTTCATTTTTCTTTATTGAGACTACTTTTGACAACAGTGTGTGCCCTTGAAAACTAATGATCTTTCCATTAGTGCTAATTAGTGCACTGGTGGTAATTACTGCCACATTCCTACACAGCTTCCTTTCTGCATTCAGAGTCCTCTCCCACCTCAGGAAGTAGATCAATTAAAATTATAATGATAGATTCCTCAGCAACATAAATGAATAAAGTAATGTAAAAACAATATGCCTATTTTCGAATGAAGTTCTTCAAAAGAGTTTATTTTAAATGTATGATCAAAGTGGCTCTTTAAAAGCATACAGAACCCTGTTGTATGACAATTATAGTGGCCATGTAAAGCTTCTCATTGCCAGTGGGCTCAATATAAGAGCTGTACATAATGAGCTCCCTGTCCATTTAACAACATAGGGCTCACATGTACTGATTTGAAGTTGGTTATTACTGTTTTTGCGACAAATTCAAACACACAACCTGAATACTAAATTTAAAAAAGAAAAAGAATAAATGTTAAAGGTATATAGAAGTTTCCTGGGTTTCAAATGTTTCTAAAAAACAGCCACTCATTGGTAGAAAAATATTTACATGCTGGATACTGCTATCTGGATTTGCACACCCCTAGGAAGTTTACATTACAGTGTAACCAGGCTGCAGAGCAGCTAGGTACAGGCTGTGACCTCCAAAGGAAGTGTTGTCAGTCACATGGTTGATGGGCTCACATTTGAAATTTTCCACAAGGAGACAGGCAGAAAGAAAAAAAACACCAGCAGTAGTAGCAGTGGATGCAGACAACCTGCAGGGTTGTAATCTAATGTGAATGTGCTGTACAGATAGACTCTTATATGAAGAACTACTAACATGTGCAAGACTACATATCCCAGGCTGGTTTGCAGCACAAATAGCTACCCCAGATTGTGATACAAATGTTTTAGCCTCTGCTTCCTTCTGACTGGCCAAAATATGTTTAGAATTTTATGCTAATTTAGCCAGGGTTTGGAGAGGATGTTAACTCTAATTTTCAACTGTCAGAAATTATAAGACATTTTGCTAACTTCAAGGTAAGTATTTAAATGTTTATTTTGGTATTTTTTTATGCACTACTGATTCTCCTCAGATGCAGTGATAATCCAGGAAATTTACATATGCCTTTACATTTGTGAATTGACTATAATTGACTTTAGCCATGAGCAATGTTTTAGAGCTTGACACATATCTCAGGTAAATGCTACCCAATATGAAATCCAAATTTAAGACTATTGAATGTAAAACTAACAATGCAAACACAGGTAGGAGGATAACTCAGATCCTATATAACAATTTATTGTTTTTCATTCAAATATTAGATTTATGCACATCACAGACATTGGACCCAATTCTATTAGCTGCTTGCAAATGCCTCGAACACATAAATTTGGATGCGGATGTTTTGTTTTGTAAATGTTTAGATGTATTCTATTGACTTCAGCTTACAAATTCTGCTCGCAAGGCTGAACTCATAAACCCTGCCTTTTTAAGTCTGATTTTAGGGGCCGTGATTCTATGATCTGACAATTTTTAAGCATGACCGTAATTTACTTCTTAGACACAGCAAATAAGACCGCCATCATGATGTCTGTAAAACATGGACGTTACATGTAATCTGCAATCAGAGGCTACAAATTAATTAGTGCCAATATGTAATATTTGCCGACTGAGGGCCATATTAAATTCCAGCCCCTTATGTCCAACGTCAAGTGCGTAATGGCTGCGGGCATGAAATTTGTCTATTAAATTAGAATGGGCTGTGAGCTATGGGCTTGTGACGCAAATCGTAGCTCGTTCGTAGAACATTGTATTTGCGGCCTTGCGGACGAGTAATTAGTGTAGACCGTTGTTACAGGTTTAGAAGGAGCCAATGGAAAAAGAGATAGTTAGCGTTACATCACTGGAAAAGGGGAGAGTAGTTTTTAAAGTCCTACAGTGGTTATAAAAAGTCTACACACCCCTGTTAAAATGTCAGGTTTCTGTGCTGTAAAAAAATGAGACAAAGATAAATAATTTCAGAACTTTTTCCACCTTTAATGTGACCTATAAACTGTACAACTCAATTGAAAAACAAACTGAAATCTTTTAGGTAGAGGGAAGAAAAAATATAAAAATAAAATAATATGGTTGCATAAGTATGCACACCCTAAACTAATACTTTGTTGAAGCACCTTTTGATTTTATTACAGCACTCAGTCTTTTTGGGTATGAGTCTATCAGCATGGCACATTTTGACTTGGCAAGATTTACCCACTCTCCTTTGCAAAAACACTCCAAATCTGTCAGATTGCGAGGGCATCTCCTGTGCACAGCCCTCTTCAGATCACCCCACAGATTTTCAATCTGATTCAGGTCTGGGCTCTGGCTGGGGCATTCCAAAACTTTAATCTTCTTCTGGTGAAGCCATTCCTTTGTTGATTTGGATGTATGCTTTGGGTCGTTGTCATGCTGAAAGATGTAGTTCCTCTTCATGTTCAGCTTTCTAGCAGAAGCCTGAAGGTTTTGTGCCAATATTGACTGGTATTTGGAACTGTTCATAATTCCCTCTATCTTAACTAAGGCCCCAGTTCCAGCTGAAGAAAAACAGCCCCAAAGCATGATGCTGCCACCACCATGCTTCACTGTGGGTATGGTGTTCTTTTGGTGATGTGCAGTGTTGTTTTTGCGCCAAACATATCTTTTGGAATTATGGCCAAAAAGTTCAACCTTGGTTTTATCAGACCATAACACCTTTTCCCACATGCTTTTGGGAGACTTCAGATGTGTTTTTGCAAAATGTAGCCTGGCTTCGATGTTTTTCTTCGTAAGAAAAGGCTTTCATCTTGCCACTCTACCCCATAGCCCAGACATATGAAGAATACGGGAGATTGTTGTCACATGTACCACACAGCCAGTACTTGCCAGATATTCCTGCAGCTCCTTTAATGTTGCTGTAGGCCTCTTGGTAGCCTCCCAGACCAGTTTTCTTCTTGTCTTTTCATCAATTTTGGAGGGAGCTCTAGTTCTTGGTAATGACACTGTTGTCTTCACTGTGTTCCATGGTATATCTAATGCCTTGGAAATTCTTTTGTACCCTTCTCCTGACTGATACCTTTTAACAATGAGATCCCTCTGATGCTTTTGAAGCTCTCTGTGGACCATGGCTTTTGCTGTGGGATGCAACTAAGAAAATTTCAGGAACGACCAACTAGAGTAGCTGAACTCTATTTGCGGTTTGCGGTTTGGCACTTTAAATTATGGCAGGTGTATGCTGACTCATATTTAACACAATTTGGAATGTGAAGCATATATTTAAGGAGTACTTCACACTTACTAGGAGTAGAGTTGTATTGTCCCCTCCTACACCCATGCATACAGTGAATACAAGAAACAAAATATGATAAAAGTATAGGACTGGATCAGAAGGAGATACGGGCCTGCACTTGTAAGAGATCACAATCTAAGCAGCTTGGGTATTGGGAGAAAAAATAAAGCATTAATTAAAGCAAGTATCATGAACAAAACTACACTAATTTACAATATTTAATTATTTAATATTCCACACTTAGAATGATGCATCATCTAATAAAGGGAAAAAAATGGAAACATTTATAATGCAAGAAAGAAAATTAAAATATGAATACACGCATTTCAATTTTCATCTTGATTTTCCAATTATTCATCAAGAGTGTCAACAATAGGTCAATATAAATAATAATTTAAAGAAAAGTATGTTGTATTTGTCAGTGGAGGTCAATTCTATAAATAGAAAGAACCATGAATAATTTGTACTTGGAGTAGGATCACAATTGGAAAGTTTAAATAACAATATCAGTCTGACTATTTTGGCATCATCAAAAGATGATTAAGCATCTCATTATACTCTTATGTAAACAAATATGAGTAACATCCTCTGTTTTCCCTAAACAATTTCTATTGACCTTTATGACTTCCGCATATTTTCTGTAAAATACTAATATTATATCATATGAAGGCTTTTGTATAAGTTTTAAATCACCATTGAAGCAGCTATTTTCTATATACTCATTTGAAGAACTAGACTTGATAAGCTCTGATCTGGCACTCACTCCATTCCTGTTGTTGCACTGATCCGGTCAGATACTGGTGAGCAGCCGTGCTGATTTATTTTGGCTGGTGCCATTATAAATACTGATCTGACTCCCTGGTTAAGGCCTTTTTGGCTTGTTTCTGGACTTGAAGGCTCCCCTTGACTCGACTTCATTCTGGATTCCTTGCAAGTGGCCCGTACCTGACTGGCTACAATTTTGCCTTTGGTTTCCACCAAAGATTTAATGGCTAACTGGACATCAGGAACAGCAATATGTGGCACTGACAGACTGAGCATACTCAGTGATACCAGAGGAAATTCTCCTAATCAGCATTTTACTCCCTGGTGTCCGAGCACATTCCACTTTTTTCAGTTTTACTCGGCTTTACACTGAAAACGATACAGTCAAAGCTCCAAGGGGTCATTTTTAATTTTTGACAATAATCAGTCTGTGTGAATTTTAAATTAAACTTCACTGTAAGTAATACTACCCAGTTTATAAAATATATGTTTTTATCTTCAGATTTAAATTATACAATATTTGGAACCTCCTCTGTGTCTAGTTAAACTTGATTGAAACTTTCTAAAACTGTAAAGCTTTCACACTGTATTATTCACCATTTCCCCACCCTTCCTTTTCACCACTCCAAAAACATTTGTCTGTACCAAATGCTTCTCTTATATGTATATGTACCAGGTTAGTCTCATACTCTAGATCTCATTTCAGCTCTCAGACTCCCTCCATCTTGAAACTTCTCATCTGGACATTTTACAAACACTGCTAACTCTGCCCTCCCTCCCTGCCCCTCACCCACCGGCCCCTACATTCTCTTAACTTGTAGAAACCCAAATGACTTAAACCTGCTCAGTCAGCATCACCTGGTTCAAATAAATAAATAAAAAATATATATAAATATATATACATACACATATACATATCTTAGCTACTCATTTACCACAGCCATTCACTCGTTTCCCTCGCTCCTGAATTTATATTACTACATCTATCCTATCTTAGCTAACACTTTTTCCTTCACCTTCATCTCGTGTACTTCCTGTACCTACACACTGTGTCGCAATGCTCTCTCACTCTTTCCTCCTTCTCATCTCCTTCAGCCTCTTTCTCAGACTTTCCTTTGCAGCCTCTCCATATCATGTCCCCAACAATATAACCATCTCACCTTCCCTGTTCTCCTCTACTCTTCTTTGCTCCCATGAGCTACTCTCGCTCCTCCAGTCACAATCTCATCACTTCCCTAACACTCATAAGCAGAAACACCAAATCCTCTTGCTCTCGATCCTTCTTCTCCTGGCTGCTAGAGACATATCCCCTAACCCAGGTCCCTCACTCATTTCCACCTGTTATCAGCCACCACAATTTGATACCCATCACTTGTCACAAACTTTCCACTCTACCTTTCTCCTGCGCCCTCTGGAATACACGGTCTATCTGCAATAAACTCACTTTCACTCACAACCTATTCATTACTAACTCCCTCAATCTACTGGCTCTCACCGAAACCTGGCTCTCCTCTTCAGACGCTACCTCCCTTGCTGCACTCTCTCATGATGGTTTTCACCTCAGTCACACACTTAGACCCGGAAACAAACAAGGTGGTGGTGTGGGTGTATTACTCTCCCCTCGCTGTATCACCTCATACCCCCTGTCCCATCCCTCCAATATTCATCTTTTGAAGTTCATACTATCCGCCTCTTCTCTCCTATCTCTCTATGTGTTGCTGTGATCTATTGCCCCCCAGGTAGTCCTTCACAATTTCTCAATCACTTTTCCACCTGGCTCCCACACTTTCTCTCCTCACTGGTACTTGGCGATTTCCATATTGCCATCGACACTCCCACCTCACCAGCAGCAGCCAAACTGCTTGCACCCACCTCTTCCCTTGGCCTCTCACAACTAACAGATTCTTAAACCATGCTGGACACTCTCTCGACCTTATTTTCACTAATATCAGCACCACCTCAAACCCAGTCCACAACTCCCTCTATCTGACCATCACCTCCTTACCTTCAACCTCATCACATCTTCCGCTCACCACCTTTCTTCAACCCTGGTCACCATTACCCACAGAAACCTGCTAGCACTCGACCCTACAGAGCTCTCCACTGTGCTCCAACCACTTCTCAGCCCCATGACCAACCTCAACTCCCCTCACACTACCACTTCACACTACAACTCTATTCTCTCTTCCACCCTTGCAACCATAACCACACTCAAACGCCGTCGCTCTCATCCACAACCATGGCACACCACACAAACACGATACATCCAGAGGTGCTCCCACACTGCTTAACAACTATGGAGGAAATCACGTACTTCCTCAGATTTCCTCCACTACAAGTTTATGTATATGCTCCTACCCCTCTGGCCTCAACCTTTCCAAACAGCACTACTTCACATCAGTAATATCAACTCTGCCTTCCAACTCCAAACGTCTGTTCACCACTTTTAATACTCCCCTCTGCCCACCACCTCCTCCCATCCCTTCCTGTCTCACGGCTGAAGGCTTTGACAACCATTTTAGGCATAAAATTCAAGCCATCTGCAATTAACTTTCCTTTCATCGTGGCTCACACACTCCACGCTCTCATCTAAACAACAATACCCACTCTTCCCCATTCCCACAGCCACTATGAACTAATTTGGTCCTGCTACATAGGACAAAGTCTCCAGCCTATTATCATCCTCTCACCTCACTACCTGTAATCTGGATCCTATTCCATCTCAGCTCATCCCTCCTCTCTCTACCACACTAATCCCAGCTCTTACACACATCTTCAACCTTTCTTTAAACACTGACATGTTCTCATCTTCTCTAAAACATGCCATAATTACACCCACTCTTAAGAAACCCTCATCTGACTCTGATGTTGCATCTAACTGTTGCCCTATCTCTCTTCTTCCCCTGGCTTCCAAACTGCTGGAGCGGCTTGTCTATAACCGCCTTACAAGGATTTATTTCCTTTAACTCCCTTCTTGACTCCCTTCAAACCGGCTTTCGGCCCCAACACTCCCCTGAGACATCTCTCACTAAAGTCACCAATGACCAGCTCACCGCCTTTCCCCACTTCAATCCATAATGAATGCCTCCGCCAGACTCATCTACCGTATATGTTATGTTATGTTTAAATAAATATATGCAGATGCTTCTGCAAGACAGCCTAGCCCTGCCTTAACACAAGAGCACTAGAAGTAAACTTTAATCTTGTTTGCATCCAATGTCATCTATAATAAACAGACTAGGTTAGAAAAGCAACGGTAGACCTCTCTGCAGCATAACTGTTATTAAATGAAAAAATATTTAATAGTTTAATTCTTTAAAAAAAACACTATATTACAAATTATTATTAATATTGAGTATTTATTTAAAAAAAAAAACCTTCTCAATCTCTACCTTGTCATGTTGAAGGTGATTTCGTACCTCAATGAAGCTGTGAGACATACCATGTAGGGGCACCAAAGATGGGCAGGTCATAGCAGAGAGGTCAGACAAATTGTGGTCCATTGGAGAAGGAACTGGCAAACCACTCCAGTATATTTGCCAAGATAACCTTATGGATAAGCACAACCAGAGACATAATGATATAGCACCGGAAGATGAGCCCTCCGGTCAGAAGGTGTCTGCAACATTACTAGGGAAGTGCAGAGGGTGAGTATAAGTAGCACCAAATCTAATTAAATAGTTGGCCCAAAGACGAATGGACACCCAGTGATCCAAATCTAATCTCCAAAAATGGATGCTGAAGAGACTGAGATTGTCCAATTCAACACCTGTTAATATGTTACTATCATCATAGGAGATTGGAATGCTAAAGTATGGCACCAAATGACACCTGGAATAACTGGCAAGTATGGTCCTGGAGTATAAAATGAAGAAGATCAAAGATTAGTAAAACTCTGTCAAGATAATTCTCTGGTCATAGCAAACACCCTCTTCCAACAGCCTCCGAGACGACTCTATACATGGACAATATAGAAATCAGATTGACTATATATATTGTTGCCAAAGATGGAAGAGCTCTTTACAGTTAGCAAAAACAAGACTTGGAGCTGACTGTGGTTCAGATCATGAGATTCTTATTGCAAATTTCAAAATAAAACTGAAGAAAAGACAAAATAGATACAAAATAAATAATATCCCCTGTAAATATGCAGTGGAGGTAAAACATAGATTTAAGGGACTGGACATGGTAGACAGAATGTCTGAAGAACTTTGGACTGAAGTTTGCAACATTATCCAGGAAACAGCAACACAGAATATTCCCAAAAGAAAGAAACTAAGAATGCATACTGGCTATCTGATGAGGGTTTGAAAGTAGCCCATGAAAGAAGGAAAGTGAAAGGTAGTGGAGGCTGCAAAAGATTTGTCCAACTGGATTCAGAATTCCAGAAGAGACAAGGAGACACTCTGTAGTGAGCGATGTAAAGAGACAGTAGAAGATAACATTGTTTTAAAGTCAAGAGATCTCTTCAAGAAAATTGGGGATCGAAAGGGAACCTTTCATGCCAAAGTGGGCGTGACCTCAATAGTTTGTCCACTGAGCTGACATCTTGGAGAGTGAAGTGAGATGGGCCCTAGGATGTCTTGCTGATAATAAGGCTGCAGGAGGTGATGGAATCCCAGCCGGACTATTCAAAACCCTACAAGACGATGCTGTGGAAGTGTTCCTTATTTTATGCCAACAAATTTGGAAAAGGCATCATTGGCCAGTAGACTGGAAACGGTCAGTCTACATCCCAATCCCCAAAAAAGGCAGTGCCCAAGAGTGCTCCAACTACCGAACAATTGCACTCATTTCACATGCCAGAAAGGTAATGCTTAAGATCCTACAAGCTTGATTCCAACAATATATGGACCAAGATGTGCAAGCCGGGTTCCGCAGAGGAAGAGGCACAAGAGATCAAATTGCCAATATCCGCTGGATAATAGAAAAAGCAAGAGAGTCCCAGAAAAGCATTTACTTCTGCTTCATAGACTATTCTAAAGCCTTTGACTGTGTGGATCACAACAAAATATGGCAAGTTCTTAAAAAGATGGGAGTACCAGATCATCTCATCCTCCTCCTGAGGAACTGAACATGGAGCAAGAGAATAGTTCAAGATTGGGAAAGGAGTGCGTGAAAGTTGTATATTGTCACCTTATTTATTCAACTTATATGCAGAGTACATCATGCGTAAGGCCAGGCTGGATAAATCCAAAGCCAAATCAGTATTGCTGGAAGAAATATCAAAACCTCAGATATGCAATGATACTACGAGGGAGTCTGAATACTTAGTGTAACCTCCTCACCCCATCACTATGCCATAAACCCCCTCACATCGCCAGATATGTGAGTTATCTTGCCAGATCACTTCATATCCCTGTGTTTTGCTGTTAGGTGAAGCATATCACTTTATTACTATCTGAGGCCAGAGAGGGGCCATATAAATTCTTCCAGAAACCTTGGTTTTAACCCTTTGCTGGCCCACTAACACAATATGGCAGAAAGTGTATCTCTGTTAGTTCACAGGTAGCATAACATTATTAAGGTGCACATAACACCATATAGCAACCCCAACATTAATTATTGTGGTCCACACTACACTACACATACAAAAATAACATGTCACAGTTCTTAGAACAAGCCTCATGTCCATTTTAATAACCTTGGATATTAGTAACCCAGTGTTCCAGAGTCCAAAATAGAAGTGTTGTTTATGGGTCTCAGGAGAGTCCCAAAATCATGACGATCTTGAACCATTCTGTTGTTCCATGTTTGGTCCTGACCATGCCAACATTTTGCACATTGATAAATATGTTGCATGTTGTCTTTTAAATACCCATAACATCAGAAACTATACGAATGGACTGAGGACAAGTCCCAGGAGCTATGTTATAAATATGTTGATTATTTCTGACTTTAATTAGCTACAAGTAAACATGCTGATAATAGCTGCCAGAGATACTGTGTCAAAACAAGCTTTTATCCAGAGGTTCACAAGCTTGTTCAGTGCCACTGAATGTTCCTGGTGAGACTCGTGTCTTAGCGGTCATCTGCATTATGATGACATTAACATACATGTATATATACACAATATTTGTCTGCCAGAAACTTCATGCGCTCGTTAGAATGATTAGCAAATCTATTTCCAACATATAATTGAGTAAAGCTGACAGTAGTAAATGCCACGGAAATGCTTAAAGGGAAGGTTCCCTGTTTTTAATATTAAAATAAACTACTTTGTCTTTGTTTGCATATCTAAACATCATTTTATTAACCACTACTTAAAAGTTCTGTTTTCACTCACTGAAACTTTCCAAATAGTTCCTACAATGGTCTGCGCTGGCAGCTTATGCACTCAGTGTTTCTATTATTCCTATATGTACTAGCTAATCACATGTTTTGAAATGCTGCTGGGAAACAATCTGTGATTGAGTAGTACCTCTAGTACTATAGAGATACTGTGTGCATGAGTTACAGGGGGCTGCTGCTGAGAGACAGTATGTGATTGGTTAGTATATCCAGTACCAATAGAAACACTATGTGCATGAGGTGGGGGACATTTTTGGGACATTTTGTAGGGTTCCAATGAGTAAACACAGAGCTTTAAGCACTTGCTAATAAAACAACTGGGTAGTTTATCATGGAACCTGCCAAATCCCTTTAAAGAACCGTTGAAGTTTGGGGAAACCTTGTTGCAAAGCAATGCAATGTTGGCGCCTCTGCCTATGCAAGGGTTAAATGTTATTTTCACCCATGTTGCCAGCTACACATGGAAATGCCAACAACAAAGTGTTTATCTCTCTCAAGCCTGGTTACAAGGTTAATGATTAGACTTAGGGATCTCTTTAAAGGGACACTCATATTAGAATTGGTGTCATGGATTTAAACTGTTTATTAAACATTGTGCAAGGAAAGAGGACGAGCTGCCATTTTAATCATATGATCAAATATTAAAAATAACAATAATTATGTAATAAAAATCAGCATTATGAATGCATAAAAGAACATGTTTTATAAATTACAAATGTTTTTTTTTTTTTCCCATGGAAAATAAATTATATTAACTAAAGAAAATGAACACTCAGGAAATGTATCTGCTATAGCACCTCTTAACTGAAAATACTATTTGAATACTACATATCATATGGTATGTTCAATTCCCTGTTCTGTCTCTCTCTGTGCACCTTCTCTCTCTCTCTGTGCTCCCTTTCTCTCTGTCTGTACTTCCTCTCTCTCTCTCTCTGCACTGTCTTTATGTGCTGTATCTTTCTGTGTGTGATCTCACTCTCTCTGTGCCCTGTCTCTCTCTGTGCCCTCTCCCTACGCTCTATGTGCTCTCTGTCTTTCTCTCTGCGCCCTCTCTGTCTCTCTGTGCACCCTATGTCTCTCTGCACTGTCTCTATGTGCCGTATCTTTGTGTGTGTGCTTTCACTCTCTCTGTGCCCTGTCTCTCTCTGTGCCCTCTCCCTGCGCTCGGTGTGCTCTCTGTCTCTCTCCCTCCCTCCCTCTCTCTTTCCTCTTTCCCTTTCTCTCTCCCCCTCAATCTCTATTTGCCTCCTCTCTCCCCCTCCCCTGTGCATTAGTACCGTTACAGCACACATGCGCAGTAGCGCATCCAGACGGAAAATGAGCCGTAGTGCGTCCGGCGCACGCAAGACTTGACTGTCCATGCGCAACTACGCTGTGCACGCACAGTTGCATGATTCCCAGTTATGTACACCAATCAGCATGTGAGTAAAGACTGCGCAGTAAGCATAGTGCAGGTGCTGCAAACTATTATAGTGCCTATTTAGATGGAGTTTCTTATTCTGTAAATGACGGGCTATTTGTTGTGTGTGTTTGGATAAGCAGCCCTTGATTTGCACGTCTTACAGTAATGTTTAACCTTGGTGAGAACCCATCCGTACATCACAGAACAGTCCCAACATCTTTCATCTTAATAATGACAATCTCAGGCTGTTATACAGGACATTGAGTAACCGTAATGGAACAGATAAGCCGTATGCTTTATATTGCAGAATAGTTCATACATTCGGAAACAAAACAGACCTACAGTATCTCACAAAAGTGAGTACACCCCTCACATTTTTGTAACTATTTTATTATATATTTTCATGTGACAACACTGAAGTAATGCCACTCTGCTACAATGTAAAGTAGTAAGTGTACAGCCTGTATAACAGTGTAAATTTGCTACAGTTCATTGAGGGAACCATGAATGCCAACATGTACTGTGACATACTAAAGCAGAGCATGATCCCCTCCCTTCAGAGACTGGGCCGCAGGGCAGTATTCCAACATGATAACGACCCCAAACACACCTTCGAGATGACCACTGCCTTGCTAAAGAAGCTGAAGGTAAAGGTGATGGACTGGCCAAGCATGTCACCAGACCAGCATCTGTGGGGCATCCTCAAACGGAAGGTGGGGGAGTGCAAGGTCTCTAACTTCCATCAGCTCCGTGATGTCATCATGAAGGAGTGGAAGAGGACTCCAGTGGTAACCTGTGAAGCTCTGGTGAACTCCATGCCCATGAGGGTTAAGGCAGTGCTGGAAAATAATGGTGGCCACACAAAATATTGACACTTTGTGCCCAATTTGGACATTTCCACTTAGGGGTGTTCTCCCTTTTGTTTCCAACGGTTTAGACATTAATGGCTGTGTGTTGAGTTATTTTGAGGAGGCAGCAAATTTACACTGTTATACAGGCTGTACACTTACTACTTTACATTGTAGCAGAGGGTCATTTCTTCAGTGTCGTCACATGAAAAGATATAGGAAAATATTTACAAGAATGTGAGGGGCTTACTCACCTTTGTGAGATACTGTATGTGATATGAATACTAATTAAAACAAACAACCTGTAGTATTTTTCTGACATATATCAATGTTTTAGAAAAATAAGAGAAAAGGCCATGTTAGGCCACTTAAAGTGTGTGTGTGGGGGGGGGGGGGGGGGAGACACAAGGGTGAGAGAGAGGGGAAAGAGAAACATTGGGAGGGAGAGCAGGGCAAAGAAAACACAGGGAATGGAGAGGGGGCAAAGAGAACCAGGGGAGGGAGAGTGGGGGAAAGAGACACAGGGGAGGGAGAAAGGTGTAAGAGACACAGGTGAGGGAGAAAGGGGGAAAAAGGCACAGGGGAGGGAGAAGGGTAAAGAGACAAACAACAGATTGTACATAAACAGACAGAAAACACAACCAAGCATAGTCTGGTACCTATTGAATGGTATACCTAAGTTTCCCTGTCTGTACCTCTCTCTAATCTAACACCTGCTGCTTATATCAGACACACACATTACATGGAGTACTTCTATACACATACAGACTTATTTTATTTAAAAGCTAGATGTTTGCCCGTCATGAATGACAGTATAATATTTAATGTCTCTTCCCCACCTCTCTCCCTCCCCTGTGTCTCTTCCCCCTCTCCCTCTCCTGTGTCTCCCCCCTTCCCTGTGTTTCTTCCCCCCCTCCCTCCCCTGTGTCTCTTCCCCCTCCTCCCTCCCTCCACTGTGTCTCTTTCCCCTCCTCCCTCCATTCTGTGTCTCTTTGTCCCCCCAGCATGCAATGCCGCTTACTGCTAAATACAGTTTCTGTAGTGAGCCTCCTACATAGGCACCGTGAATCTACCAATGGAAACACTGCATTTGGGTACAGATTTTATCTCTTTACTAACCTTGAAACCAACAGCAGCACAATGCAGAGATCCACGCAACAATGTCTGGACTTCTCTCGCTTCCTGTTTCCGGGTAAAAACAGGACTACACATCCCATGATTCCTTGATGCACAAACTGGCTTTAGAGATTGATACGATGTATTAGCTGCCTGTGATTGGCCAAAATGAATTATAATTTTTTTTATATTTTTTTAGCAGGGATTTATAGGGGTGTTAACCCAAGAGATTTAGCAAACATCATGGTGAGTTTGTTGATGTTTATTTTAGTAATTTTTCATGCAAAAAAACACTAGTGATTTTCCTCTTTCAGATGCACTCATAACCCATGAATATAAACATGCCTTTATGTAAATGTATCCATGGTGCACTCGGCCTGTTCCAATGGTAAATAATGGAGGCAAAACATGGTTTTGACCTGATATTCTAGCACATCAAGTTCAATCAGTTTGTTTACACGTCTTAGAAATCTCCTTGTGCATTGAGTCAGAGCACTATGTAGGAGATAAGTAAAAGGTTTCTGAATACCTAGAAGAGACACAATAAATCCTAAACCTTGGGCAACTCTCAAAGTTAAATAAGCAATTGGGTATTTTATTAGAACTTGCAAAGAGAAACTGTAACTCTATTGCACTGAATTTTTTTTAGCGCTAAGTGTCAGTATGACCCATTTATTGCAGAAATGAAAACTGCATATACAAATAAATATAATTGTAATAGATTTTTAGCATAAGTTTTGATTGTAAGGTAACTGAGGTCTTGATTACATGGCTTCCGCGTTCATCGCATGGCTCGCAATGAGCGCCCATGTGTCTCTTTGCAGTATCTCGCCCTGTCCCTTCCCTGTGTCTTTCTCCTCTGTGTGTGTGCGGTGAATGTTTGTGTGACGTGCGGTGTCTGCCGTTGGTTTTTATTTTCAAAGTCCTACGTGCCTGGCGTTGTTCGTATAAGTGTTACTGTCTTCAGCGTTGTGTACTTTGTAAGTTTTGCGAGCCTGGCGTTGCTGGGCCTCATTTTCATGCCGATTCTGAAATTTTACGTTTTTCGTCCAGCATTTTTTCCCTCGCTTAGACGATATTCAAGTGCGAAAAATGCCAAATATGGTTGTTATTCTCTTGCAGCCTCACTCCCAGGCTTCCTGTGACTCTCCTGTGCTGTGTGTGTTATAATTTTTTGTGGGTTTTTAGGGTTACGCGCTTGAAGAACTGCTCGCCTCGCAGTTGCGTGACCAGCTTGCTCACTGCAGCCTAAGTGCTGCGCCGTGGGCTCGCCTCACTCTGCGAGGCTCGCCTAAGTACTACACTCATTGCAGTCTAAGTACTGCACCGCTGGCTGCAATGAGCGTCTTTGGCTCTCATTGCAACTTAAGTACTGCGCCTAAGTACTGCGCTCGTTGCAGCCTAAGTACTGTGCCGCTGGCGGCAATTAGCGCCTTTGTTACCAACATCGCAAATGTCCCCAACACTGACAACTATATTTGTGATAGAGGGGGTAGTGGGGCGGAGAATTCGTAAACCCCTGTATTCATTCTTAGTGATATTTAGCCCCAGATAGATAGATAGATAGATAGATAGATAGATAGATAGATAGACAGACAGACAGACAGACAGATAGATAGATATGTAGATAGATAGGTAGGTAGACAGACATATAGATAGATATATAGATAGATAGATAGATAGATAGATAGGTAGACAGACAGACATATAGACAGACAGATAGATATGTAGATATGTAGATAGATAGATAGGTAGACAGACAGACAGACAGACAGACAGACAGATAGATAGATAGATAGATAGATATATAGATAGACAGATAGACATATAAATAGATAGATAGATAGATAGATAGATACATAGATAGATAGACTGACAGACAGATATACAGACAGATAGGGGTTGAAGGATATTAGTGTTAGTGTAATGTTTTCACATTATATAGTCAGAAGAGTTGTGTGCCATTGATTTAGAGGCTACTAAGTTCCATATTCAAAGTCTCCTAAGGGTATATGAAGGACATGTTGCAAGGGCTCATTAGAGCTAGATAGCAATGGGCAAAACCCCTGGGTGAGAGTCAGTAGCTTTTAGTGCAGTTCTTTTGCAGGATTCATTTTGCTGTTAAAGCTTCCACTGGGCAAAGGCAACCTTACGCGGCTTTCTACAAGAGACATGTAATCGAGCTAAACCCTGAGCTTGTAAATGAGGTAGTTTAAGCATTCATTAACTGAAAAGATACTTCCTCTGTGCTACTTACTTACTCTGAGACTACAACGCACAGAGGCGTCTCAGCCCTCTAATCATATTATATGTGATGGACCAAGTCTACTTGTCCAAACAACAGAAGTGGAGTAAACACTATGATGCAAGTCAAAACATTGATGTAAGTGTAGATACTTATCAAGAAAGGTTGTGTTTATATTTCAAGAACTACTGAAGTATTATGTTTATTGTGAGATCTTTTGAAGAATTTGATTTGACATTGACTGTTATTAGAAAATTTAAAGGGAGCCATTAATTTATTAACTAATATACGAAATTACTATTTACTGTACATATTTGTTGCTTTATTTGATTTTATTTTGTTTGCACTTCTCTTTATTCATCTTATCAAGTTACACAACATTGTGGCATTATTTCAAAAGATATTACATTTTCAAAAAAACTGAATAGAGATTTTATATACATCCAGTTTTCCATTACCAGGTTACTAATTAGACTAAGAAAAAAAAAATGTACCTCCAGTATAGAAGAATTTAATATATGTCAAATGCATTTATTTATTTTAAAAAAACTTTTTGTTCATTATCAAATGAAGGTCTTCAAAACAGCATGACATAAATATGACGCGTCAGTGGTCCTTAAAGGCACATCTAAGTTTCCTGGATAATTATTGCATCGGATAGAGGAGAATTAGTAGTGTATGCAAACAAATTTTTTTGCATGAAAAAATACCAAAATAAACATTTACAAACGCACCCTGATGTTTGCTAAATCTTTTCAGTTTGCAAGCTGAGGCTTTTGTCAGTTGACACCCCTAAAAATCCCTGCTAAGATTAGCATAACATTCATAATTCATATTGCCCAATCAGGATAAAGCAGATACATTTGTATCATACTCGGGGTTCCTGTGTTGCAAAGCAGCCTGGGATATGTAGTCTCTTTCTCTCTATATCCTTGTGGTCTGACTCCGTTATGAGCTCAGACCGCATCCAACCATGTGATATAATTTTGCAGCAAGTACTTCCCTTGAAAGGCCAAACTCCACACTTAGCTGCATTTTCTCTGCATACTTGTTTATGAAAGCTTCCTGTGGGTGTACAAAGCTGGATTTTACTTTCCTGTCTATAACTTTGTGCCCCAAACTTATCTAAATAACACATATTTTTCTTATAATAGCTGCCTGTTTCTTATCAAACATTTGAAACCCAGGAGACCCAGAGATATTCATATTAAAAGATTACTGTCGTTATAAACAGTCTGTGTTTTGAAGTATGTGTTAATCTAAGCATGTCAAAGGATTACATATGAATATTCCTATACATTTTACTAGACTTTGCTAGTGCATAAAAGTTCTCATGACAGGAATTGTTCTTGATCAAGGCATGACCCCAACATAAAAGAAAGCATTTAAGAAACAGACTCCCAAGATCTTTATTTTAATGAACCAAAGGGACATGTGTTTTGTGTTCTCATAGAGTCTATCGAAGCAAGGAGGGGTCATTAAGTGACATCATACCATTAATGGTTTGTGTCCAGGGCTAAAATGAAGATCGGGCTCAGCATATTTTTTTCACCCAGGACACCATTTACTTATACACTGTACACAACTCTTATATGTTACCAGGCACATTAAAGGGTTCGAGAGGTCAGAAACATAGCATGACAGATCTGATTGGCCAGTAAGAGCCAGTAGGCCCATCTAACCCGAACATTATATCTACCTAAAAAATGTTGGCTTCATAAAATCTTCTGATGGCAAATATATCCCATGCACACTTCAATTCCTTTACTACATTTGTGTTTCTGTTGGGGGACTGTCCGGCTTATCTACCACCCAATTTCCTTACAGATTTGGGATTTAGGATGAGGCCCTGCTTACGTTTGTGTTTCACATTTTATTTAACTGAAAATAGTTACTGTGCCAGGGCTCTATTACATGGCTCCCATATGAAGTCTTGCAAGTAAAGATCACAAAAGCCATAAAGTAGCCATCAAATTCCTTCCCACAGCAAACCTTAGGAGTAAACCCTTACAAGTGATCACTATGCATGATCTTTGGGAGATATTATCTAATAAAAAGCTGTTACATGTCTCCTGTAAGAGTTACTGAACATCTGACGTATACTTGTAAGGAGTGCTCGCTGTGGGACAAATCCTTACATGTAAGCTCAACTTCCCACAAGAGCAGATAAAACACTTACAAGACACTTAAGGAGGTGCAATGGCCCCATTAGGAGTAAAATTGCATAAATAAGCAAATTTCCATGACACTAATAGCATCAAATTAAAACTTTACATACTAAAAGCACAAAATAAGCCTTTCTAATGGTTAAGCCAGCACTATATATCAATACTTAAGAATCAACTAAATCACAATTACATATACAAATAAAAGCTCACACTGACACCAAACTAATGCTAAGTTGCATCTGATTAAAACAGAGCCCATGGGGTTAATGCCTATCTACCTGACACCCACCTGTGTATCCCCTGCCATTTAATACCATGTAATAAATTAGAAATTAACATAAAATATGATGTGTCTGAACTGCAAGGTTCATGTGCAAGAATATTAAACCACATGAATGTGTCAATATGCGACATAAAGCATTATAGATACAATGTAGCAATATTAACGCATGTTCTGTAATTATTGGGGTTACTATCACTGTGTTTTTGGGCTCTGATTAGCTAATTCACACTTAAATCTGCTTAAATGTACTCATAAAGACCCCTGTGACTGTTAAACCCCCGGCTACGTATCAGTAACTTCTTATGTGTAATCCATACTTCTCCCGTAAGAATTCTCGCTGCTACATGTCAGCCTTGTGGGGAACCTATGGGAGCCATATAATCGAGGTAGAGTAGTCAAAATAAAGTGAAGAAGCTGTAAAAACATTTTCAGATAAAGCTATTCTCTATATTAAACTTATGAGGACAAGCTCTTAGACCATAAATTGTGAGTTCCTTCTGAATGCTGATATACTTACTGCAACAATACACTTCAGATACATTTTTATTTCTTGGGGTTTAGTGTACCTGGAGACACCAATGGAAAAACCTGGCATGCTTTTGTTGAAACAGAGTATGTTAGCATTTGTATTAGCAGAAGCCTTATGATTTTTGTTCATTTAAAGGACCACATAATTTAGCAGAATTTGGACCGCATCATAGTAAAGATCTCCTAAAAGCATAGTGAAATACATTAGATTTTTTTAAATACGTGCATTTTTCACTGAGATATCCAATACAATCTGTGCGATAGACAGCCCACACGCTTTTGCATTACTGAAGCCAATCAGGTTGGTTGTCCCATTCAAGTCAATGGTAAGACTGCTTATATTTCCAGTTTGAAGAAATCTTGTAATTTTTGTAATTTCTTATGGCAGAAAATTTAGGTTTCTACTCTCTTGCCTCTCTGGAATTTGAACAATAAAGATCAGTGCTTTGCTCTGGTGCTCTCCATGCTAGAGATCAAAAGAAAAAAAATAACCCTTAACAAATCTATCTGTGCAGACATGGAACGCTGGACTCACCTAAACAGGTCAGCTATGGGTTAACTGGTAAGTGCAGTTCTGAGTCCAGGGAAAACTGCTATCAATCACTGTCTTCCCTATAGACAATCACCACACACTGCATGGCTATCTGTTATTACTCATGCAACATCCAGAAGGCAGGATACACTTTGTATATAAAAAGACAGTTAAAACTTAAAATTTTGTTATTTGTTATTAGTTTAATTAAAAAAAAGTAGATCATTTTAACATATAATCGTGTGCTCTTTCAAACCATGAAAAGCAGTTACAGTGAGGTAAAAGGCCCTTTAAGGAAGCTCCAAACAGAAGTAGGGGATTACCGTATATACTCGAGTATAAGTCAAGTTTTTCAGCCCTTTTATAAGGCTGAAAAGGGCCCCCTCGGCTTATACTCGAGTCACTCTCCCCCTGTGTCTCTCAAACCCCCCCCCCCCCGTGTCTCTCTAAACCCCCCATGTCTCTCTAACCCCCCCATATCTCTCTAACCGCCCTGTGTCTCTCTAACCGCCCTGTGTCTCTCTAACCCTCCCCCGTGTCGCTCTAACACCCCGTGTCTCTTTCCCTTCCCCCCTCCTCATCATCATCAACCCCCCTCCTCATCCTAAACCCCCCTCCTCACTTTACCCCTCTAAATACCTCCCCCTCTCCCTTTCTCCTCACTTACCTCCATCTGCTCCTCCGCTCCTTCCTGCATCGGGACCCGGTATATGCTAATGACGTGACGTCACATGTGCGCCACGTCATTAGCATTGGCCGGGTCAAGACGCAGGAAGGAGCGTGGAGGAGTGGGGGAACAGCTGCAGATGGAGGTAAGTGAGGGGAAAGGGAGAGGGGGAGGTATTTAGATGGGTAAAGTGAGGAGAGGGGTTTAAGATGAGGAGGGGGAAAGTGAGGAGGGGGTTTTAGGATGAGGAGGAAGATGGGGGGGTTTAGGATGAGGATGGGGGGTTGAGGATGGGGGTTGAGGATGGGGGGTTGAGGTTGATGAGGGGGGTTGAGGTTAAGGGTGGGGGGGTTGAGGACGGGGGGGTTAAGGATGGGGGGGGTTGAGGATGAGAATGGGGGTTGAGGTTGAGGAGGGGGGTTTAGGATGAGGAGGGGGAGTTGAGGTTGATGAGGGGGGTTGAGGTTAAGGGTGGGGGGGTTGAGGACGGGGGGGGTTAAGGATGGGGGGGTTGAGGTTGAGGAGGGGGTTGAGGAAGGGGGTTGAGGAGGGGGTTTAGAATGAGGAGGGGGTTTAGAATGAGGTGGGGGGTTGAGGATGGGGGAGTTGAGGATGGGGGGTTTGAGGATGAGGATGGGGGGTTTGAGGATGAGGATGGGGGGGTTGAGGATGAGGAGGGAGGTTGAGGATGAGGAGGGAGGTTGAGGAGGGAGGTTGAGGTTTAGGAGGGAGGTTGAGGATGAGGAGGGAGGTTGAGGATGAGGAGGGAGGTTGAGGATGAGGATAGGGGGGTTGAGGAAGGGGGGTTAAGGTTGAGGAAGGGGGTTGAAGATGGGGGGGTTGAGGATGAGGATGGGGGGTTGAGGAGGGGGGATTGAGGATTGGGGGGTTGAGGGGCAGTTAAGGATGGGCGGGTTGAGGATGAGGGTGGGGGGGTTGAGGTTGAGGAGGGGGTTGAGGTTGAGGAAAGGGGGTTGAGGAGGGGGTTTAGAATGAGGAGGGGGTTTAGAATGAGGAGTGGGGTTGAGGATGGGGGGGTTGAGGATGAGGATGGGGGGGTTGAGGATGAGGAGGGAGGTTGAGGATGAGGAGGCAGGTTGAGGATGAGGAGGGAGGTTGAGGTTGAGGAGGGAGGTTGAGAATGAGGAGGGAGGTTGAGGAGGGAGGTTGAGGATAGGGGGTTGAGGATGGGGGGTTGAGGATGAGGAGGGAGGTTGAGGATGAGGAGGGAGGTTGAGCATGAGGAGGGAGGTTGAGCATGAGGAGGGAGGTTGAGCATGAGGAGGGAGGTTGAGCATGAGGAGGGAGGTTGAGGAGAGAGGTGGAGAATGAGGAGGGAGGTTGAGGATGAGGAGGGAGGTTGAGGATGAGGAGGGGGTTGAGGATGAGGAGGGGGGCTAAGGAGGGGGGTTTAGGATGAGGATGGTGGTTTAGGATGAGGATGGGGGGCTGAGGAGGGAGGTTGAGGATGAGGAGGGGGGTTGAGGAGGGAGGTTGAGGATGAGGGGGGGGAAGAGACACAGGGAAGGGAGAGGTGGGAAGAGACACAGGGGAGGGAGAGGGGAAAAGAGACACAGGGGAGAGAGAGGGAGGACACAAGAAAAGGGCACACAAGAGGGAGACACAGGGGGCAGCACATTTCCCACCTTCGGCTTATACTCGAGTCACTCATTTTTCCCAGTATTTTGTGGTAAAATAGGTGCCTCGGCTTATACTTGAGTATATACGGTAATCTTTTTTTTTTTTTTTACAATTATGTATAAAATACTGAAATTTTAAATCAATTTTAAAAATACAGAATATTTCACTTTCAATACTTTGTTTGATAATTTACAATAACATTAATAAATTCTATGCCCCTTTAATAAAACCATAATGCAAGGTTATCCCAGTATTTTTATTATCTTCTGAAATGTATGACTATATTCCTACAAGATATAATGTATCCTTATGATATTCTCACATTTATATATTTAGCTTCTTAATTCGTAGATCATATATCCACCCATGCAACAAAGAGTCATATAGTCTCATTGGCACGGAGTATCAAAGAGAGTGAAGCCACATCTAGGATTGAGTGTAGCCTTTGATGTTGAATCCAGTGTCTGTCACTGACATGATATAGTCACCCAATGGACATCAGCCAAGTACTGGAATATTATATTGTGACATTGTAACCCACACCGAAAACATAAGAAATCCCCTATAATATTACACAACCTGTCTGTATCATCTGCACAGGCGTCAGACACGTTGTATCACGAGAAAGAGCGCCAGGAGAGAGAGCGCACAGAGAGAGAAGAGAGAGAGAGAGCACACAGAGAGAGCCAGGACAGAAAGAGAAAAGTACAGAGAGACAGACACAGGACAGAGAGAGACAGGACAGAGAGAGACACACACAAGACAGAGAGATATACAGACACAATAAGAACAAAGAGAGAAAGGCAGAAGAGAGACACACACAGGACAGAGAGAGATACACTTGACAGAGAGACAGGAGATACATACATACACACACACAGACAGGACAGAGAGAGAGACACACACACAGAACAAATAGAGAGAGAGGTAAAAGAGAGAGACACACACAGAACAAAGAGAGAGAGGCAAAAGAGAGAGACACACACAGGAATGAGAGAGACATGCACACACAGAACAAAGAGAGAGGCAAAATAGAGAGACACACACACACAGGACAGAGAGAGAGACACACACAGAACAAAGAGAGAGAGAGGCAAAAGAGAGAGACACACACAGGACAGAGAGAGAGACACACACACACAGAACAAAGAGAGAGAGGCAAAAGAGAGAGACACACACAGAACAAAGAGAGAGACACACACACACAGAACAAAGAGAGAGAGGCAAAAGAGAGAGACACACACAGAACAAAGAGAGAGAGGCAAAAGAGAGAGAGACACACACAGGAATGAGAGAGAGACATGCACACACAGAACAAAGAGAGAGGCAAAATAGAGAGACACACACACAGGACAGAGAGACACACACAGAACAAAGAGAGAGAGAGAGGCAAAAGAGAGAGACACCCACACACACAGGACAGAGAGACACACACACACACACACACAGAACAAAGAGAGAGAGGCAAAAGAGAGAGACACACACACACAAGACAGAGAGAGAGAAACACACACAAAGAACAAAGAGGGAGAGAGGCAAAAGAGAGAGACACACACAGGACAGAAAGAGAGAGAGACACACACAGAACAAAGAGAGAGAGAGGCAAAAGAGAGAGACACACACACAGGACAGAGACACACACACAGAACAAAGAGAGAGAGAGGCAAAAGAGAGAGACACACACACACAAGACAGAGAGAGAGAAACACACACACACAGAATAAAGAGAGAGAGAGGCAAAAGAGAGAGACACACACACACAGGACAGAGAGACACACACACACAGAACAAAGAGAGAGAGAGGCAAAAGAGAGAGACACACAGACAGGACAGAGAGAAAGAGAAAGACACAGGACAGAGAGACGCACAGGACAGAGAGCGCAGAAAGAGAACGTGCGGAAAGAGAGAGAGCACAGAGACAGCACTCGCAGAGATTGCGCAGAGGAGAGAATGCACAGAGAGTGAGCACACAGAGACAGATTGCAGAAAGAGAGTGCAGAGAGAGAACGCACAGAGACAGTGCACAGGGACAACACACAGAAACAGCGTGCACAGAGAGAGAGACAGCACAGATAATATTAAAGACAAACATTGTGTGATACCATAATTTTGACTGGCAAGTATAGTATATTTAACTAGAAATACAGCAACATGATGCATATATGGCCTGCACACAATATCAACTTTGGATTAACTGTCAAATTATTTCATTTCAAATAAAGGAGAAGGAACTGGCAACCCACTCCAGTATCTCTGCCATGAATACCAAATAGATCAGCATGGTGTTTTGCGGTCCATAAGGTCACGGAGAGTCGTACACAACTGAATGACAAAGACACACACAAACAGTTATTATAAAAAATATGTTTGCCTCCTGCACAACCAGATCCTTTTTTTATTGTTAACCTCCTGCCCGTGGAAGCAAATACCGAAGCACATGTAAGCGCATAAGCAAGTGCATTAAGTATTTTTTTAGTGTGTGATTTTAAACACAACCATTATCTGCTTAGACATTACCGAAATGTATTGTACTCACGAACCATCTGCAATGAGCTGTTTTATCTACAAAACAAGGCTTAGAAAATAATAAAACGCTTGTTTGACTTAATTTTCAGGATTCTTCTACACCAGCTGTATCCAAGGAAGCCAAGCATGGATCAGAGCGGGCACCGGCTCCTGCAGAGATGCAGCTCAGCCCAAGGATTAAACCTTAATTATTTCACAAGCTTTCTTAGGGGAGAAAAACAATAAGCAGAAAGCACAAGAAACGAAGCACCCTAAGATGAAGGGAGGCATGTATAATAATATGTTAAGAACAAAGAAACAATGGCCTGTCTACAAGTGTCAGTGACACTTCGCACGGGGAACATAAGAGGGCAGCTGCTGTCTTTGAAAGAATTACATACATAGGGACTGGGCTGGAAAAACTGCATTAATATGACTTATAAGTGTGTCCTGCTGTTGTAGTTTGCGTCACACAGTCGTGTCTGACTCTCCGTGACCTCATGGACCACAACACACCATGAAGATCCACTTGGAATTCAATGCAGAGATAGTGGAGTGGGTTGCCAGTTCCTTCTTTAGTGGGCTACAGCATGTAGGTGGTCTCCCATCCAAGTACTGACCAGACCCAACCCTGCATGGCTTTAGGGTGGTGTGACCTCTTGAAGTGCACCCAAGCCGCGGCAGTGATAGCACCAAATCCTAACCACTGGACCACCAGGGAACCCTGCGTCCTGTTACCACCGAATAAAATGCTTAATACAAAAATATGTAAATGTGTACCATATTTGTTGGCCTAAAATTGATATAAAGGCTGTAAGCTTTTATATGGTAAACATATTAACCCGCATTGCTTATCCGGGGACTCTAGAAACTGATAATTTGCATATAAACACCGGCCGTATTTGCTGGTCTATAAAACATGGAAATATATGACTATAAATGTTAGCATGTTATAGGTTGAATATATAACTTGAAACTGCCTATCTGTGCATGGATAATTCATTTACATCTATATTACATCTATATACTACATCTACATTTTTTCGGTAAAATAATATTGCAAATCGCTAATATAATTGTCGTACAACGAGTTTGTGTGTAATGCTCGCAAAATTGTTAAGAGTTAATTCACAAATTGAGGCTACAAGCAGAAAGCCAAAATTGTAAATTATGTTGAATTACAATGCCTGAGGCTGTAAATCTGCGGGCTTGAAACATGCAACAGTTACAGAGCAAATAAGATGACGCAAGCTTGCAAGTACATGGGGGAAAGCCAAAATCGTAAATCATGCTTCTATATGTAGCATTTCATGGCCTGATCATTTAAGCAAAACCTGTAAGTTACTGCTTAGACAGAGCCTACCCCTAAAGTTACTGCTTAGACAGAGCCAACCCCTAAAGTTACTGCTTAGACAGAGCCAACCCCGAAAGTTACTGCTTAGACAGAGCCAACCCCTAATGTTACTGCTTAGACAGAGCCTACCCCTAAAGTTACTGCTTACACAGAGCCAACCCCTAATGTTACTGCTTAGACAGAGCCAACCCCTAAAGTTACTGCTTAGACAGAGCCAACCCCTAAAGTTACTGCTTAGACAGAGCCAACCCCGAAAGTTACTGCTTAGACAGAGCCAAACCCTAAAGTTACTGCTTAGACAGAGCCAAACCCTAAAGTTACTGCTTAGACAGAGACAAACCCTAAAGTTACTGCTTACACAGAGCCAACCCCTAAAGTTACTGCTTAGACAGAGCCAAACCCTAAAGTTACTGCTTAGCCAGAGCCAACCCCTAAAGTTAATGCTTAGACAGAGCCAAACCCTAAAGTTACTGCTTAGACAGAGCCAACCCCTAAAGTTACTGCTTAGACAGAGACAAACCCTAAAGTTACTGCTTACACAGAGACAAACCCTTAACTTGCTGCAACGTACAATTTGCAATCCAGAAATGTGAGGAGAGGGAGGGAAAGAAGGAGGATGGAAAGAGAGTAAGAAGGTGAGGGGGTGAGAGAGAGAGAGTGAGGAGCAGCAGAGAGAGAGAAGGAGGGGGAGATAGAGAGAGAAGGAGGGAGAGAGTGAGAAGGAACGGGAGAGAGAGGAGGGGGGAGAGAGAGAAGGAGGGGGAGAGAGTGAGAAGGAGCAGGATAGAGAGAAGGAGGGGTAGTGAGAGAGGGATGCAGGGAGAAAGAAGGAGAGAGAGAGAGACAGACAGAGAGGAAGGGAGAGAGAGAGAGGAAGGGAGAGAGAGAGAGAGGAAGGGAGAGAGAAAGAGAGAGAGAGAGAGAGAGAGAGAGAGAGAGAGGAAGGGAGAGAGAAAGAAAGAGATAGAGATAGAGAGAGAAGGGAAAGAGAGACAGAGAGAGAGAGAGAGGAAGGGAGAGAGGGAGAGAGAGGAAGGGAGAGAGATAGAAGGAAGGAGAGAAAGAGGAAGGGAGAGAGAGGAGGGATAGACAGAGAGAGTGCAAGGAGAGAGAGAGAACGCACAGAGATAGACTGAGCACAGAGAGAGGGAGAGGGTGCAGAGAGAGAGGGCGCAGAGAGAGAGAGACAGGGTTCACAGAGAGAGACAATTTGTAACACAATATTATACCGTCATTAATGACGGGAAACGACTAGTATCCAATATTTGTCATGAAAACTCCAACATTCGTCACAAAACATCCAATATTCATCACAAAAATATTCTATTCGTCTGATTTAGTATTCGTCCGTCGCTCAGGAACGGACTAATGGCGAATATAGAGGTTCCACTGTACGTGAATTTACCTTACATGGCAACTTGAATCTTTTTATGTTGCCCTCTTCTGTCTTACTCTTAGTTCTCCGATAACCACATTAATCTTTATCAAGTAACTTGAGCTAAGAATAAAGGACCTGTGCAGTTTGGTAAAAACTTCAAATGATTGTGAAATATGTAACAAAACAACCACTAGCAGGTCTGCAAGACAGGAACATAAAAGAATTTTAGAGAAAATCTTATATTTGGCTGCCTTTGCTTTGTGTATATAGGATTATATAAAATGTTTTACTTCTATTAAGGAGTTTTAGGTGACGGTGCTTAAACTAACCTCAACCAAGGTGAGTAACAAAGTGTCAAAAAGTGCATATAAAAAGGGTAATAAGGAAAAGGTAGGAAAAATGGAAAAAAGAAAATAAAAATAAATTATAGTAGCGACTCCTCCAGACAAAGCAGCAACACAAGCTGTAACGTTAAATGATTAAATTAATATAAAATAATTCTGGTACATTTACTATCACGTGAACTTATTTATGTGAGTAGGATAAAATTGGTGAAAATGTACAAAAAATATAAAATTTATATCAATAATTGATATCTAGGGACCACTCAAATACATACCCCCTACCCACTCCACTGCTCCTGCTTCTTTAATTCTCGACCGTTTTACTTTCTGATTGTTAGGTGCCCTTTAAATTTGCCTTCTTAAAGTCTGAGCCAAGACATTATATTCATAAATACATTCCTGATGTCTTTAGTACTGAAATAGGCATTATGGCTTTAAATGTTTTGCTGTACAGCATTTTCCATTTTAATAAATAATCTTACATAGGAAATGGTCTGTGTTTTTGCTTCTGTATCTAATGTCTAGCAGTCTCGAGACATTGACTTCTGCTACTTTCACTTACATCTTGGAAAGAAAAAAAAAACGTTCTGTTTACAGCCTGAATCAGGAAATGAAGGGCACTAGAAACAATGAGAGCTTCCACATTAAGAAGGGCTATTAACTGAAGGAAGAGTAAGAAAACAGAGTCAGGCTTCTTACAAGTGACAATAGGATACACTTCTCTATGCAGTCATTAAAGAGACTCTTTAGGATTATTTTTTGTTTTAATTTTTTACATTTTTTATCCTGATTAATGTAATTGTCATATAAAATCTACACTGCACTTACTTCTAAGAAGTCCTCAGAGTAACAGTTTCCTTTCTTCCTGTTGTCTCTCATTTAGGGTGCCAGGACCTTTCCTGTGTGCAGTCGGTGTGCAGTGCTGGCCATTGGCCACTAGGTGGCGCAGCCACAGGATTGCTGAATTTCTTATGCTTTAGTGTTAGGGTGAGAGCTGTTAGGGTTAGGTGTTACACGACTGAGCAACACAAACATGATGTCACCAGTGACTGTGTGGCCACCACTGACACAGCATAGGCACCTGACATACAGGGGTGCAAACTGTGTTGGCCTCAGGCTGTTTTCACATTTACATGTATTATTAACTTACTAGTAACTTGCCCGTCAAAAATGACTGGATATTTGATGTGTTGCTTCCCCCCTTCCCTCCCCTGTGTCTCTTCCCCTCCTTTCCATGTCTCTCTCCTACCCTCTCCCCTTATGTCTTTCTCTCCCCATCTCTCCCCCCTTGGCTAGTGCGCTCCATGCGTATCACAGAGTGTGTAACCGCAGTATGTAAGGCTCTTAGTCAGTTTTGGGGTTTCAACAATTGTTGAACCTTCCAGGTAGGAGGGCCCATTGAGGGCATAAGGCATTTTAACCCAGGTTCTAATAATGACACTGTTTATTATTGTGGTTAAATAAAGTTGAAAACAACAAAGTCAGAGGTGCTCATCAGAGAACGAACCAACCTTAATAGGTTAGTTCTATAGCCATGATAAGCTACTCTGAGAGCAACCTCTTTTAGCTCACTTGTGCCCTTTACAGGGAGAAATCTCCTGTAGCATATCAGTCTGGTCCCACTCAAAAGAGTGACCCAGCCCCGAAATACCAGGCAATTCTACACTGAACAGGAGAAACAGCAAACCCCAGACGCGTTTCGGCCTTTATGGGCCTCGTCAGTGAGGTGCAGCTGAACTCCCTAAGGCACAGTGAGCAAGGGGTCCATGTCTGGAGTCCCCTATTACCCTTAGGGAGACTAAACCCTAAAGGTAATTTGCATATAGAAAACAACAAAGTTGTCCTAATTTCTCTTGCGAATCAGATCAGAAGAGAAAATGGAACCCCACAATTAAAGTTATATCTAAGTTTCCCTGTTTACTTTCTCTTATCTAACACCTGCTGCCACATGCTTTTCAGAGCTGCTTACATTGGCACAGCGTACCTCCCAATAGAAACACTGCATTTGGGTACAGATTTTAACACTTTACTAACCTTCAAGCCAAAAGCACATTTCAGAAATCTACAGGGCAGTGTCTGGCTCCTCCTGCTTCCCTGCTATCACAGATTGATACAATGTATTAGCCGCCTGTGATTGGCCAAAACAAATTATGAATGTTATGCTAATTTTAACAGGGATTTCTAGGCGTGGTTATGTGTAAATCATCTGCTTACAAACTCAAGAGATTTGGCAAACTTTGGGGTAAGTATAAAAAGGTTTATTTTGGTATTTTTCAATGCAAAAAAAATGTTTTCATACACTACTGATTCTCTTCTATCAGATGCACTCATAATCCAGGTAACTTAAACATGCCTTTAAGAATAATCACATAAAAACTTAAAAATGTAAAGGTTTTGTTATCAAATTTAGTAGTTCCTAAACAACCATAAAGAAAAAACTAGCCATAGCGTCCCTTTAAGCCCTCACTTCCTTATTCACTTGAAGGTCTATTTCCCTTGATAAAACAAGTCTATTTACCAACCACGGCTATTATTAGCTTTGCTAAGGTTGTCCCGATATCTACACACACAGACCAAGGCAAAGTTATCTGGATTGCAACACGCGCAGTCAAAACACGTCTTCATAATTATAAAGGGTTCCTATTCCACACAAACTTGTGTATAAAACCCTCTGACATACGGCGTTTGGATCCCAGCCAGCTCGGACATTTGTAATGTCTCTGGACTTGTCAAAACAATAGTCTTTTGTGTAAAAGTAGCGAAGCACATCAAACCTTCATAGAGCATTGTATGGTGGGAAGACGTCTTCATCAGCTGATATGTTTACTCATATTACAAGTCGGGGGGACTATATATATACTAGTAACAATATAATCTTAAAGGTATATGTGTTTACCTTTTTATAATCTAACACAAGCTGCTTATATCAGATACACACATTACATGGAGTCATTATATACACACACAGATTTATTTTATTTAAAAACAATGGTTTCCACACCCCCAGAGCTGCCTACATAAGCACCTGTACCTACCAATAGAAAAACTGCATTCAAGTATGTTCTCTAATCCTCTACTAACCTTCAAGCGAACAGCAGCACAATGCAGAGATCCAAAGCAGCACCGCCTGAAGCTGCTTCCTTGTGGTGGTAATAAAAGACTACACATCCCATGATGCTTTGCTGCACCGACTGATTCCTATACATTGCAACAAAGGTGTAGTTGCCTCTGATTGGCCAAAATAAATTACGAATTTTATCCTAATTTAGCTAGGGGTTTCAGGGGCATTCCTTTCTTAAAATCACTGCCAGAAAACTGAAGACATTTGTAAACTCTAGGGTAAGTTTATTAATGTTTATTTGGGGATTTTGTCATGCAAAAAATGTTTTCATACACTACTGATCCTCTTTTATCAGATGCATTCAGAATCCAGGAAACTTCTATATGCCTTTAGACGCACATTAAAAATGCACATTTTCTATTATGCTTTTAAAGGGACATAGCAGAGGTTACAAATATAATATACTTCAATACTATACAATAAAAAAAACACGAAATCAGAGGTGCTCATCAGTGAACGAACCAACCTTAATAGGTTAGTTCTATGGACATGATAAGCCACTCTAAGAGCAACCTCTTTTAGCTCACTTGTGCCCTTCACAGGGAGAAATATCCGGTAGTATATCAGTGTGGTCCCACTCAGAAGAGTGACCCAGCCCCGAAATACCAGGCAATTCTACCCTGAACAGGAGAAACAGCAAACCACAGACGCGTTTCGGCCTTTATGGGCCTCATCAGTGAGGTGCAGCTGAACTCCCTAAGGCACAGTGAGCAAGGGGTCCATGTCTGGAGTCCCCTATTACCAATTAGGTAATTGTTTCATGCACAAAAACTCTGATATTTTTTTATATTTTGCTATATTTTCTACAATGAATTTAAAACAAAATGTTGATGTTATGAAGACATATTAAGCAATACCTCTTTAAAAAGTCCTTGTAACTAGCATGAAATGCCTATGTGTGCCCGGTGAATACTTCAGATCTCATTGTCCAGATAAGTGTGACTCATACAACTGTATTCTTACACACAGCAGTTTATTCTGCTACAGTACCTTCATCTAAAAATAAAAACCACACTGTGAAACATTATCTAATATCTTGTTTCATGTGCAACACAGAAAAAAAATGCTTTCCACTGTGCTTTATTACACGATACAATTCATTGTACTTCTGAATTCCTTTAATTCAAAACATTTTGCACTCCTATTGTGCACTTTAACCTTATTGTCAGCAGAATAAAGTTAAGTTATGTAGGTAATGGGCATTTTGACATCGGAGATATCAAAGTAACATATTTTAGCAAACAAATACGAATTATGTCTAGAAATATCAAACTCAAACGACTATGTTCTCATACACACAATATTCTCTGCTGTAATATATATTTTGTACTGTTGGAGTTCTTTATTTAGCGCTACAGAATATGAGGCCTGTTCTATTAGAAACTCGCAAATGCCTCTAACCCGTAATTTAGCTGCAGGTGTTTTTTTCTCTAAATATTGAGATGTATTCTATTTCCTCTATTGACTCAAGGTCGCAATATAACTCCTTAAGCCTAAACTCGTGAACCCTGCCATTTTAAGTCTGATTTCGGGCGTGTGATCATATGATCTGACAATATTTAAGCAAGCCCATAATTTACTTTTTAGACACAGCCAATAGTAAATAAGACTGTCATCATGACGTCAGTACAACATGGAAGTTAGACGTAATCTGCAATCGGAGGATAAGAATTAATTAATATTTGCCAATCTGGCTCGTAATCTAGCACTCTATAAAATGCATCTGTTTTAGTCTACATGGATTTCATGATATGTATTAACTGGGATCAATATTACTCAGAAATAACAGTTAAAAAAATAATTTTTAGTTGCATATTTGTGGTTTTGAGACTGATGTGCAATTAATGTCTTTCCATGCCTTCCAATGCTTTTAAAGTACAGTATTGTGTGTTTAATTGCTGTTACAGCATTAATACGCTTTTGAAAAGTCCAATATTTTTGCCAGAAACATGATCCTTTTTTTCATTTGCGGCTTAGATGTTATTTATGAACTAGTCTACAGGTCTAACAGAATATACATTTTGTGTAACTTTAATTAGAGTCTGTAATATTCAAGCTGTATTTAAACCAATGGTGCTCTAAGGTTTGGCTGGCCCATAGTGTGGGTATGCAGCTTGTAATCAGATTGTGAGTAGCTAATAGAATATGTGGCAATATTAAGAGTATTTTAAATGTGTAAACATTTATGAATTGGCCAGTGGAATAGGGCTTTATGTTGGTACGTTACAAATAAAGGATAATAATAGTATTTCTCAAACATGTGCCAGAGCAGGTATATCAGGGAGTCGCCCAGCATTGACATGCCAGTGTAAATCTCCCAGCATTCATGTACCAGTGTAATCTGGTTGCCTGAACATTCCTATAAACTGCTGATGCAGAGATGCGCTTCTCTTTTTTTCAGAATAATATGTTTCAATAAAGAATTTACACAGAGCGGACACAAACAAATATTTTTTGGCTGCATATATGACAGTGTAGTCCATTTTAAAATGTTCATGCAGATAGGGGTTTGTTCCTGCCAATGTGTGGGAATGTATAGTAATATGTCTATGATATTTACATACTTAAGAACTCAATATGTACACAGGCTTTTTGTGTTAGTTTCAAAAAAAGTTAAGTTACATGCAAAGAACTTTTGTAATGTTTAAAACATGCTATTTTAAATGCATGATGGAAAACATCCCTGAGGAAGACTTAGGCAAAACACGTAGGAGCTGGTTAGACAATTTTCACTTGAGACATTTTGTCACGAAGGATCAGCTGGGCAGGCACACAGCTCCACAATATGGGCCTCATTCAATTGCAATTTGGCCTCTTAAATAGGGCTCTATATAAGGACAGAGCATATTTTTTACACATGTTTTTAGTTGGTGAACTTCTATCCAAAAGCAAGGTCTTCACTAACTAAACACTTCTGTAAAAAAAAAAAAGCTCTCTTCTTATATAGAGCCCTATTCAATTGGCCAAATTGCAACTGAATAAGGCACCATGGCCCTCATTCAATTGCAGTTTGGCCAATTGAATAGGGGTCTAAATAAGCACATAACATATTTTTTTTAAAGAAGTTTTTAGTTAGTAAACATCTATCCAAAAGCAAGGTTTTCATTAACTAAAAACTTCTTTAAAAAAAATATGTTATGTGCTTATTTAGACCCCTATTCAATTGGCCAAATTGCAATTGAATGACCCCATCACCAAAATGCACATTCTATATAGTTTAAGTGTGTGCACTTTTTTTTTAAATGTCGCTGAAACAAATAATAATAATAATAATACATTTTAAATTCTACACAATATTTAAAAGGTGATAGAAACATTAAACAATAAAAAAAATACAAGCACGTGTTTGTTCTCTTTTAATCTTATTACAATAAAAGTTACATTTTATAATTATTTTATACTTATCCCTGTATGCCCATCCACATTTACCTAAATTAGGTGAAGTCGGGATAAAATTCGTGGGAAGATTGAGTTTCACTAGTTTCAAAAGGTGCACTTTTCAATAAAAATGTTTTTTCTCTTTAATAAACTGCGTTCAATCACCATTTAAAGGTTCAGTTGCACTTTTTTAGGTACTTACTAAATGACCAGTAGTGTACAAATATTTACCTTGTGTTTTTTGACCAGCTGGAGTAGATAGAAGACAAAATACTTTTAGAAAGTTACAAAAAATAAAATATAGTAACATGCATAGGTATTTTTATGCCTACACCTACACGGACCGGGCTCTGTGGGTCCATAACCATAACCCAAAATGTTACAGTCAGATCCAGCTACAGCAATGCCAAAAATAAAGGGGCTCAGGCAGAAAACAAACTATCATTAATATGTAGTTCTATGGATATGGTCATCCACTCTGAGAGGAAGTACAGCTGCACCTCACTGACGAGGCCCAAGAGAGGCCGAAACATACGTCTGGGGTTTGCGGTTTCACCAGTTCAAGGTAGAATTGCCTGGTATCACACCAGACTGATATACTACAGGATTTCTCGCTGTTAAGGTCAATAGATAACAAGATCTGTAGGACAAACTTACTTAGTTTTTGTCCGTTCTCAGATGAGCACCTTCACTCTTTTTGTTCAGATCCAGCTACATATTAATTGAAGTACTTGGTTGATCGAGTGTGTTAGTTGTGTTGATATATAAACAAGGTCTATATATCCACACCACTCACACACTTCATGGACCAAGTACTTTATTTATGATGCCTGTCTTCTGCCCCATTAAGTTTTTTTTATTACTTATCATGACTGTTCTGTATATTCTACTGCTCATGCTAAACCCTAATCAGTATTGTTTCTGACTTGATAAAGAGGGGTGCAACAATAAAAAAAGGTATATAAGCTATACATGTATAAGGAGTATATATATATATATATATATATATATATAGGATCTATCCCGCTGTGTATGTGCAAGAAATCGCAGCACTGACAACTGCAGTGGCAGCAAGTAGCCACTAGATCAGGTTTTAGTAAAGGCCTATAATTATTCCCCCTTCCGACGTGGCGCAACTCGGAGGCGCTGAATCCACAGCGAGGCCATCTATATGTTCGGCCGGGCACTCAGCCCCTGAGGGCGCTCCTCTTATACCTCAAGGCCTCTTCTGTCGGCGAGCCTTGTATGCAATGTGCAGCAGTATTCAGAAAATCTGCAGTGCCATCTAGCGGTTAGCGGCGGCACTGCTGCTGCTAATCTTTTGCGTATGGGGAAGATGGAAAGGACCATATATATATATACTAGAGTCTTGCCCGTCAAAAAATGATGGCAATAAAATTTAAAGCCTGGCAATGCTGTTTGCCACACAATGTGAGCACCTTGGGCGCTCATTGAGAGCCTCACCCCTCGCATGCCTCACCCCCCGCATACTTTACAGGCCTTGCGATAGCTTCGCCGCTCATTGCCGGTTTTGGCCAGCCACAACTTTCCTGCTTTGCAATGATCACCTTCGGTGCTCGTCGCAAGCCTCTCCCCCCTCTCCTCCCAAAAAACTAATGCTGTTTGCCACACAATGTGAGGCTCTGGCCCCTCTGAGCAGCTTTGGCGCTGATCGCGAGCCTCTCCTTCCGTCTACTTTACAGGCCTAGCCGCTCATTGCAGGCGTCATCCAACCCGCAACTTTGGTGCTTTGTAATGATCACATTCGGCGCTCATGGCGAGCATCTCCACCCGTGTAGTTTAGGGGCCTCGCTATGAGTGTTACTAACTTGGGTTAAATGTAACCGTCCTGCAAGTGTTACTGGCTTGGAACTCTTTTTTACCTGCCTTCGGCCTCGTTTTCATCCCTTTACTTTTTTCGGTCGCCATTTTTTTTTCTTGCTTTTCAAAAAAACGCCAAATATGTGAAAAAACACGAAATATGCCTCAAACTAACTTGCAACATCACTCAAAGGCTCCCTGGCCCTTCCCCTGTGGTGTGTGTTAATGTGTAACTTTATTTGAGGCATATTTGTTTTGTTTTTTTGGTTTTCCAGTTCCGTGGGTCGTCCGTTAAATTCAGAATTTAATGCAGCCCCACAACTGCGGGCCTTGGTTTGCGAGGCCCACAGTTGAATCCTCGTTCAAAGACCTTTGGCGCTCATTGCAGCTACCGTACAAAGAACTGCAGGCCACAGACGCTCATTGCAGCCCAAGTCTTACGGGGCTCACGATGAGCGCCGCAGGTAACATTCCTGAGCGTTACCACCAAACTCGCAATTACGACAACTATATATGTGATATTACACGGTAGTCAGGGCGCAATAATTTTGTTGAGCCTTTCAAACCTTAGTGAATCTGGTGCAAAGGCATGAACGAAAAGAGCAATGTACTGGAATTGTCCGCATCAACAGGTTTTAGGAATTGTCATGTGATTACATTATACTGGCGTATGATTGCTGGGTGGCTCCCTGAGAAACCTGCTTTGGCATATAATAGATTGGATAAACACTAACACACTCAAAAAGGTTATTAATTAAATTCTCCCATGTGTAAAAGTGAGGTAAAAACCAGCAAACACCCTGCACCATAAGTTAAACAGGAAAATAAAAATTATGACGTGCATAATTAATATATAAAAGTATATATTTAGGCACAATAATGCCTCACTAAAATACTGACGACTCACAAGCACCAAGAAGCCATTAATCCAGGGAATAATTTGTTAATAATGAGGCATTAAGATACTGATCTCAAGACCAGTCTGGTGAAAGAATATTTTAAGCTATTTTTAAAAAAAAAACAATATTTTTTTTACATTATTTTCAGTTGTAAATGTTTATATATTTATTGCTACTTCGCTATCTTACCGCCTCTGCTGTGCCCCTTTTCAGCAATGACACATTATACACTTGCAAGACAGCAGCACGGAAACTTAATAGGGATGACGTTGTGAGGTTTCTTAGAAAACTGGAGCTGCAAGGCTTACAAGTAATGTGTCATGTGTTTCAGATTCTGTTTATAGATACACAACAGAATATTTATAATAATAAAGGTGAAGTATCAAGACACTTGAGGAAGATGCCTCCTGTGTGTCAAGATCTTGATAACTCATTTCCAAAGAATCCTTAAGTGATTCTGAATCTTTGTGATGCCAGGGACTTGAAGAGATTTAAGCTCAAGGGTATCCTGAGACTAAATTAAGCCAATCGTAGGTATTTAGAAAAGGGCAGACTAGAGGGACATTTTTGGTTCAAATCTACGGTATGTTTCTATAGTAGTTTAAAAACTCAGTTAATACATTATTCTAAAATACCAAATTAATAGCAAATTACGTTTCAAATTGCAAATTATATTTGGTTAAGTAGTTCAACTTAATCAAATATGTTTTCATTGATTTTTGACTCTGTGTCCATTTAATTCAGGTAATTTCCTCTATAATCTGTCAACAAGAGCAGGCCTTACAATGTATAAAATATACTAATGGAAGGAGTTATGTGTTGCATTTAGCATGATAATAGAAATATTAGCTTAATTGTGTAAAATTGTATATGTTATTAATATTTTATCTATACTCTGCTAGCATCTAGCGGGTTGCCATGTTGTGTTTCTCTCTTCTCCGATCCCTCAAGGTGTGGTAATCAATAGAATCTCCATATTGCATCGTTTACTGCTCACAGCAAGGCCAGTGGCTTTCTATTGGTTGACATGGTCATGTGGTGCAATGTCTAGATTAGGAGCCAGCACTACATGACCGCAGAAACCCTTTATTAGTCTTTCCTCATTACCTAATCCCCTCTCTTTCTCACAGAAGATAATCGATATGTTTCCATAGGAGAGACAAGCAGCTGCAGCCCTCAGAGTTCTGTCTGTGTTTCTCCTCGCCTATAAAATGGTAAACGAGTTTGGCATTACCGTTTATCAGTTTGTCAGGCTTTGCACCATCAGAACATTAGTGGAATAATTGTAAGAATGTATTAGGTGCCAGTGATGGCAAGTAATGGAAATAGCGATGATGCTTTGAATGTGTGCAGCAACTGAATGATGACTGTCAATGCACTAATGGATGGTAATATATTAACATTGTACAGATAGCAGAGCATGTACTTATCCAATGTTCCAACTATTGCTGGTATCACTGTATTTTTATAGACTTTATGATGATTCGAAATTCCTATTATAGAACAATATATCGATTTTATGTCCAAGTGGGACTGGAAGAAAATAATTTCAAGTTCCTGGCAATTTATTATTAAAGGCAATGAATACACCACCTGAAGCATGCAGTGTTGTTATAGGGGAGATCGATAACAACCATATAGATTATAAACTTTACGGAACAAAGACATATTTGGCCTTTTCATAATATGTATTTGATCAATTGTTTAAGAATTAACAATAGGCCATTTTGTTTATTACTTGTGTTGACAGTGACCAGTCAGTCAATTGAATTGGGCTGTGCTTATTCACTAATAGGAAAGACAAGCAGCTGCAGAGAAACCAGCAATCAAAGCTCTTTCCATAGCCCTCATCTACTATATCCACACTATGTTTAAACTTGTATCAGTGTGTCCGGCTTGACATTATCAGAACAATAGTGGAATAATAGAAATTATTTATCGTAGCCAACTCTGTAGGGGAAAACTGTTGTTTTGCAACACTATGTAAGTGGAAGAAAGTATGATGATATCCTGAATGTGTGTTGCTTGTTTTTTTTTATCCACTGAAATCAATAACATTTTACAAAAGAGAGATGGCTATTTTGATTAATCCAAGAACCTCTTGCACTTTAGCCAAATCATCCAGCTTTTTCTACAAATCAAATAAAACATTCAATTAAAATGTACAGCCACTTCCAATGCTTTGGTTGGTGTAGCCTCACTATATATACTGCATTTTCAATAAGAGATTCAAACACTAACTGAGAATGTATCTAACTCCATCAATTTAGCAGCAAAGCAAAGAAAAGCAGCTAGATGTAGATGAAGAACATATTTACAAAGTCTGTTACATGAGAAGTTTTTCCCAAAATATAATTGTATTTTAAGATAAAGCGGTCCAGTGGTTAGGATTCAGTGCTTTCACTGCTGCAGCCTGGGTTTGATTCCAAGTCAGGGAACCAAGAGGTCACACCACCCTGAAGCCAAGCATGGTTGGGCCTGGTCAGTACTTGGATGAGAGACCAACTAGGAATACCAGGAGCTGTATGCTGTGGCCCACTGGAGAAGGTGCCAGCAAACCATTCCAGTATGTCCGCCATGAAAGCCAAGTAGATCAGCATGACCATGGACATATGTTTCTGGTGTGTTGCGGTCCATGTGGTCACAGAGAGTCGGACGCAACTAAACGACAAAACAACAACAAAATACAGTTTGTAAACGTACACTACAGCGCTGACTGTACTTAAGATTGTAAGTATCTTCAGTGTTTATGCCAAACATCCATTAAATTGCATAAATGTTGAAATTCCTCCTTTTGCCCATCTCTTTCAAACTTTTCACTCATGTGCCAGACAGGAGAAGGTTAACGAATACTAACACGTATTCATTGCCATAAGTGGATATACAGCGGTTTGCTATTACCTTGGTTACTGTACGTCGATAATTCAATCGAATACGTTTTTTTATTCAAGGGAGCAAGGTAAGTAATAATGAAAATGCTGCCATGAAAGCATTTTATTGTGATTTATTGTACAGAAAAATAAAACTATAATAGAAAAGAGCTCCATCCAGAGATTTATATGAATCTATGGATTTAACATACAGCCTACAAGCACAAAGTAATTGAATAAACATATCACTGAGCCCATCAATTGACTCCCTTCAATAACTCTGTGATAAAGGCAGGTTATCCATACAGTGCTTAGGTCCAGTTATCACATATATAGTTGTCAGCAATACGGGTTGTTGCTAATGCTTGCGGGCTCGCATAGCGAGCTAGCCGCAACTGCGGCCCTCGCAAAGGTGCTCCTTGCGCTGGTGGAGATAAGCGCCGTAGTCGCTCATCCCTACGACCCCCTATATCTTTTGGACCGCAAATGCGATGGGGCGCATTTGCGGAGTTAGAGGCTCCCGCGTCGGCTACAATGAGCCGGCCGCAAATGCGGACCCCCACACCAAGGGGGACACCCAGGACCTCTGCAACACAGCTTAAACCTCGAATTTACAAAGTTTAGACACTCGAAAATCCCCTAAGCGAGAGAAAAAATGGGCGCCGAAAAAAATGAAAACAAGGCTACATGAAAAGCTACATTAAAGCCGCTAAATACCACAAAGCAAATACGGCTTTTACAAAAACACGTACGACCCACACTATTACCAAGGCCGCTTCATCATACAAACCCGCCTACCACATACACATTCGCCAACTTCGCCATTTTACAACACTGATTACAGAATGCGGAAGTACCCAGCTACACTAATGGCTTCCCCTCGCGCACGCAGCCTATTTACACTACACACTTCACACATTGCTGACACTTACACCTCAGCTCCACAACACTGCAAACCTACACTGTATGCTGCAGGAACATGAAAACAGATTGTCAGCTCTTCAGCGCAATGCTTCCTGCATGTATTACTTACAAATAGGTAAAGTATATTAATTTATTACTTATTTAATTAGCATCAACAAATACATACACACCAAAAAAAACAACACTATCGCAATAAACGCAAAAGCCATTCACTGCGCGCCTCACAACAAGCGCCAACGCTGCTCATAGCACACAAACTAAACCAGGCGACAGCCTTGCAATAAGCGCAAAAATTAGCGTCTGTGGTATTTTTTCTACATTTCTAACCATGTTGCATATTTTCAGGTGTAATTCAATAAACAGTACATTTTAAAAGATATGACCGCAGTGATCCTCTAAAATTGTATGTAAACATTATTGAATTTCTCAACTTGTCTGTCACAGCACAGTGTATGGGAAGGTGCCAATTAACCTTTGTAATTGGTGTCACTAACATAATGAAATATTGATTGGTATAAAGACGACAAGCCAATCACACTATACATCAGGATTCTCAATCATGGAGCATAAAAACAAACATTTTCCACTTAATGTGTGTATTCTTAGAAAATACATATCTGTTTATGTGGCACTTCCTCTTTATGTATTTTAGCCTCTGTTGCAAATCATTCTGTAGTCTATCTTCCCTGAACCTTCCTCTTTATTTGCAAAAATCATAAAGTCAATAGAGATTTTCAAGTAGGTTCAACTGATTTCCAGACACCAGATTTGAAAGGTATTTGTGTGTTTGCATTGTTCAGTTGTGTCCAACTTTCTGGGACCTCATGGACTGCAACACACCATGCTGGTCAACTTGGTATTAATAGCAGAGATATTGGAGTGGGTTGCCAGTTCCTTCTCCAGTAGGCCACAGCATACAGCTCCTGGTATTCCTAGGTGGTCTCCCATCCAAGTACTGACCAGACCCAACCCTGCATGGTGGTATGACCTCTTGGTTCCCTGACTGGAATCTAAACAGGTTGCAGCCGTGAAAGCACTGAATCCTAACCACTGGCCCACCAGGGAACCATACCTTTTGGCACCATGGAAATGTTAGGGGGCTTCACAGGGAACCGCTTATATTGTGGAAAGGGAGGGGTTAAAGCTAAACATTATTATAATAACTGTGTATTAATTAAATTTGACAACAAAGGTCCCATTTATTTCAGAAATATTAAGTACACATATAAAGAAATATAATTAAAATTGGTGAACAAGTGTTAGATAGGTGACCTTCAAAGTTGTTCTTGAGCATCAATTATCTGAAAAGGCGCTCATGATTTTATCCTATTTGATTAATTACCTCTCACAGTTGATACGTTGGATAAATAATAAAAGTGACAGATGCTTTTAATTGTTAAGGCCTTATCATTATGGTGATATACATTAGCTGGGCATGCACTTGTTTATCATCTCCACCACGAGAGATAATTAATCATGACAGAGTTATGATAAGGGTGGGAGTTCCTTTTCACGTAATTAATTCTTAAAATACTTAACTTTCAAGCTCAATTATCTAACACTTCCACTCACAATGTCTAATTTATTTCTGTGCTAACTTGGACCTTTGCTGTGTCTACATTTTCTGTATTACTATTTATGAATATTACATGGAGTAGAATAACTCATGATGCACAAGGCTTTGCCCCAAAGAACTTACAATCAAGAGGTAATGATGGGGCAAATGAGGGAGATGTATGATGAAAAGAGGTTGAGTTGGCAGATGATATCTACTAGAATTATTTTTAGAGAGCTATTAAAACAAATAAATGGAGTGAGGCATGAAACGTAAAGCAAAAGAAAGATACAAAAGAGAAGAAATCACATCAGCAGAGGTCCTGAGTGAAGGAGGCATTTGGGGGAGTATTTGGAGAGAACCACAAAGATATAGGCCACATGGTGCTATTAAAGCCCTTATATGTCGAAGTCATGATTTTAGATGTTATTTTGAAGGCTTTGGAGATCCGGTGGAGCTAACGAGAGATGCAGTAGATAAATAGTGCTGGGTAACCTACATTTGGGTCTGTCAAAGGCATTTTTAATGAATTGGAGTGGGAACAGTAAGAGTAACGAGTCATTTAAGGGCAATGGATGAGTTGGAATGAGATGTACTTACCAACAATAATATTTGGGGCACTGGCTATATTATTTTCAGTATAAAGCCGCATGGAACTGACAAGAGTGAGAATAATTAACCTATTTACCCTGTTATCACCTTGAGTTGCCTGACATCTGCACACACTCAGTTGTGTCGTTTTAATCTGGTTTTGTATTGAAACCAATTTAACCCGTAATAAACAATTCTTGGCAATAATCACCAGATCTAAAGAGGTATAAGTCTATGTTTGGTGGGTGGATGAGAAACGTTGATTGACAGGTCAAACTTAAATTTGCTGTGGATGGAGATTGGGTAGGTTTAATGGACCACAAGAGCAAGTGGTAACTAGAGGACAAATACACTGGATGAGTAAGCCGCTAGAAGGGGCAGTGTGATAATATGGATGGCTGGCTAAATGTGCCTGTTGTCACTATGGAAATGTTGGTTTGCACGTGTATTTGAGATCTTGGTTATTCTAGTTCCCAAAGCAGATATACATATATGTATACATTATGTATACATACATAAGGCTGCAATAGAGATTTGGTGCTTCAATGATTTCTTTATTATTCTGCAGAGCATCTTCCCATATGGAGTTTATTCATTCTCTAGTGCAGTTTCCAATTTTTTTATTTTTATTGACCACTTCAATATTGATTATGGCCTGCCTGGATCACTTAAATACTGAAATATTATTAATAACTAGACAATGAGAGTACAGTGATGACAAGTTCACTTATCCAGACAGCCAGCTACTATCTCACAGAGATGGTAAAATAATAAATGCCCATTTCCCACCTGTACACAGCACATGGCACTGGCAGTTTGTAGCATGACTAAGGGAAAAGAGTATTTGTTTCAACAGCATTAACCCTACAAGGAGCCAGTGGCATATATACAATATACTGTGCAATCAATAAAACATTTCAGGAGTCTCCTACAGCAATGGACAGGTTAAATGGTGGGTTAGGCTACCTCCCCCAGCTTCCTTCCTTCCCACATACAGCAGGCAGTGCGCAGGTGCAGAACTGACTCATCCACTATCGCAGTCTCATGTAAACTACACACATACAAGCACACAAGAGCTCATGTATACAGCACTCTGCACAACTAACCATTTCCTGTAACATACACACAGACAGGAGCTCATGTATACAGCACTCTGCACCACTAACCATTGCCTGTAACATACACACAGACACAAGAGCTCATGTATACAGCACGCTGCACAACTAACCATTGCCTGTAACATACACACAGACACAAGAGCTCATGTATACAGCACGCTGCACAACTAACCATTGCCTGTAACATACACACAGACACAAGAGCTCATGTATACAGCACGCTGCACAACTAACCATTGCCTGTAACATACACACAGACACAGGAGCTCATGTATACAGCACGCTGCACAACTAACCATTGTCTGTAGTATACACACGGAGACAAGAGCTCATGTATACAGCACTCTGCACAACTAACCATTGCCGGTGACATACACACGGAGACAAGAGCTCATGTATACAGCACGCTGCACAACTAACCATTGCCTGTAACATACACACAGACACAGGAGCTCATGTATACAGCACTCTGCACAACTAACCATTGCCGGTGACATACACACGGAGACAAGAGCTCATGTATACAGCACGCTGCACAACTAACCATTGCCTGTAACATACACACGGACACAAGAGCTCATGTATACAGCACTCTGCACAACTAACCATTGCCTGTAACATACACACAGACACAAGAGCTCATGTATACAGTACTCTGCACAACTAACCATTCCCTGTAACATACACACAGACACAAGAGCTTATGTATACAGCACGCTGCACAACTAACCATTGCCTGTAGTATACACACAGACACAGGAGCTCATGTATACAGCACTCTGCTCAACTAACCATTGCCTGTAGTATACACACAGACACAAGAGCTCATGTATACAGCACTCTGCACAACTAACCATTGCCTGTAACATACACACAGACACAAGAGCTCATGTATACAGCACTCTGCACAACTAACCATTGCCTGTAACATACACACAGACACAAGAGCTCATGTATACAGCACTCTGTACAACTAACCATTGCCTGTAGTATACACACAGACCCACGAGCTCATGTATACAGCACTCTGCACAACTAACCATTGCCTGTAACATACACACAGACACAAGAGCTCATGTACACCACACTCTGCACAACTAACCATCGCCTGTAACATACACATAGACACAAGAGCTCATGTATACAGCACACTGCACAACTAACCATTGCCTGTAGTATACACACAGACACAGGAGCTCATGTATATAGCACTCTGCACAATTAACCATTGTCTGTAGTATACACACGGAGACAAGAGCTCATGTATACAGCACTCTGAACAACTAACCATTGCCTGTAACATACACACAGACACAAGAGCTCATGTATACAGCACTCTGCACAACTAACTATTGCCTGTAGCATACACACAGACATAGGAGCTCATGTATACATCACTCTGCACAACTAACCATTGCCTGTAGTATACACACAGACACAGGAGCTCATGTATACAGGACTCTGCACAACTAACCATTGCCTGTAGTATACACACAGACACAAGAGCTCATGTATACAGCACTCTGCACAACTAACCATTGCCTGTAGTATACACACAGGCACAGGAGCTCATGTATACAGCACACTGCACAACTAACCATTGCCTGTAGTATACACACAGACACAGGAGCTCATGTATATAGCACTCTGCACAATTAACCATTGTCTGTAGTATACACACGGAGACAAGAGCTCATGTATACAGCACTCTGAACAACTAACCATTGCCTGTAACATACACACAGACACAAGAGCTCATGTATACAGCACTCTGCACAATTAACCATTGTCTGTAGTATACACACGGAGACAAGAGCTCATGTATACAGCACTCTGAACAACTAACCATTGCCTGTAGCATACACACAGACATAGGAGCTCATGTATACATCACTCTGCACAACTAACCATTGCCTGTAGTATACACACAGACACAGGAGCTCATGTATACAGGACTCTGCACAACTAACCATTGCCTGTAACATACACACAGACACAGGAGCTCATGTATACAGCACTCTGCACAACTAACCATGGCCTGTAACATACACACAGGCACATAAGCTAATGTATACAGCACTCTGCACAACGAACCATTGCCTGTAACATACACACAGACACAGGAGCTCATGTATACAGCACTCTGCACAACTAACCATTGCCTGTAGTATACACACAGACACAGGAGCTCATGTATACTGGACTCTGCACAACTAACCATTGCCTGTAACATACACACAGACACAGGAGCTCATGTATACAGCACTCTGCACAACTAACCATGGCCTGTAACATACACACAGGCACATGAGCTAATGTATACAGCACTCTGCACAACGAACCATTGCCTGTAACATACACACAGACACAGGAGCTCATGTATACAGCACTCTGCACAACTAACCATTGCCTGTAGCATACACACAGACACAAGAGCTCATGTATACAGCACTCTGCTCAACTAACCATTGCCTGTAACATACACACAGACACAGGAGCTCATGTATACAGCACTCTGCACAACTAACCATTGCCTGTAGTATACACACAGACACAAGAGCTCATGTATACAGCACTCTGCACAACTAACCATTGCCTGTAGTATACACACAGACACAGGAGCTCATGTATACAGCACTCTGCTCAACTAACCATTGCCTGTAGTATACACACAGACACAAGAGCTCATGTATACAGCACTCTGCTCAACTAACCATTGCCTGTAACATACACACAGACACAAGAGCTCATGTATACAGCACTCTGCACAACTAACCATTGCCTGTAACATACACACAGACACAGGAGCTCATGTATACAGCACTCTGCACAACTAACCATTGCCTGTAGTATACACACAGACACAGGAGCTCATGTATACAGGACTCTGCACAACTAACCATTGCCTGTAGTATACACACAGACACAAGAGCTCATGTATACAGCACTCTGCACAACTAACCATTGCCTGTAGTATACACACAGGCACAGGAGCTCATGTATACAGCACACTGCACAACTAACCATTGCCTGTAGTATACACACAGACACAGGAGCTCATGTATATAGCACTCTGCACAATTAACCATTGTCTGTAGTATACACACGGAGACAAGAGCTCATGTATACAGCACTCTGAACAACTAACCATTGCCTGTAACATACACACAGACACAAGAGCTCATGTATACAGCACTCTGCACAATTAACCATTGTCTGTAGTATACACACGGAGACAAGAGCTCATGTATACAGCACTCTGAACAACTAACCATTGCCTGTAGCATACACACAGACATAGGAGCTCATGTATACATCACTCTGCACAACTAACCATTGCCTGTAGTATACACACAGACACAGGAGCTCATGTATACAGGACTCTGCACAACTAACCATTGCCTGTAACATACACACAGACACAGGAGCTCATGTATACAGCACTCTGCACAACTAACCATGGCCTGTAACATACACACAGGCACATAAGCTAATGTATACAGCACTCTGCACAACGAACCATTGCCTGTAACATACACACAGACACAGGAGCTCATGTATACAGCACTCTGCACAACTAACCATTGCCTGTAGTATACACACAGACACAGGAGCTCATGTATACTGGACTCTGCACAACTAACCATTGCCTGTAACATACACACAGACACAGGAGCTCATGTATACAGCACTCTGCACAACTAACCATGGCCTGTAACATACACACAGGCACATGAGCTAATGTATACAGCACTCTGCACAACGAACCGTTGCCTGTAACATACACACAGACACAGGAGCTCATGTATACAGCACTCTGCACAACTAACCATTGCCTGTAGCATACACACAGACACAAGAGCTCATGTATACAGCACTCTGCTCAACTAACCATTGCCTGTAACATACACACAGACACAGGAGCTCATGTATACAGCACTCTGCACAACTAACCATTGCCTGTAGTATACACACAGACACAAGAGCTCATGTATACAGCACTCTGCACAACTAACCATTGCCTGTAGTATACACACAGACACAGGAGCTCATGTATACAGCACTCTGCTCAACTAACCATTGCCTGTAGTATACACACAGACACAAGAGCTCATGTATACAGCACTCTGCTCAACTAACCATTGCCTGTAACATACACACAGACACAAGAGCTCATGTATACAGCACTCTGCACAACTAACCATTGCCTGTAACATACACACAGACACAGGAGCTCATGTATACAGCACTCTGCACAACTAACCATTGCCTGTAGTATACACACAGACACAAGAGCTCATGTATACAGCACTCTGCTCAACTAACCATTGCCTGTAACATACACACAGACACAAGAGCTCATGTAAACAGCACTCTGCACCACTAACCATTGCCTGTAACATACACACAGACACAAGAGCTCATGTATACAGCACTCTGCACAACTAACCATTGCCTGTAGTATTCACACAGACACAAGAGCTCATGTATACAGCACTCTGCACAACTAACCATTGCCTGTAGTATACACACAGACACAAGAGCTCATGTATACAGCACTCTGCACAACTAACCATTGCCTGTAGTATTCACACAGACACAAGAGCTCATGTATACAGCACTCTGCACAACTAACCATTGCCTGTAACATACACACAGACACAGGAGCTCATGTATACAGCACTCTGCACAACTAACCATTGCCTGTAGTATACACACAGGCACAGGAGCTCATGTATACAGCACGCTGCACAACTAACCATTGCCTGTAATATACACACATACACAGGAGCTCATGTATACAGCACGCTGTACAACTAACCATTGCCTGTAACATACACACAGACACAAGAGCTCATGTATACAGCACTCTACACAACTAACCATTGCCTGTAGTATACACACAGACACAGGAGCTCATGTATACAGCACTCTGCTCAACTACCCATTGCCTGTGACATACACACGGACACAGGAGCTCATGTATACAGCACTCTGCACAACTAACCATTGCCTGTAGTATACACACAGACACAGGAGCTCATGTATACAGTACTCTGCACAACTAACCATTACCTGTAGTATACACACAGACACAGGAGCTCATGTATACAGCACTCTGCACAACTAACCATTGCCTGTAACATACACACAGACACAGGAGCTCATGTATACAGCACTCTGCACAACTAACCATTGCCAGTAACATACACACAGACACAAGAGCTCACGTATACAGCACTCTGCCCAACTAACCATTGCCTGTAACATACACACAGACACAAGAGCTCATGTATACAGCACCCTGCACAACTAACCATTGCCTGTGACATACACACAGACACAGGAGCTCATGTACACAGCACTCTGCACAACTAACCATTGCCTGTAACATACACACAGACACATGAGCTCATGTATACAGCACTCTGCACAACTAACCATTGCCTGTAGTATACACACAGACAGAGGAGATCATGAATACAGCACTCTGCACAACTAACCATTGCCTGTAGTATACACACAGACACAAGAGCTCATGTATACAGCACGCTGCACAACTAACCATTGCCTGTAGTATACAAACAGACACAGGAGCTCATGTATACAGCACTCTGCACAACTAACCATTGCCTGTAACATACACATAGACACAGGAGCTCATGTATACAGCACTCTGCACAACTAACCATTGCCTGTAGTATACACACAGACACAAGAGCTCATGTATACAGCACTCTGCTCAACTAACCATTACCTGTAGTATACACACAGACACAGGAGCTCATGTATACAGCACTCTGCACAACTAACCATTGCCTGTAACATACACACAGACACAGGAGCTCATGTATACAGCACTCTGCACAACTAACCATTGCCAGTAACATACACACAGACACAAGAGCTCACGTATACAGCACTCTGCACAACTAACCATTGCCTGTAGTATACACACAGACACAAGAGCTCATGTATACAGCACTCTGCACAACTAACCATTGCCTGTAGTATACACACAGACACAGGAGCTCATGTATACAGCACTCTGCACAACTAGCCATTGCCTGTGACATACACACAGACACAGGAGCTCATGTATACAGCACTCTGCACAACTAACCATTGCCTGTGACATACACACAGACACAGGAGCTCATGTATACAGCACTCTGCACAACTAACCATTGCCTGTGACATACACACAGACACAAGAGCTCATGTATACAGCACTCTGCACAACTAACCATTGCCTGTAGCATACACACAGACACAAGAGCTCATGTATACAGCATGCTGCACAACTAACCATCGCCTGTAACATACACACAGACACAAGAGCTCATGTATACAGCACTCTGCACAACTAACCATCGCCTGTAACATACACACAGACACAAGAGCTCATGTATACAGCACTCTGCACAACTAACCATTGCCTGTGACATACACACAGACACAGGAGCTCATGTATACAGCACTCTGCACAACTAACCATTGCCTGTGACATACACACAGACACAGGAGCTCATGTATACAGCACTCTGCACAACTAACCATTGCCTGTGACATACACACAGACACAAGAGCTCATGTATACAGCACTCTGCACAACTAACCATTGCCTGTAGCATACACACAGACACAAGAGCTCATGTATACAGCACTCTGCTCAACTAACCATTGCCTGTAGCATACACACAGAATCAGGAGCTCATGTATACAGCACTCTGCACAACTAACCATTGCCTGTGACATACACACAGATACAGGAGAGCATGTATACAGCACTCTGCACAACTAACCATTGCCTGTGACATACACACAGACACAGGAGCGCATGTATACAGCACTCTGCACAACTAACCATTGCCTGTGACATACACACAGACACAGGAGCTCATGTATACAGCACGCTGCACAACTAACCATCGGCCTGTAACATACACACAGACACAGGAGCGCATGTATACAGCACTCTGCACAACTAACCATTGCCTGTGACATACACACAGACACAGGAGCTCATGTATACAGCACTCTGCACAACTAACCATTGCCTGTAGTATACACACAGACACAGGAGCTCATGTATACAGCACTCTGCACAACTAACCATTGCCTGTGACATACACACAGACACAGGAGCGCATGTATACAGCACTCTGCACAACTAACCATTGCCTGTAGTATACACACAGACACAGGAGCTCATGTATACAGCACTCTGCACAACTAACCATTGCCTGTAGTATACACACAGACACAGGAGCTCATGTATACAGTACTCTGCACAACTAACCATTGCCTGTAGTATACACACAGACACAGGAGCTCATGTATACAGCACTCTGCACAACTAACCATTGCCTGTAACATATACACGGACACAAGAGCTCATGTATACAGCACTCTGCACAACTAACCATTGTCTGTAACATACACACAGACACAGGAGCTCATGTATACAGCACTCTATACAACTAACCATTGCCTGTAGTATACACGCAGACACAGGAGCTCATGTATATAGCACTCTGCACAACTAACCATTGCCTGTAACATACACACAGACACAAGAGCTCATGTATACAGCACTCTGCACAACTAACCATTGCCTGTGACATACACACAGACACAGGAGCTCATGTATACAGCACTCTGCACAACTAACCATTGCCTGTAACATACACACAGACACAGGAGCTCATGTATACAGCACTCTGCACAACTAACCATTGCCTGTGACATACACACAGATACAGGAGCGCATGTATACAGCATGCTGCACAACTAACCATTGCCTGTGACATACACACAGACACAGGAGCTCATGTATACAGCACTCTGCACAACTAACCATTGCCTGTAGTATACACACAGACACAGGAGCTCATGTATACAGCACTCTGCACAACTAACCATTGCCTGTGACATACACACAGACACAGGAGCGCATGTATACAGCACTCTGCACAACTAACCATTGCCTGTAGTATACACACAGACACAAGAGCTCATGTATACAGCACTCTGCACAACTAACCATTGCCTGTAGTATTCACACAGACACAAGAGCTCATGTATACAGCACTCTGCACAACTAACCATTGCCTGTAACATACACACAGACACAGGAGCTCATGTATACAGCACTCTGCACAACTAACCATTGCCTGTAGTATACACACAGACACAGGAGCTCATGTATACAGCACTCTGCACAACTAACCATTGCCTGTAGTATACACACAGACACAGGAGCTCATGTATACAGCACTCTGCACAACTAACCATTGCCTGTAGTATACACACAGACAGAGGAGATCATGAATACAGCACTCTGCACAACTAACCATTGCCTGTAGTATACACACAGACACAAGAGCTCATGTATACAGCACTCTGCACAACTAAATATCGCCTGTAACATACACACAGACACAGGAGCTCATGTATACAGCACTCTGCACAACTAACCATTGCCTGTAGTATACACACAGACACAGGAGCTCATGTATACAGCACTCTGCACAACTAACCATTGCCTGTAGTATACACACAGACAGAGGAGATCATGAATACAGCACTCTGCACAACTAACCATTGCCTGTAGTATACACACAGACACAAGAGCTCATGTATACAGCACGCTGCACAACTAACCATTGCCTGTAACATACACACAGAATCAGGAGCTCATGTGTACAGCACTCTGCACAACTAACCATTGCCTGTAACATACACACAGACACAGGAGCTCATGTATACAGCACTCTGCACAACTAACCATTGCCTGTAGTATACACACAGACACAGGAGCTCATGTATACAGCACGCTGCACAACTAACCATTGCCTGTAACATACACACAGACACAGGGGCTCATGTATACAGCACTCTGCACAACTAACCATTGCCTGTAGTATACACACAGGAGCTCATGTATACAGCACTCTGCACAACTAACCATCGGCCTGTAACATACACACAGACACAGGAGCTCATGTATACAGCACGCTGCACAACTAACCATTGCCTGTAACATACACACGGACACAGGAGCTCATGTATACAGCACTCTGCACAACTAACCATTGCCTGTGACATACACACAGACACAGGAGCTCATGTATACAGCACTCTGCACAACTAACCATTGCCTGTAGTATACACACAGACACAAGAGCTCATGTATACAGCACTCTGCACAACTAACCATTGCCTGTAGTATACACACAGACACAGGAGCTCATGTATACAGCACTCTGCACAACTAGCCATTGCCTGTGACATACACACAGACACAGGAGCTCATGTATACAGCACTCTGCACAACTAACCATTGCCTGTGACATACACACAGACACAAGAGCGCATGTATACAGCACTCTGCACAACTAACCATTGCCTGTGACATACACACAGACACAGGAGCGCATGTATACAGCACTCTGCACAACTAACCATTGCCTGTAGTATACACACAGACACAGGAGCTCATGTATACAGCACTCTGCACAACTAACCATTGCCTGTAGTATACACACAGACACAGGAGCTCATGTATACAGCACTCTATACAACTAACCATTGCCTGTAGTATACACGCAGACACAGGAGCTCATGTATATAGCACTCTGCACAACTAACCATTGCCTGTAACATACACACAGACACAGGAGCTCATGTATACAGCACTCTGCACAACTAACCATTGCCTGTGACATACACACAGACACAGGAGCTCATGTATATAGCACTCTGCACAACTAACCATTGCCTGTAACATACACACAGACACAGGAGCTCATGTATACAGCACTCTGCACAACTAACCATTGTCTGTGACATACACACAGACACAGGAGCGCATGTATACAGCACTATGCACAACTAACCATTGCCTGTGACATACACACAGACACAGGAGCGCATGTATACAGCACTCTGCACAACTAACCATTGCCTGTAGTATACACACAGACACAGGAGCTCATGTATACAGCACTCTGCACAACTAACCATTGCCTGTGACATACACACAGACACAGGAGCGCATGTATACAGCACTCTGCACAACTAACCATTGCCTGTAGTATACACACAGACACAGGAGCTCATGTATACAGCACTCTGCACAACTAACCATTGCCTGTGACATATACACGGACACAGGAGCTCATGTATACAGCACTCTGCACAACTAACCATTGCCTGTAGTATACACACAGACAGAGGAGATCATGAATACAGCACTCTGCACAACTAACCATTGCCTGTAGTATACACACAGACACAAGAGTTCATGTATACAGCACTCTGCACAACTAACCATCGCCTGTAACATACACACAGACACAGGAGCTCATGTATACAGCACTCTGCACAACTAACCATTGCCTGTAGTATACACACAGACACAGGAGCTCATGTATACAGCACTCTGCACAACTAACCATTGCCTGTAGTATACACACAGACACATGAGCTCATGTATACAGCACTCTGCACAACTAACCATTGCCTGTAGTATACACACAGACACAGGAGCTCATGTATACAGCACTCTGCACAACTAACCATTGCCTGTAGTATACACACAGACACATGAGCTCATGTATACAGCACTCTGCACAACTAACCATTGCCTGTAGTATACACACAGACACAGGAGCTCATGTATACAGCACTCTGCACAACTAACCATTGCCTGTAGTATACACACAGACAGAGGAGATCATGAATACAGCACTCTGCACAACTAACCATTGCCTGTAGTATACACACAGACACAAGAGCTCATGTATACAGCACGCTGCACAACTAACCATTGCCTGTAGTATACACACAGACACAGGAGCTCATGTATACAGCACTCTGCACAACTAACCATTGCCTGTAACATACACACGGACACAAGAGCTCATGTATACAGCACTCTGCACAACTAACCATTGCCTGTAACATACACACAGACACAGGAGCTCATGTATACAGCACTCTGCACAACTAACCATTGCCTGTAGTATACACACAGACACAGGAGCTCATGTATACAGTACTCTGCACAACTAACCATTGCCTGTAGTATACACACAGACACAGGAGCTCATGTATACAGCACTCTGCACAACTAACCATTGCCTGTAACATACACACGGACACAAGAGCTCATGTATACAGCACTCTGCACAACTAACCATTGCCTGTAACATACACACAGACACAGGAGCTCATGTATACAGCACTCTATACAACTAACCATTGCCTGTAGTATACACGCAGACACAGGAGCTCATGTATACAGCACTCTGCACAACTAACCATTGCCTGTAACATACACACAGACACAGGAGCTCATGTATACAGCACTCTGCACAACTAACCATTGCCTGTAACATACACACAGACACAAGAGCTCATGTATACAGCACTCTGCACAACTAACCATTGCCTGTAACATACACACAGACACAGGAGCTCATGTATACAGCACTCTGCACAACTAACCATTGCCTGTAACATACACACAGACACAAGAGCTCATGTATACAGCACTCTGCACAACTAACCATTGCCTGTAGTATACACGCAGACACAGGAGCTCATGTATACAGCACTCTGCACAACTAACCATTGCCTGTAACATACACACAGACACAGGAGCTCATGTATACAGCACTCTGCACAACTAACCATTGCCTGTAGTATACACACAGACACAGGAGCTCATGTATACAGCACTCTGGACAACTAACCATTGCCTGTAGTATACACACAGACACAGGAGCTCATGTATACAGCACTCTGCACAACTAACCATTGCCTGTAGTATACACACACAGACACAAGAGCTCCTGCATATAACACTGCACAGAGCTGTCACTTATAAACACACACAGATACAACTGCTGTTGCATATAACACATTTCATGTCATGAAACACAAACGCAACTTATCCTGCCTGAAGCACTGTCGGACATTTCCTATACACAGACACAGCTCTGCATATAACACTGCACAGACAGCTATCACTTATAACACTCACAGAGGAGCCTCTGCCCCTGAGGCTCTAGGATTTTTCCACCCCTGTAATAATGAAACTGTCACATATTGCTATTTTATTTTCATGTCTATGCAGTTAGGTGTGGACATTTCTTAGGAGCCAGAACACCATTTCTAATTCTAACTCCAAAATATGTTTTTCTAAAGTATAATGTATCTCCTTCCTAGAAACAGTCAGTCTGCCTCGTAAAAAAAGTTTTTCCTAGCTCCTAAGTGTAAGATATTTTTGTCTACCCCTTTGCATATTTATTGCTTAGATGTTAAGTCTTAAAATATTGGTGGCCATAACTCATAGACTATTACCTCTGGCTACTAAATAACTGTCAAGTTTATTTGTTGTGTGTCCAAGAAATGAGAAAATATGATGGCAGACTGGAGCCCTTGACGCTGCACCTACGGCCCTTTAAGTAAAAATGATTGAAAGCAACTGATTTAAAATGTATTTATCCATGTATAAGGAATTACTTTCTATGGAAACCCTGTGGCCAAACTTGTAGAACAGTGGTTCCCTGATATTATATAATAATTGGACCTTTCCTGTTTTATGCTACCACACGTGCACGCGCATGTGCACAGCACTGAAAGCCTCCTGTTGCCGGGTGTGCTTGAGGCCCAATGTACTCCCTAAGCCCCTAACTCCATACACCACTTGCAGATCCTAACCCTAATCCTAACCCCCTATACCACTCCACTTCCAGGCCATAACCCTAACCCCCTAACCATAAGCCCCTAACTCCCTACACCCCTTGGCGACACTAACCCTAAACTCCTAACCCTCTTAGCCTAAGCCTAACCCCCTAAAACTAAGTCCCTAATCCCCTACACCCCTTCCCGACCCTAACCCTGTAAACCTAACGCAAATACCCCTAACCACTTACCGGCCACAAGGAGACAGCTTCATAGGCGCAGGGCAGTGCAGCATGCGTGCGTGCACATAACAGATGCATGTGCACGTGTGGTGATTTATATGCAAAAAAAAAAAATACAAGAAAAACGCATGTCAAAAAAGTTATAAATTGATTTGCAGGTCAATGAGGGAAATAAGTATTTGACCCCTTCGTCTTAGTACTTGGTGGCAAAACCCTTGTTGGCAATCACAGAGGTCAGACGTTTCTTGTAGTTGGCCACCAGGTTTGCACACATCTCGGGAGGGATTTTGTCCCACTCCTCTTTGTAGATCCTCTCCAACTCATTAAGGTTTCGAGGCTGATGTTTGGCAACTCAAACCTCCAGCTCCCTCCACAGATTTTCTATGTGATTAAGGTCTGGAGACTGGCTAGGCCACTCCAGGACCTTAATTTGCTTCTTCTTGAGCCACTGCTTTGTTGCCTTGGCTGTGTGTTTTGGGTCATTGTCATGCTGGGATTCCCATCCATGACCCATTTTCAATGCCTGGCTGAGGGAAGGAGGTTTTTACCCAAGATGTGATGGTGCATGGCTCCGTACATCGTCCCTTTGATGCGGTGCAGTTGTCCTGTCATCTTAGCAGAAAAACATCTCCAAAGCATAATGTTTCCACCTCAATGTTTGATGGTGGGGATGGTGTTCTTGGGGTTTTAGGCAGCATTCCTCCTCGTCCAAACACAGTGAGTTGAGTTGATGCCAAAGAGCTCGGTTTTAGTCTCATCTGACCACAACATTTTCACCCAGTTCTCCTCTGAATCATTCAGATGTTCATTGGCAAACTTCAGAAGGGCCTGTACATGTGCTTTTTTGAGAAGGGGGGAACTTGCGGGCGCTGCAGGATTTTAGTCCTTCACGGTGTAGTGTGTTACCAATTATTTTCTTCGTGACTATGGTCCCAGCTGCCTTGAGATCATTAACAAGATCCTCCTGTGTAGTTCTGGGCTGATTCCTCACCGTTCTCATGATCATTGAAACTCCACCATGTGAGATCTTGCATGGAGCATCAGACCGAGGGAGACCGGCAGTTATCTTGTGTTTCTTCCATTTGTGAATAATCCCACCAACTGTTATCACCTTCTCACCAAGCTGCTTGGCGATGGTCTTGTAGCCCATTCCAGCCTTGTGTAGGTCTACAATCTTGTCCCTGACATCCTTGGACAGCTCTTTTGTTTTGGCCATGATGGAAAGTTTGGTATCTGATTGATTGCTTTTGTGGACAAGTGTCTTTTATACAGGTAACAAGCTTAGATTAGGAGCACTCCCTTTAAGAGAGTGCTCCTGATCTAAGCTCGTTACCTGTATAAAAGACACCTGGGAGCCAGAAATCTTGCTGATTGATAGGGGATCAAATACTTATTTCCCTATGTTTTTTGTTTTGTTATTCCGTCTCTCACTGTTAAAATACACCTACCATTAAAATTATCGACTGATCAATTCTTTGCCAGTGGACAAACGTTCAAAATCAGCAGGGGGTCAAATAACCCCACCCCCCACTGTATATATATATATATATATATATATATATATATATATATATATATATATATATATATATATATATATATATACAGTGGATATAAAAAGTCTACACACCCCTGTTAAAATGTCAGGTTTCTGTGCTGTAAAAAAATTAGACAAAGATAAATCATTTCAGATTTTTTTCCACCTTTAATGTGACCTATAAACTGTACAACTCTTTTAGGTAGAGGGAAGAAAAAATATAAAAATAAAATAATATGGTTGCATAAGTATGCACACCCTTAAACTAATACTTTGTTGAAGCACCTTTTGATTTTATTACAGCACTCAGTCTTTTTGGCTATGAGTCTATCAGCATGGCACATTTTGACTTGGTAAGATTTGCCCACTCTTCTTTGCAAAAACACTCCAAATCTGTCAGATTGCGAGGGCATCTCCTGTGCACAGCCCTCTTCAGATCACCCCACAAATTTTCAATCAGATTCAGGTCTGGGCTCTGGCTGGGCCATTCCAAAACTTTAATCTTCTTCTGGTGAAGCCATTCCTTTATTGATTTAGATGTATGCTTTGGGTCGTTGTCATACTGAAAGATGAAGTTCCTCTTCATGTTCAGCTTTCTAGCAGAAGCCTGAAGGTTTTGTGCCAATATTGACTGGTATTTGGAACTGTTCATAATTCCCTCTATCTTAACTAAGGCCCCAGTTCCAGCTGAAGAAAAACAGCCCCAAAGCATGATGCTGTCACCACAATGCTTCACTGTGGGTATGGTTTTCTTTTGGTGATGTGCAGTGTTGTTTTTGTGCCAAACATATCTTTTGGAATTATGGCCAAAAAGTTTAACCTTGGTTTCATCAGACCATAACACCTTTTCCCACATGCTTTTGGGAGACTTCAGATGTGTTTTTGCAAAATGTAGCCTGGCTTGGATGTTTTTCTTCGTAAGAAAAGGCTTTCGTCTTGCCACTTTACCCCATAGCCAAGACATATGAAGAATACTGGAGATTGTTGTCACATGTACCACACAGCCAGTAGTTGCCAGATATTCCTGCAGCTCCTTTAATGTTGCTGTAGGCCTCTTGGTAGCTTCCCAGACCAGTATTCTTCTCGTCTTTTCATCAATTTTGGAGGGAGCTCCAGTTCTTGGTAATGTCACTGTTGTGCCATATTTTCTCCACTTGATGATAACTGTCTTCACTGTGTTCCATGGTATATCTAATGCCTTGAAAATTCTTTTGTACCCTTCTCCTGACTGATACCTTTTAACAATGAGATCCCTCTGATGCTTTGGAAGCTCTCTGTGGACCATGGCTTTTGCTGTGGGATGCGACTAAGTACATTTGAGGAAAGACCAACTAGAGCAGCTGAACTTTATTTGGGGTTAATCAGAGGCACTTTAAATGATGGCAGGTGTATGCTGACTCCTATTTAAAACGATTTGGAATGTGATTGCTTAATTCTGAACACAGCTACATCCCCAGTTATAAGAGGGTGTGCAGACTTATGCAACCACATTATTTTTCTTTTTTCTTTTTCTTCCCTCCACCTAAAAGATTTCAGGTTTTTTTTCACTTGAGTTGTACAATTTATAGGTCACATTAAAGGTGGAAAAAATTCTGAAATGATTTATCTTTGTCTCATTTTTTTACAGCACAGAAACCTGACATTTTCACAGGGGTGTGTAGACTTTTTATATCCACTGTATATATATATATATATATATATATATATATATATATTTTTTTTTTTTTTTTGTTAATGTGGGTGTGGAGGGAGATGAGGGAGATGAGAGATAAATGAGACAGCTAGAAATAAATAGAAATAAAAAGGAGAGAGGGAGAGTAAGTGACAAGTATGAGATGCAGAGACAGCATAGAGAAAGTAGAGAGTGTAAGAGAGGGAACAGGAGGGACGCGAGTGAGAGGGAAGAGGCTCTCCAGGTTCTCACATAGCTGTAATGACAGCTTTGTATAGATAAGTAAATCATAGGAAACTATTTCATGCTCAGAGATCACCTTTGTAGGCCTTGAAGAAATTTAGTGATCCTGTCCCGAAAGAGTGTGAGAGAGGGAGATACCAGTACTGAGTATTTGAGAGATTTGCTAATCATGGCAGGCTTATAATATATCTATTTTTTTTATTTTAATCAATATATTAGTTAATCATTAGATTGTCTAAATTGCTGTAGTAAAGTAGAATCTAGTAGGTCTATGGCTAAAAAATAGGCCTGGTATTGTGCCAGCCTGCACTGTGATTACTAAATCTACAATCATATTATTATTATTATTATTGTCTTTATTTACATTGCGCCAACATATTCCATAGCGCTGTACAGTGGTATTGTACAAGGAAAAAAACAAACTTAACACCTTATAAAGAACGGAGGGCACTGTTTTTGAGCATATAATCAAATGCACATAGTGCTTGTTTCCAAGACACTGACACACAATTGAAAACTCGCAAACTTACAATCATATCAGCTTTAGCTCAAAAAAATATTTCTTCAATGTTTATCTACATCTAATATTTACAACTTTATCCATGCTCATATTAAGATACTAATATATATATATATATATATATATATATATATATATATATATATATACAAATATATGTATATACACACACATGAATATATACGTATATAAAACTGTAAATCCTAAAACTTTTGGTATTGGTCAACAAATCGACTAAACTACAACAGCTATATACTTTCTACTCATTGAAAAACATACAAATAATGTTTTTGTCCCGAAAGTAGTCATAACAATACCGTTGTTACCACATGTGGTGTGAAATAGTTTTACATTTGTGTAACACATCCATATATATATAATTTTATTTAAGTTTGGTTTTCACTTTTACTATTTACTTGCAGATTGACCATTTTTATTAAGTACCAGGTATTTAAACCTGTGAGTGCTGGACACTTTCAGCAACTCATCTCCATAGCCAGCTACATAGGTAAAGTGACAGAGATTATATATGTACTAGCGACTTGCCCGTCAAAAATGACTAGTAATAAAATTGAAAGCCTGGCAATGCTGTTTGCCACACAACGCCCCCCCCCCACCCCAACTTGAAAGCCTTTTGGAGCCTCTCTTGCAGACCTCAGTAAACCCCCAACTTTCAGCCTCACCTTGAGCGCCTTTGGCACTCATTGCACATGCGCAACCTGTAACTTTTAACATTGTGTTACTGACAAACTCACAATTGCTGAGTAAGTGATTTCTTACTAGTAACTGACTACTAGGGGACACATTAGTCTGTATACATTTATTCATTATTTTATATGATAGGAATGTACATCACTCTTAATTTAGGTAAATATGCTGAGAAAATGTCCCCAAGTCATTAGAATATGGCCCTGAGTGGTCACTGGCCTAATTTTGAAAAAAAGTTTAATAAATGGTCTCTACATTTAGTAGTTTAAGTTTAATATAGAGAGAAGGTAATCACAAAGTAAGATAACATTGCTAAGCAAGGTGCTTTGAATGCATAATTGCTATGTGGAGGGGAATGTGCACCGATCTTCCAATAAGTCATGAATTTCAGTCAATAAGATAGCACGTGACTGTATCATTTGTGCAGAAAAGATATTTCTTGCATGTTTTAAGCACATTTTAAACATGTTTTAAGTAATATATATTAATTTAAAAAGCTATGTTATGAAAAATGTAATGCACTATTATCTGAGGGATGTATGAGGCTGCCTAGGGCCCTCAAATTTTAAAGGGGCAGTCAGATTGATGTGCACTGCCCGTGTATTTCTCCAAATTTCCATGACGTATGAAGTTAGCAAAATGGTATGTTTTGGGTAGCAAAATGGTATGGTCTTGGGTAGCAAAAATTGTATGGTTTTGGGTAGCAAAATGGTATGGTCTTGGGTAGCAACAATTTTATAATTTTGGGTAGCAAAAATGGCATGGTTTTGGGTAGAAGAAATGGTATGGTTTTGGTAGCAAAATGGTGTGGGTTTGGATAGCAAAAATGGTATGGTTTTGGGTAGCAAAAATGGTATGGTTTTGGGTAGCAAAAATGGTATGGTTTTGGGTAGCAAAATGGTATGGTCTTGGGTAGCAAAAATTGTATGGTTTTGGGTAGCAAAATGGTATGGTCTTGGGTAGCAACAATTTTATAATTTTGGGTAGCAAAAATGGTATGGTCTTGGGTAGCAACAATTTTATAATTTTGGGTAGCAAAAATGGTATGGTTTTGGGTAGAAGAAATTGTATGGTTTTGGTAGCAAAATGGTGTGGGTTTGGATAGCAAAAATTGTATGGTTTTGGGTAGCAAAAATGGTATGGTTTTGGGTAGCAAAATGGTATGGTTTTGGGTAGCAAAATGGTGTGGTTTTGGATAGCAAAATAAAATGGTTTTGGGTAGCAAAATTGTGTGGTTTTGGGTAGCAAAATGGTGTGGTTTTGGAAAGCAAAATGGTATGGTTTTGGGTAGCAAAATGGTGTGGTTTTGGATAGCAAAATGATATATTTTTGGGTAGCAAAATGGTGTGGTTTTGGATAGCAAAATGGTATATTTTTGGGTAGCAAAATGTTGTAGTTTTGGATAGCAAAATGGTGTGGTTTTTGTTTGCAAAATGGAATGCTTTCGATAGTTTGAGGAAACTAAATAGAAGATGATGATAATGTCCTAATATTTGAAAACGGGTTACACAAATATGCAAGTAAAGCATATATCTGACAATGCAAAAATAGCTAAGAAAATGTCTAAAGCTGAGAGGGAATTTAGGTGAAAGGGAAGAAATGTTTTCAAAAATAATTGTACATCCATGAAATGGATTCCAGTCTGATTGCAACAAGTACAATGTTTTAAAGGCCTATAATCCAAGAATGCTGTGTAGTGATTTTTGACATCCAAATTATTCTATATTATATAATTTTTGTTATAACCAATATTTTAGTTTGTCAGTATATATAATTACTGGTTTCTGTATGATAAAAAAAAAGACTCTGTTTAGGGCCCTTTAGCCACATTTGTAGACAAAACATACTTAAAGCATAAGTTATATACCCTCCAGGATATCCATGTGTGATATATATTTTTCACTTTTTATGAGTATCTCTTTTTTAAGTCAATTTGCCCCTGGCATAATTTGCAAACTCACATAACAAGCTCACATAACTATGGTGCTTCCTGGCTTTAGCTAGATGGGTGTGTTGTTATTCAATGCAAAGATGAAGTGAATTAATGAAACATACAGAGGACAGATCAAGTGATCCTATGTCATGGCCAAGTGTCACTAAGCTTCTCAGTGCCCGATCTGCTGCAATGGTTGCATTATATGGAAAAAAAAGCAAAACCTAGTGAATTGTGGCCAGTGCACTCTCATATACAACATTTACAAACTGAATATACAGTTGTGTCCTAGCCTTGCAGCTTAACTTTGCTTCATTTCATCTGACCTCCATGTCTACAAGTAGCATTCCAGCCCAAAGTACTAAGACAAAAATCTTAATATCTGTTTATATTATTATATGTGAATTATTATATTTATCCTTTCTCTATACATCAGCATGCTTCATAGAACTGTGCAAAAAGTAGAACAACAAAACTGTTAAAATAATAAAGCTTTCCAAAAATAATAATAGCACAAACATATAAATAAAAATGCATAATTATATTGCAAGCAATTACTACAAAATATGACCATCTAATAGAATCTGGAACGTAAATTGAATTTGTTTAATCGAATGCAATTGCTTTACCACGTGAGAAAATGAAACACTAGGGACATTTAAATTTTAAAGGGCCTTCCCCTGCTGCTCAGAAGATAAGGAAGAGGGCAGCAGATGTGCAACAGCTGCCTCTGCATACATTGGTGGGTACTTACTGGTATGTGCACCCTCAGCATCCTTTTTTTCTGGCTGGTGCTTTTCTTGGAAGCTTCTTTTTTCTTCTTGGTGTCCATGACTGTGCTTCCCATGCTTTGTACCCCCCCAAAAGATCCTTAGAAAGTTCCAAGTTCACCTGGATGACTAGTGTTCTTGGGCTGATGCACAGGATCACAGATGGCACAAAACTGGACACATCCTTGCAGTCAACACCCCATGGATGAGTTGCAGAATCTGTAACCCTGACCCAGCCTGTGCTGTCTGTATGTTATATATAAGCAGCCCTGGGGATCAGCATGCAGGGTGTTAATCAGCTCAGGACTGTCACTTGGACAAATCATGCAGCAACAAAACACAGCAGAGCCGTCCCTCTCACTGAGGGTGGCGCCGCACGTTGTACATGTGAGAAAGCCAAAACACGCAGAGGAGCCAGAAACAGGAAGTGGAGATGAAATTCAAGTTTGTGAGCTAGCATTGCTGTGCAGGATCTGTGCAATGTACTGTATGCAAGCACACTGTGTGCAATGTACTGTATGCATGCACAGTCTGCTCATGTACTGTATGCAAGCACAGTCTGCTCATGTACTGTATGCAAGCACACTGTGTGCAATGTACTGTATGCATGCACAGTCTGCTCATGTACTTATGCAAGCACACTGTGTGCAATGTACTGTATGCATGCACAGTCTGCTCATGTACTGTATGCAAGCACACTGTGCTCATGTACTGTATGCATGCACAGTCTGCTCATGTACTGTATGCAAGCACACTGTGTGCAAGGTACTGTATGCAAGCACACTGTGTGCAATGTACTGTATGCATGCACAGTCTGCTCATGTACTGTATGCAAGCACACTGTGTGCAATGTACTGTATGCATGCACAGTCTGCTCAAGTACTGTATGCAAGCACACTGTGTGCAATGCACTGTATGCAAGCACAGTCTGCTCATGTACTGTATGCAAGCACAGTCTGCTCAGAGCTGCAAGGCTGGGGGTTGCTATATAACACCCCCATGGCCACTACTTCTTATTGCCCCTGCATGCTACAGACATCAATCATCTGCACATTTCATATAAAACAAAATCAAGAATAAATAAACTAGTGCAGCAAGCATTGTCTAAAATGACCTCTAACACAGTTATTGTGACTAATATTGATCCTGAGAGCTTGCTCAAAATCCTAATTTAGTGGCAGAGTACCTCAATATAGGAAATATGAAGTAAAAAATAGAGGAATGGTCAGTCATTTTGTGGATATCAGAAATGTACATTAGAATGAAAGCTGAAGGCTTCAATTTTCTAGACATTTCTGAGGTAATTTAGTAAGATTGATGTTTTAAACGAATGCAACAAGTATTCAATATGTATTGTTCAATATATATATATATTATATTTCTTCTACATCAAAGTATTCTCAAGCAAGAGGTAGATTTGTATAAAATGGCAGCTTCTGAGCTGCAAAATTGCATATAAAAGGTCTATTGCCATTTTTACCATGTAAAGCTATTTTACCTTTTTTTCAAGTGTAGTTCTTCATATATAGATATAGATAGATATTGTTTACATGTTTTTATTTATTTATATGCTTATATATATGTATTTATTATTTATATGAATATATATACATACAGTATATATATATATATATATATATATATATATATTAAATATATAATGATCATATGCTAAATCCTCAATTCTGTGGTATACAATATTATGATTCTTGAATAAATAGTCTATGGCCCTCATTCAATTGCGATTTGGACAATTGAATAGTGTTCTATATAAGCACAGAGCATATTTATTTTACAGAAGTTTTTAGTTAGTGATCTTCTATCCAAAAGCAAGGTCTTCACTAACTAAAAACTTCTGTAAAAATAATATGCTCTGTGCTTATATAGAGCCCTATTCAATTGGACGAATCGCAATTGAATGAGGGCCTATGTGTCGTTTCTCCTCAAAATATTAGGCTCAGTCACTTAAGGTTTTCCACATAAAATCTCCATTGAAATATAAAGATGTGTTGTGGGAAAACATGATTGTATCCAGATAAATCAGGTCAGGTTTTATATTTTGAGGAAAAACACACATAATAATCAGCCTTATTAAATTGCGATTCAGTAAATTTAATAGGGCTCTATGTAAGCACAGGGCATATTTTATTTACAGAAGTTTTTAGTTAGTGAATTTCTATCCAAAAGCAAGGTCTTCACTAACTAAAAACTTCTGTAAATAAAATACGCTCTGTGCTTAAATAGAGCCCTTTTAAAATTACCGAATCGCAATTTGATAAGGCTGAATATATTTAGTAATAGCAATATGTCCTAGCTTTTAGCTTCTCAGATACATCTCCATATATTATTTGGAATAGGCCTCATGGTCAGGGAATATGTTAAGGTAACATTTTGGAAAAAGAAAGCTACAGAAAAGTAAAACAAAATTCCATTAATGGAAGTGCTGATTAGCAGCCTTATTAAATTGCGATTTGGCCTATTGAATAGGGCTCTATATAAGCACATAGCATATTTTTTTTACAGAAGTTTTTAGTCAGTGGAGACCTTGCTTTTGGATAGAAGTTCACTAACTAAAAACTTCTGTAAAAAAATATGCTCTGTGCTTATATAGAGCCCTATTCAATTCGCCAAATCACAATTGAATAAGGCTGTTAATCAGTATGAATTTATTAAAGCTTTAAGGGAAATATAAAAAAGCATATAGCTGTCTGCATCCTTATTACGGTATATTCTTTATTTTGTAAAATGTTACTACTGGAGATTTATTAAGCATCCCAAGTGGCTGTGATTTATGTGCATCCCTGTATTTACAATGAACTGTTAGCTATGGTGCAAAATAATGAGTCACAGCCCTTCTCTTCCTCTTAAGATGGTTAGTAAATTGCCCTTACTATGTCCTGTGATAATGTGTGGCTCTCATTCAGTCACACAGACTGGTACTTAATTATTTCAGGTTGCAATGTCATATTCTCAGTGCTTGCAGCACATATGGAAATTCACCATTCATCGGGAGGGTGTGGAACTGCATGCCTTTGCTATGTTTATTTAATTTTTTTTTCTCTTTGCAAGGCTATCACCAGTTGCGCAATGAGTTTTGCAAATCTTTCCACCGTGAGAATGCAAAGCAGCGTTAATAGCAGTGGGTGGCGCTGGAGGGGAGAAATCACAATACCAATACATGCACTGTCATATCTGTTTTTCAGATGTCTGCTTGTGACTCCATCTTTGACCCATTCATCCCCACAGTGAATATGTAAAACTATTCAGCAGATTTTGACAGCTCTTAATAAAGTATTAGCCCTACTAGTTTATCCCCCCAGATCTATATCTATGAAGCTTAAGATTCATTAATCCACAGGATAGTTGTATGCGTATATTATTATTATTACTCTTTATTGATTGCATTTTCCGTAGAGCTATTTACAAATTAAAATAAAAGTGCAGTGGGTATAATTAGCAAATTGCATAGGTATAGACACATTTTAACGCAAGCAGAAATACAGTACAGATACAATACAACACAGTACAAATACAAGATAAACTGATCAGAGAACACCTGTAACATAGGGGAGAGGCACAGCATCAGAACAGGGATCGTAGGGGTTAATTAATGGCAGTAGGGCAGGATGAGAAGCTTAGGGAATTGTGTAGTAGTTTAACTCTCCCCCTCCCCATCCTTGTTCATTTAGGCGGGAACGCATCTGAATTATACCTCAGATTGGAATTCATAAAGGATCCTGACATAGATGAATTCCCCATCTGCCCTTAGAGAATAGGATCTGGAAAAAGGCATGGAATGGATCGAAGGGGATACTACCTGCAGGTTTGTCCCACCTTCATTAAAGGGTCAGTTAATTCAGTACAACTTGAAACACTACTGTAAAGTTCTCATAAAACCATGTTGAAGTACTTTTTTCATTTTTTGTAAAAAAAAAAAATTCTGTGCAGAGAGCATAAGCAGAAAGACAGTTAAACCTTCACAAATTCATCTGTGCAGAGAAATGAATGCTGGAATGACAGTTTTGGGTCAACATCTTGGGGAAAACTATACATCTTTGTGTTCACAGAGCCTTCACTGCTCGGTGTAGGGCATATGTTGTTAATCATGGAATAGTCAGGAGTGTGTTTGTAAACAATAGATCATTTTAACATACAATCTTATGCCCTTTCACACCATGAATAGCACTTATAGTGAGGGAAATGGCCCTTTGACCATCCCTGCGTTAGGAGCTATTTCTCTCAGCATGAGGTACTCTTGCCCACTCCTTTCAGGTCACATAGGAGGCCTAGACCTCCAACCTGTTTATGTCCTAGCTCTGCAGACCCCAGACTCCGCCACACTAACCCTTCTCCACTTTCACAGTGGACCAGTGCTAAGTGCTTGTAGGTGATTTAGCTCCAGTCAGACAGCTCAAGAGAAGGATGTTGAACGCCGACTGCAGGTCCAGCACAGGGTTTCCTCTTCTATGGTTCCTGCTCCAGCAGTGATAGCAATCTGTAGAGGAAGCCAGCGGCAGCAGACTTTGTGGGCATCAGGATGTTATAGACGCATTCCTGGTGGATAGTGAGTCACATATTTTTGGGGACTTTGAGGTCTGGCAGCAGGTAACATAAGAACAAGGGGCAGTAAACTGAGTCAGGACCAAGCAGGAGCATTACAAAAGAGACAGGAATTGCAAGGTCGGCTGCATGGACCATTACTGGGGGACGTAGTTCCATTAAGTAGTTTCTGCTTCATCTCTAAGATACAAAGGAAGGTCCTTCACAACTTAGGAGGCCATCAAGAAGGACCACCCATGGGATAGGTGATCTAGTGTGGGATACAGCACTTACTGACACCTCAATACGTAGAGAAGTTTGCTGGGTATAATGATCAGCATATTGAAATACAGGATACAAAAGAAGAATTATCATCATCTTATTATGTGCCTGAGTTCACAATATAATACTCCATATACCCCTTCAGCTCCATCAATAGCACCAATTTTTTAATACAATATCAGCAAGGAGTGCGGTAGGAACACGCTACTCATCAACAGTATAGGAGCACACAAACAGGAGAGCATTTGCAAGTTCAGTTTAGGAATACACATGATCAAGTGGTAACCCAGCACATTTCTGTACAAGCTTAAACCTCCATCATAATTAATAAATACTGGAATAATGGCAAAAAAACAACACACAGGGTTGTTCAGTTGGGGGAGGTATAAGCATCCCCAGAGCTCACCAGTTCCTCAGATTACCACAGTTGAAACACACAAAAAGACCAGTTGACAGTATTCTCGTTAGAGAATACATTACCCATCTGCTACAACCAGAAACTCCTGCCACACATAGAACTACATCTAGGCACCGAATTACCCTCCCCTGCAGAATGAAGCGTCGGCAGGGGAATTATATCTAGCCTCTGACTAATGTGAACCGGACCACGGAGCTCAGTGCACAAGTAAAAGAAGGAGTCTGAATGGAGCTGCTGGGGTAGAGCTGAATTGGGCTGCTGTGGGGTTGTTGCGCTGCTGGCGGGGGCTGCTGGGGGCTAAATAAGGCAGCTGGGGGTGGAATGAGGGGGCCCTGGGGGGAGATACCGGTGATGGATCCCCCCATGCTCTTCACAGCACACGGCACGGCTGAACAGAGGCAGCGGTGGTGATTCTTATCAAGCCCCATTGACAAAGCAAGTTGTGACAGCCCACTTCAGTCCAGAGTTTCAGGATCTCTCTTTTTTAATACAGTTGAGTTCATTAGAACTAATCATTACACTTAAGTCAGTTGCACCTAAGCAGAGAAAGCCTTAATTCCTGGACTGTTTGTGGCCCTTGATGATTTGAGTTGGCCTTAACTATTTGACCTCATGGAGAAGCCAATGAACATTTCTCCACTAGATAGGTTGCATTATACAAACTGTAGGAAAGGACTGTCATCCAGAGACTGAAAAGTGAGTTTAAAATACTGTAAGTATTCCCAGTTGTAAGTTACGTATGTGAGAGTTGGAAGCTTAAGAAGTCTGAGCACCAAAGAACTGAAGCCTTTGAATTGTGGTGTTGGAGAAAACTGCTTAGAGTCCCTTAGACTGCAAAATAAATCAGTACTTCAGGAAATCAAGACAAACTGTTCACTGGAAGACTTGATCATGAGGCTAAAGCTCAAATATTTTGGCCATCATGAGAAGATTGGATTCCCTAGAGAAGACTCTGATGGTGGAAAAATGTAAATTACACAAAGAAGGAGATAAAAGAGGTGAAGGTGCGTAAATTAGGTCATTGAAACAATGAACATGAGATTGATGGAGGGGCAGTGGCTGACAAATAGGCCCGGCATGCTGAATCAGACAAGACAGCTAAACAACAAGACAATCCATGCATGTATTGATGCCTAGGTTTTGACAAATCCAGAGCTCCCACAGAGATTAGAGACACAGTCCGGAGTCCATCCACAATTTGGCTTCAAAATGAAAACAGATGTGTAGATGCCAGATTTTCACTTAGGTTTTTAAATATTGTTGGGGCAGAATCACTGGCAATAAACATTACATGAAAAAATAAATATGCAATTTTGTTTGGCAAAATGAAATATTACAATGTGTTATACATGCTGAACAATAATATAGGAAGAGAAAGTTTCTCCAGATAAGCACTAATCACATTTTTGTATGGTTAAAAAAAGTTATTTTGCTATGAATCAGTCATACAGAAGCCATGGAAGTTCAGGGCATCTGTTGTGAGCAATTCTGTCTCTGCAGAATTCAAACAACTGAATCATTGGTAATGGAAGCCACATTCCAAACATAATCATTTTGCAAAGTGCATAGAAGCAGAAAAATAAAGTGCATGCAATTGAAAACAAATATTCTGCAAGGGTTTTATGTTAATGCACTGAAAGGCAGTGGTTGTCCATACAGCAGCATTAATCCTATATTCTGCCTCTGTCATTTGTGTCCTATGAACAGAATATTGGATTAATGGCAGTGTACTGACAGTAAAACAGATTAAAGGGATCAAGGAGTCATTATATCAGGAGGATTGAAATGAGTCAGCATGCTAGGTTTATAGAAAAAGGTATTCACAGCAGAGATACCACTTTATTGATTGCTGGATAAATATTTCTGAGGGTACAATGTACATAGTCAATGGACTACACTACTAAGCTTCAAAAGTAGCATCAGTGCACAGTGTATTAAGTATTACATATTCATGACTGTTCATATAATTTCTTTGATCTCTCTCATCCCTTATTTCCTTCAGTATGTAACCCTGTGAGCAGCAGTCCTTGGCTATTGGATGCTTTGGAAAAAAGACTTAAAACAACATAAACCCCAGACTGTTGCTCAAAGTAGGACCCTTGTTTCTGTATGTTCAATTTTGCATTGACAATAACCCTTCAACCAATGCAGTCATAAACCCTCTAACAGTTGAAAGCTCTTTGGATGAATATGAACTAAATAAATTATACTCAATGGTATATCTGTGTATAGGCCACCAAAGGCAGAGGCCTTGGACAGCATATTTTCAGGGGGCAGCAGAGTGCCTCAAATTCCCAAAACAGTGTCAGTGGCATTTCTGTCTAGAAGTGTATCTTACATTTCCCCACATCTCCTAGCTGTCCCTCTTTTGGAGGAAGAGCTTCTCTCTCAATGGGATATCCCCCTGTTATCAAGAATAACGTTCCCCTCTTTGGTCACTTGAAATCAGATTTTCACTGTAGTCAAGAATCCCGCAGAAAAAATGGAGTAGCTCCCAATGTCAATCAAAGGGTGTGCAAAGCAGTGCTCAGTTACAACCCAATAAATAACAGCATGATTCAAATTCAAGGCAAGCCAGTTAACATCACAGTGATCCAAGTCTATGCTACAACCATGGATGCCGAAGTTGTCCACATCTACAAAGATATTCAACACGTCATAGATTTAACACCAAGAAAAGATGTTACCCTCTTAATTGGAGCTTGAAATGCTAAAGCAAGGAACCAAGAGATACCTAGAATGACTGTCAAGTTTGGCCTTAGAGTACAAAATGAAGCCGTTCATAGATTTGTAGAATTCTGTCAAGATAATTATCTGATCATAGCAAAAAAACAATTCCAAAACCTCAGAGACGACTCTACACGTGGACATCACCAGACTTGATTTTTAGCCAAAGATGGAGGAGCTCTATACGGTCAGCAAAAACAAGACTTGGAGCTGACTGCAGCTCTGATCATGAGCTTCTTATTGCAAGTTTAGAATTATACTGAAGAAAAGATGGAAAATCATCAGACCAAACAGATACAAAATAAATAATATCTCCTGTGAAAATACAGTGCAGATAAAGAATATATTTAAGGGATTAATACCTGAAGAACTTTGGACCGAATATTGCGATATTATCCAGGACACAGCAACAAAGAATATTCCAAAAGAAAGAAGACTAAGAAGGTAAACTGGCTGTCTGCTGAGGCTTTGTTAGTAGCCATGGAAAGAAGGAAAGCGAAAAGTAGTGGAGATAGAAAAAGATTTGTTCAACTGAATGCAGAATTCCAGAGGATAGCAAGAAGAGACAAGGAGACATTCAATAATGAACAATTTAAAGAAACAGAAAAATATACCAGAATAGGAAAGTGAAAAGATCTCTTGAAGAAAATTGGGAATATTCAATGAACTTATCATGCCAAAGAGGGCTTGATAAAAGACAAAAATGGCAGGGGCTTAATAGAAGCAAATCAGATAAAGAAAAGGTGGAAGGAATTCACTGAATATCTATTCAGGAAGGATCTTAACAACAGTGATGACCTCAATAGTTTGTCTTAGGAGCTTGAGCCAGACATCTTGGAGAGTGAAGTAAGATGGACCCTATGATGCTTTGCTGATAACAAGACTGTAGGAGTTGATGGAATCCCAGCTGAACTATTCAAAATCCTACAAGATAAACCAAAGATTAAATCACATCACTAAGAATAAAGGAGGGCAAAATATATCCTTATTCGAAAAATGTTGCATTAAATTCCCGGGAGGGAAAGGAAACATCTCCACAATATATAACCATTTAAGCGATTTAGTCACTCCCCCTAAATTACACTATGAATCAGCATGGGAAGCTGACCTCAACATAAATTTAGACAGAGACCAATGGAATAGTATTCGGAAACAAGCCAAAAACACATCACTTAACGTAATTATGAAAGAAAACTCCTATAAAGTTATTATGAGGTGGTACCTAACCCCAGTAAGAATGCACATAGGGAACCAGACAATTAGTGACATATGCGAAAGGGGCTGCAACCAAAAAGGGACTCTAATCCATAAATTATGGGAATGCCCTATGATTAGACACACATGGGTGGACACCTACAAAACCCTGGAGAAACTATGGGGTCAATGCTATCCCATGAGACCAGAAGAGGCCATCCTAGGATTACCGGTAGAAGGGATGTCCAACTCAGAACAATTCCTAACTAACCAAATTTTCCTAGCAGTGAGGATAGTAGTAGCCGCCCATTGAAAATCACCCACCCCAACATTTGAAGTAGTCTTAAACAAAATTGAGTTTGTTCGATCCATGAGCGTTTTGTCCGCAGAGGTTGACCATAACTACAAGCGCTGGGCCTCCTGCTGGGCCGCCTGGGAGACAAGACGCGGCAGATGAATAGGGTGAGTGACACTTCTCCCTACAAAGGAGCTATTAGGGGATCCATAGTAGTAGTGGTCGTAATTTACCCAACATCATTAGCCCACACAGTAACCTAAACACAGAATAATCTTTCTATTAGATGCTACCAACCAAGCTCAAAACAACAGTTGGTCAGGAATCCAAGTTCATCATATTTTTCCCATAGTTATGGGACTTCATTAAATATAGTTTTCTCGTTAGCCTTAAGTTATTTAAAAGCTAATATCAGCTATTATAATACCAGAAAAACGGAAAAGGGAGAGGAGTTTTGGACAGGCAGAGGACACACTGGAAACCAAATATGTGAAATACGTTTATTGTTAATTCCTATTTATCACTTCTAATGTTTTTGGTGTACTATGTTATATGTCTGACCTGTCTAATAAAAATCAATTAAAAAAAAAAAATCCTACAAGATGATGATTATTATTATCATTTTATTATTATTCCTTTATTTGTAACTCACCAGCATATTCCATAACTCCATATAGGGGTCAGTTCAAGTCAAACACAGTAACAATATTAACACAATTCAAAAGAATGGAGGGCCCTGTTTTTGACCTTAAAAATCAAACGTACGCAGTACTTTCCCTAAAGCTCTTAGCAAAATTCAAAACTCTCAAACTTACAATGTGAGGTATAGAAGGATAATAGATGTGTTGTGTATATTAAGACCGAAGGTGATAAGCTTCTTTAAACAGGTGTTTTAGTGAGGATATAAAGGTTTTGAGACAGGAGGATAATCTAGTGGAGCTTGGAAAGGATTTCCAAAGAATAGGGGCTACACAAGAAAAGTCCTGAAGGTGGTAGTGAGAGGAGGGGATAAGAGAGGAAGAAAGAGGAAGATTTTTAGCAGGATTAAGAGGGTGGTTGAGGGAGTATTTAGAGATGAGAGCAGGGATATAAGGGGGTGCACTATTGTTTGGGATGTAGGGGGGTGCACTATTGTTTTTAGTGAGGTTATGAAGGTTTTAAGACAGGAGGATAGTCTAGTGGAGCGGGGGAAGGAGTTCCAAAGAATAGGGGCTGCACAAGAAATGTCCTGAAGGTGGGAGTGAAGAGAGGTGGCAGAGTGAAGAGGGTGGTTGTGGGAGTTTTTAGAGATGAGAGCAGGGATATAAGGGGGTGCACTGTTGTTGATATGTTAGGGTAATAATTTAAAATTTTATTCTAGAGGCTACGGGAAGCCAGTGAAGTCACTGACATAGAGGTGCTGCAGACACTGATTGTTGAGTTTGAGGCAGATCAGTCTAGCGGATGCATTAATTATGGATTGGAGTGGAGAGAGACGGGTGATGGAGAGGCCAGCAAGAAGAGAGTTTGTATATGAGGAATGAAAAAGAAGGCAGAATTCAGTTTAACCCCAAGACAACGGGCCTGGGAGCTGGGTGTGATGATGGCATTATCAACAGTGAAAGATATATATGGAGTGGAAGCTGTGGTAAAGGGTGAGAATATTAGTAGCAGTCAGAGGGTGAGGCGAAGAAGAGGTGCCAGAGAAGGAGAAACTAAATGATCAATCTTCAAGGTATGATGTGATCCATAAGAGTGGAGAATTTGGATAAGAAGATTGTGATCAACTGGGTCGAAGGCAGCAGAGAGATCCAGGAGAATTAGGTTAGAGAAATGTCCCTTTGCCTTGGCAGTGCGCAAGTCATTAGTGACTTTTATGAGGGCTGTTTCTGTGGAGTGTTGTGTCGAAAACCAGATTGGAATGGGTTAAGGAGGCAGTTGGAGGAAATAAAATGGTTAAGGAGAGTGTCAACAAATCACTCAAGCAGTTTTAAGGCCAGGGAAGTAAAGAGATAGGGCGATTGTTAGATGGAGAAGATGAGTCAGATGAGGGTTTCTTAAGAATGGGTGTAAATATGGCATGTTTTAAAGATGATATAAACTTACCCATCTTAAGTGAAAGGTTGAATATATGTTTGAGGGCTGGGATAAGTGTGGTGGAGAGGGGAGGGATAAGTTGTGAAGAGAAGTTGTAACATGAGATGATGATAGTAGACTAGAGACCTCATCCAAAGTTACAGGGTCAAAGGAGTGCATGATGGATGTGGAATTGAGGAAGGGTAAATGCTGGGTTTTGTCAGTTTGAGAGGAGGGTGTATTAGGGCCATGCTTTGAAGAGAGTTTGATTTGGATGTTTTCAATTTTATTTATAAAGTGGGTGACAAAGTTTACAGCTGTGTGACAGGAAGGGGCAGGAAGTGGGGGTGGGCAGAGAAGAGTGTTGAATGGGGCAAACAAACGTTTGGGGTTGAGGGACAGATTAGATATTAATGATGTAAAATAGTGCTGATTGGCAAGATTGAGGGCAGAGAAGTAGGAAAGCAAAACAAGCATATAATGGGGAAGTCAGCAGAAGTGCGAGATTTCCTCCATAGTCATTCAGCAGTGCGTTGCCACCACTCAATGTAGCGTGCTTGTGTAATGTACCATGGTGTAGTGAAAGTAGTTTTGTGGCTGCTAGGGAGGTGGGTGTGTCAGTGGCAATGTTGAATTATTTATTACCAATTACCTAGAACGCGTGAATAGAAAGTGAGGGAGCCAGGCAGCAAAATGATCCAGAAATGGAGAGGGTGGTCCAGGCGAGCGATAGATCACAGCTACTCACATAGAGATGGGTGAGAAGAAGGGGGACAGTGTGAACTTCAAAAGAACAGAATTGGAGGGAGGGGACAGGTGATATGCAGTGGAAAGTGCAGCGAGAGGAAAGTAGTATGCCCACACCTCCACCATGCTTGTTGATAGTCAGTAGGTTGACGGGGTGGAAATGATTAGGTCATGAATGAACCCACCTTGTCATGTGTTAAATAAAGTACTGTGGCATAATGTAGCTTGTGCCTACAAGAGCTTCTGTGCCTACAAGAACAGCCTGTGCCTACAAGACTCAAAGTGCAGCCAGTGTTTATAAGAATCAAAGTGCAGCCTGTGCTGATAAAAAACAAAGTGCAGCCTGTGCCTATAAGAAACAAAGGGCCATATTAAATTCCAAGCCCGTAGCGGCACCGGTACACCCGCAAAGCCTGCGAGCTTGAAATTCTGCGGAGTTACAGAGCTATTACAGTCAACCATACCGCGACCAATGGGCAGGAGCCGCAAGCCCGTAAACCCTTACCAACCACTCAAGCTGTTAGGTGGCTGGAATAGATGCGGGATGCATTTACGAACCAAACCCATAATCATGGAGTGCGACGCAGGCCTAACAGTCAATAGAAGCTGGGGAACCGCAATTAACGCTGCATGAAGGGGTTTTAAGAGTTGCGAAAAACTAAAATCATTGACTGGGCTGTAGCTGAGCAATGGAAAACACAGGTCTAGGCGTTGGTGGTTTGTGAGCATTGGAGAGAGAGAGAGAAGGAGCTTTGTAAGTTTTTTGATATTTTGACTTCTAATATATATTAACCCTTAATTTACAACACACATAATTACTAATATCACATAATTCACAAACATAGATTAATACGTACACATAGCTATACATAGTCATAGGCTACAGCACATCCACACCCCCCATACCCCCACATACCCCACCATACAATTACTATACTACACATAATACTCATATTCTTGTTTTACCCTATACACATACATGTATATATTATATTTATTTATTTATCCTTATATTTATTTCATAAATAATAGGAGGGTAAAGGAGGGGAGGAGGAAAGTGAGGAGAGAGAGAGGGGATCACCTTAGGGGGAGAGTGAGGAGAGGTAGAGGTATGGAGAGAGAGAGAGAAGGAGAACCAGGTCAGAGAGGGAAGGTACAGGTGGAGGAGAGCAGATGTAGACGTAGGCACACAAGGAGTAGGGGCAGAGAAATAGTAGGGAAGGTAGTGGGGGAGGAGGGTCCGGCCCCATGGAGAGAACAGGGAGGCCAGGAACCCAGGCAGAGGAGGCAAGAGCTGCACATGCAACCGGTAGTGGGCCACTAGCCAATATCACATACTATAAATGGGAGCAGACCCCGAAGAATTGGATTGAGCCAGCCGCAGTAGTGGGCCTACCAGGACAGGTGCACTCAGGTAATGCCAAGAACCATGCAAAGTGAGTATCATATCACACCACACACAGGTGTATGAACTGGGGGGAGGTGGACAAATCCCCTGCAGATATCATGTTTGTATGTATGTATAATTAAGCTTTTTCTCTGGCTGGGGTATAAAATGAGCTGTTATCCCACTGGATTTATTCTGGCTCCTACCCCCACACATAGATAACTGACATACAATAGCACTGTAAGCCCTATGGTTATGACTGAAAATATATATGAGGCATCAATAACTATGTAAATCCTGGTAGCAAAACATATCATTTTCATAATTTGCATCAATGAAATGTCTGGCCAATACCTGCAGTTAAAACTGATTTTGAGTACAATTTAGATCAAGATTGATTTGAGAGTACATGTCTGAGTGTGCGCACTGCAGCATATGTGGATACAGACTCTGGTGGAGGCTAGACTGAAAGTGAGAGTGGTGTGCTCAGAAGGCAGGTTCGGCTCACACACACCCTCCTGGCGAGCAATAGATCGCTCCATTCAGAGTTGAGGAGTCACAACCGAAGGTTGGAGATGTGAAAATCGGTTTGCCCTTAACTAATATAGTGTCATGTTTTAAAAAATAGTTACAGAAAAGGGCATGTTATTCCAATTCTTGTCCACAAGATGTCACTGCAGGACGTTGGGTTAATTGCAGGCCCTTTGTTCTGCTTGCCGCTTTAATTCTCTGTGGGTGCGGCCCTGTGATCCACCCCCAAGAGGGGCCAGCCAAGCCCATGGTTTTCCCTGCCTCCTGATTGGCTCTTATTTCTGTTATTGGTTACTTCTAATCTGGGCAGAGAGTTTGCATATGTTCAGCCCACTGTGATGTAAATCCTTTGTTCTGAAAACTGTAGAAGAAAGCCTTTTGTGTTTGTGTAGTTGCTGTTTTTGAAATGCTGCTAGAGAGTCCATATTGATTCAAGCTTTCTGGAATACATAGGGAATGGTGTAATTTCTTTAAGAGGGAAAGCATTTAGTATTTTGCTATGCTAGAAATAATTTTGCTATGCTGAGCCTGTGTTCCTGATATGCTATTGATCCTGATATGACTGCCGGTCACCGATAGGCCCATTCCTTCTGAGAAGTTTGCCAGTTGTAAGTGGGGGATTCCTGTAGCGCAAAAGCAGGAAGGGTTGGAGCTGAATAGCGCCCCTATCTGGGATCTTTGGGACAGACAGCAACTCATCCAATTAGCTGAACGCCAACTCATACCTCTCCTGCCTTGGATTGCATAACTGCAACCCGAGACGGTAGCCTCCTCATCTCAGACCTCACCACCATCTCAACCTGATCCCCAGCCCCCCAACGTAGTGGCACCCCATGCTCAAACATCACCTAGACGTGGAAGAGTGAGATGGGGTGTTGGCACGGAAGGTGAGGCCAAGTGCTGCGTAAGAGGAGGTTTTAGGACCATCCACAAAGCCCTCATCTTGATCACTCCTCACTGAATACTGATTGGTATAGATGTTGACATACTATTGGCTGGCTACAGAGTGTGTACGTGTCTGGTTTAACATTTCACCAATTGATGTTCAATGTGGATTGACCTTGAGATGAGGTGTTGTAGTTAAACAGAATACTGTTATGATTGATATATTGTTCTTGTCTCTGTAGGTATTTAGCCAAATCTCACGACCATGATGGCATGTTCTTCATCTTCGTGCAGGACAATACCATCATGTGAGTAAACACTCAACCCAGTCCCCAACAGGCATCAGTGTCATTCACCACTGCAGAGGGATCTGAAATGCAATATATGACTACATACCTCTTCACTAATGAACATGACTGGTGTGAGTTTCAATTATAATGAATAGTGTCCCAGCTTTAGAATTGCACAGTCCCATTAGGATCTGCTAATCGAAACCAGCTATCCACGCGTTTTTGTTGCATTTCATTCCGTTAACAGTATGAAAGCGGATTAATGTATTTCATGTCATCCCCAAACACAATGGATAATTTCCTTTGTTTGACATCAGGATCAATGTGTATGTGTTTAGGGGTAATGGGATTCCATGTAGATAGTGATAGTACACTTTGCTAAAATATTGTGTTCACAGTGAAGCATGCCTTGTTGTATTACACATCCTCAACATATTCCGGGAACGCTGATTAAACAGGACAGAATCAATATGGTTATCACTGCTCGTAGATAATGTTCATGTTATTTGGCTTATTGTAGTGTCCAGAGCAAAAACAATGTACTATAATAACAGCTTATGGTTGTTCTAACACCTTCTATTTATGTTTTCCAGATTCCTATCATCTATTTCAGAATTATCATTAATGTATGAAAACACACTGTGTGTGGAATTGATTTGTATTACATGATCCATAATTTCTAGCATCTGTTTCATAAAGCAGATGGAAACCATATAGTTGCTGTATGCGCATAAATGGTTATTTCTATGAAATTAAGTGTTATATGAAGTTCCAATTTCACATCTGATTATGGTTACTGTGGTGTCCTGACCACATGTGACCCTAGAAGATGCTATGCATTATCCTTAAGATGCTGTCTAACATTTAACCCTTTTGGTGTCCCTTGTTGGCCAACAGCCTCTTGCCCACACCACACTCGCCCACACCAAACCCATGATATGTATGCACGGTCGTATACATATTAACATGTGCTATGTGTATCAAATAAAGTATGATGATGTCATACTGTTATCACTGTCTTTGTACCATATCAGAATCTAGAATCTACAGAATACAAATTTCATTAAGTTATATATATACTAGCGAATTGCCTGTCAAAAAATGACAGCAATAGAATTTTAAGTCAAGGAATGGTGTTTGGCACAGACATAATTTTTTGTGGTGGTCTGAGATCTCGGCGGTCATTGCGAGCCTCTTGGTTGTATTTTTTTTTATCAGAGGCACTTTTCCTGTCATTGTAAGGTCGGTGCTGATTTGCTTTTTGCGCTTATTGGAAGGCTGTCCCCTGGTGTAGTTTGTGTGCTATGAGCAGCATTGGTGCTCGTTGTGAGGTTCGCAGTGAATGTCTTTTGCGTTAATTGCAATCGTTTTGTTTTTTTTGTGTATATGTTTTTTGTGATGCTAATGAGATAAGTAGTAAATTAATAAATTAATATACTTTACCTATTTGTAAGTAATACATGCAGGAAGCATTGTTCTGAAGAGCTGACAATCTGTTTCCATGTTCCTGCAGCATACAATGTAGGTTTGCAGTGTTGTGGAGCTGAGGTGTAAGTGTCAACAATGTGTGCAGTGTGTAGTGTAAATATGCTGCATGCGCGAGGGGAATCCGTTGGTGTACCTGGGTACTTCTGCATTCTGTAAGTTAGTGTTGTAAAATGGCGACGAATGTGTATGTGGTAGGCGGTTTTGTATGATAAAGCGTCCTTGCTAATGGTATATGTTGTAGGTCGTACGGGTTCTTGTAAAAGCTGTACTTGCTTTGTGGAATTTAGCACTTTAGGGGTCGTGTAGCATCATTTTCGTTTTTTCCGGCGGCCATTTTTTCTCTCGCTAAGAAGATTTTCGAGTGGCTAAACTTTGTAAATATGACAGAATTCAAGGTTTAAGCTGTGTTGCAGATGTCCTGGGTGTCACCCCTTTGTGCGGGTAAGGTTTTTATTTTTGTGTGTATTCTTGTGTTTTTTAGTGTTTGGCACTGTGCGCGGGTTGTCCATTAAGGTCCTATTTATCCGAGTCCGTAATGGATTTTTTCTAAGTCCCGCGGGTCGTAATTTTTTTTGTGTAAGTCTGCAATTTATTTTGTTCTAAGTTCCGTGGCTGGTCTATTTTTGTGTAAGTCTGTAGTTAGTCATTGCATGTTTATGTTTTTTTTTTCCAAGTCCCGCTTGTGTGGTGGTTTGTAACCGTTTGTGAGGCGCCGTAGAGCCTCCACCTCCGCAAATGCGGCCCCTCGCTCCTTGCCAGCACCCAGTTGCGGCGGGTCCGATTCGCGAGCCCGCAAGCATTAGCAACAACCCGCATGCTGACAACTATATATGTGATATATATATGTGTGTGTGTGTTTAGAGATATACATATACTACATTAATCTGTACCTTGCCAATATAGATGAAAGTGTCAGCCAGAGGGTCGTGAAATCATGACAATATACATGCAGGGTTGTCTGTAATGACTTTAAGGGCTTAACTAGAATGATGGTATTCATCTACATTCATAATCATTATGCAGTAATGAAAACGGATATTGAACAGAATATATACACTCCTAACTGATGGTGATGAGCACATCTGTTGACTTTCAGGGTAATTTAATTGTTGTTCTGGAAAAGCTATAGTATAAACATTAGCGAGGCTAACACAAACAACATTACTGATAAATAATATTTAATCTTAGCACAATTAATAACAAACATACCAATAAAGCCAAGCAGTGACAAATTATCACAGGTATGCACAATATCATATTGGAGGTGGATAGGATACAGAGTTCGAGTAACACAGGGAAATAGAGACATAGGAACAGCATGCAGGCAGTGGGGATGGCATTGATATGGATGATCAGTTGTGGTGGATTTACAGTGAATCATCCAACATGAGGCAATGTAAGTTACATCATATTATTACAGATATCAAGAGAACTATAACATTCAATAAGCAAAAACAATAATACAGAATAAGTATATATACTCATTGTAGGCTTGTGTGTCCAACAGACACTCCTATGCAACTGCATATGTATAATTGCCCAATAAGGTTAATGTTATAACCCCAATATGTTAGTTCTCTGGCAATGCTAATCCGCTATGAGAGCAACCTCTCCATACCTAAGTTTGGACCTGACCAGGACAATATTAGTGTGTTTTAACTTATTTGAAAGATTCACTCACAACACACCGGCCAAGTTGAGGGGAAATCGGTTCTCTGAATGAGCATCTCTATTATCTGTTATTGCATATGCATAACTGAAGGTTAAGGTAACCTCATTGACAGTTATGTTCCAAGCCTAGAGTTACTCTTCCCCATAAGTACAGGGAGGATCACATCCGCAATGAAGAAGAGATCTGGAAGGGAGTATGATGCAGCCTTCACAATAGTAGAGGAGAGAATGGCATGTCTAAAGCAATAGATACAAATAAATCTATGTAGAGTATGCAAGCATACACATGCTGTGGATATGCAAGGAACATCATGTGACATATTTGTAGTCTGCAATTGAAGCTTTACATATATTAGCTAATCAGTAGTAAGAATCACATATATCACCGGATGCAACACATGAACGATTATTGCATATGAACATACATGATGCAATGTGACAATAGCATGGTCATGGAATGTCGGGATGTCATCATCATGCATTGTTCTGACTGTGAGGAATATGAAACATCTTTGCGATCTGTAGGAGCATGTTAATATGAACATTACACATGCTACATGAGCGCCTACTTCATCACATACCAAGACATGCTGGTCATTTCAAACTGTTGTTTTGACTGATATGTTCTAACATATGAAACTCATCTGTCAGATGATGAGGAAGGATATTTCTAATTACTAATGATCTAGGACTATCACACGTGCACTGTGGATCTATATTAGTTTGGATCACTTATGCAATACGTATGGTGTGTATTCTTGAAATTGAAAGATAGGGCTACATTGATGTAGCAGTTGTTCTGTTGCTGTACATGTTGTTTTTCTTTGTCCATGTTGTGAAACAATGAGTTTAAATCAGAGCTTTAGAGGAATGCTGATTTCCCAAGGTATTTACTACCCAATAATTACCAATGTATACAGAAGTTGGGATACAATAGTTAAAAAATTTGAACTTTTATTCATTGAGGGTAACAACGGCGATTGTCTTTAAAATGAGATAAAAAAATCCTGGATTGAAGGAAAAAAATGGGATATAAAATAGGCTAACTGATGTGAGAACCAACTCCCACCTGATGATATTTTTAAGCTCTTAATAGAGGGGTGAATATGTTCTCACCTAACAGTACTTATGAAGGATTGTCTATATGCGGCTCTCTACAGCTCAATAAATCCTGTCTTTATTAGTGCAAATTTATGCATTAGTATCAAATGTTAGATTTTGTAATGCTGGATGTCAAAGACTGATTTGCATAGAAGTGACAACTGTTTGCAAAAAGATCATTGGATCTAAGATGCACAGTGTGGAAGGTCTTGAATAATCTGGAATGATATATTTATATCATAAGGGTTGTGCTTTTGACCCACTTGGAAAACTGTTATACTCCAATTTAAGTCTTGAATACTTTTTTTGGGGTCTGATTATCAAATTTATCTGCCCTGTGCCTTTATAGGACTCAAGGATATGTAATATCCACTAAAAAATATATATATAGGCCTCTCTTTAAAGCTGGCTATATCAAATCGTATCCCATTATGCAAACGGGCATCATGTTTGGGAAAGGACCTTTAAGGAATTGCAAATACCCAGATATCTATATACCTCTTATTAGGCGGTCTTTTATAAAAAGGACCTTCTCATATCACAGTCGCAGCATTCATACATATGGAAACGGACAGGGAGGGTAAACATACATCCTCTAAAATCCAAATATACAGTACTGTTAGTAGAAGTGACGCCGGCGTGCCCTTAGCTTCAAAGCGTTCCGCGTCATCAAAGGCCGACAACTTTCGACGTCATCAGACGTCTTTGTCAAGGTAAAACTAACTGGGCCGTCAGGCCCTCTTTTAAATCCTGCCATAACTATGGCAACCAATTAGCATCGTTTGGACATGTGCATTAGAATAAGGAAGCGCCAATAGCGCTATGTTTATGTAAGGCTGAGGTGTATTGCAAAAGAGCCTATATATGTTCTTGAAACGATAGTTTAAAGATAAAGCAAACACTTTGCTAGTAATGTGTAGATATGGGGGATAATAGTAGCTGAAAAATGAATCAGAATATATGGAAATTATAGAATCATGAGTTGATCATCTAACTTGATGTAAAAGAAGACAATAATATTCCGACAACAAAGCTTATTATGTGACTCATTCTATCATTGCTGCACTATCTGAGTGATACTTAGAAAAAGAAAAATAAGTGAAAATAATTTCGTCTAAAATGATAGAAAAAACTGTTTTATATAACAATGAGATACTTGTCTATGAAATACTAATGAAATAAGAGTGGAAATGTGTGAGATGCTGTGATCCATTGATTTTCTTATAAGAAAAAGGGAACTGTCTCTAAGAAATTCCTTCCTAGATTGCAGAAGGAATATTAAGTGTTAGGTGATTATATACCATATATATTATTACAAGAGGAATAATGCCTTTAATGTGTAGATGATTCCACTCATCTTTATAAGTGGTTAATTTAGTGAATAGATATACTATTCTTTAATAGTGTGAAATGAGTGTTCATCCTAAAGTGAATAAACTTAAATAATCTTAAATAAAAAAGTGATATAAAGTTCCAATCGGATAAAGGATGAAGATACGGGGAACCTCTCATCGAATGCCAGTATTTTTGTGGATCATTACTTATGTGATCTTGTACAAAATTTACCTTCATATACAAAAGATACTAACGATATCCTGAAACAACTTGAAAATTTAATAGTACCAAAAGACACCTGGTTAGTAACAATTGATGTTGAAGCATTGTATAGCAGTATACCCCATGGTTATGGTATTGAGGCTGTCAGACATTTTTTGAGTGTAAAAAGTACTAATTTGAGAAAATTCAATGATTTCATTGCACAACTTTTAGAATATGTTCTAACAAATAACTTCTTTCTATTTAATAGTAAATGGTTCCATCAGACAAAAGGAACAGCAATGGGGACTCCATGTGCCCCCAGCAACGCGAATCTATTTCTAGGGTGGTGGGAGGAGAAGATTTTCTCTGAACCATGTATTGAACACCTTATTAAACATGCTATGATTTGGTGTCGCTATATAGACGACATTTTTGTAATCTGGGATGGAACAAAAGTGGAGTTTGAGACCCTTATGGAATCTTTAAACAAAAATGAGATAGGTCTGAGATTCACGTATGAAATTCATATGACAGAAATCTCATTCTTAGATTTGCTTATCCAAAAAGATAATCAAGGAATCATTTCAACTACTACATTCAGAAAAGAGACAGCCACAAATACGCTACTAATGTGGAGTAGCCAACATTTTGAGCCCCTAAAGAGAGGCATCCCTAAGGGGCAATATTTAAGGATCAGGAGAAATTGTAGTACAGACACCGAGTTTAAAATTGAAGCAGACAAATTAAAACAGAGATTTCGAGAGAGGGGGTACTCAAATAAGTGCCTAAAAACAGCATTTCAATATGCATTAGGCTGCAATAGAACAGAGCTATTAAAAAAATCCTGCAAAAAGGAGGAAAAAACAGATAATACATATCCTAGATGTATTATGACATATGGTTATGAATCTGCTTCAATTAAAAATATTATATCTAAACATTGGCATTTACTAAGAAGTGATGAAGACCTGGAAGAAATACTCCCACAAAAAATACCAATCACATACCGAAGGGGAAAAAATCTGAAAGACACTTTAGTACATAGTTTTTTCAAAGAGAAAAAACCAAATAATACATGGCTCAATCCCCCATTAGGATGTTTCAGATGTGGGAACTGCAAGTTTTGCAGATATATCAAACCCACAAAAAGTTATGAACACCCATCTAGTGGGGAAAAATATGTATTGAAAGACTTCTCAAATTGCTGTACCACAAGTGTAGTTTACGTGGCTACATGTCTGTGTAAAAAAATCTACGTAGGGAAGACCCGGCGTCAACTGCGTAGACGCATTGGTGAACATGTTTACACCATTAAGAAAGACCTAGACACTCCACTAGCACGCCACGTTAAAACATTCCATGGTGGAAACAGCGAGGTTTTAACCTTTACAGCTCTTATAAAAAGTTCATCCAGGCCCCAGACAGGGGGACCTAGATAAAAAAACTTCTCCAACATGAAGCAAAATGGATTTATAAATTAAAAGCTTTATCCCCTAAAGGATTAAATGAAGGATTTACATTCTCACCCTTCCTTTAATATCCACAAATAGTGAGTATTATTCTGTCTATCTTCATTTTTCTGATTGGAACTTTATATCACTTTTTTATTTAAGATTATTTAAGTTTATTCACTTTAGGATGAACACTCATTTCACACTATTAAAGAATAGTATATCTATTCACTAAATTAACCACTTATAAAGATGAGTGGAATCATCTACACATTAAAGGCATTATTCCTCTTGTAATAATATAGATGGTATATAATCACCTAACACTTAATATTCCTTCTGCAATCTAGGAAGGAATTTCTTAGAGACAGTTCCCTTTTTCTTATAAGAAAATCAATGGATCACAGCATCTCACACATTTCCACTCTTATTTCATTAGTATTTCATAGACAAGTATCTCATTGTTATATAACACAGTTTTTTCTATCATTTTAGACGAAATTATTTTCACTTATTTTTCTTTTTCTAAGTATCACTCAGATAGTGCAGCAATGATAGAATGAGTCACATAATAAGCTTTGTTGTCGGAATATTATTGTCTTCTTTTACATCAAGTTAGATGATCAACTCATGATACTATAATTTCCATATATTCTGATTCATTTTTCAGCTACTATTATCCCCCATATCTACACATTACTAGCAAAGTGTTTGCTTTATCTTTAAACTATCGTTTCAAGAACATATATAGGCTCTTTTGCAATACACCTCAGCCTTACATAAACATAGCGCTATTGGCGCTTCCTTATTCTAATGCGCATGTCCAAACGATGCTAATTGGTTGCCGTAGTTATGGCAGGGTTTAAAAGAGGGCCTGACGGCCCAGTTAGTTTTACCTTGACAAAGACGTCGAATCGCGTCAGCCTTTGATGACGCGGCACGCCTTGACGCTAAAGGCACGCCGGCGTCACTTCTACTAACAGTACTGTATATTTGGATTTTAGAGGATGTATGTTTACCCTCCCTGTCCGTTTCCATATGTATGAATGCTGCGACTGTGATATGAGAAGGTCCTTTTTATAAAAGACCGCCTAATAAGAGGTATATAGATATCTGGGTATTTGCAATTCCTTAAAGGTCCTTTCCCAAACATGATGCCCGTTTGCATAATGGGATACGATTTGATATAGCCAGCTTTAAAGAGAGGCCTATATATATATTTTTTAGTGGATATTACATATCTTTGAGTCCTATAAAGGCACAGGGTAGAGAAATTTGATAATCAGACCCCCAAAAAAGTATTCAAGACTTAAATTGGAGTATAACAGTTTTCCAAGTGGGTCAAAAGCACAACCCATATGATATAAATATATCATTCCAGATTATTCAAGACCTTCCACACTGTGCATCTTAGATCCAATGATCTTTTTGCAAACAGTTGTCACTTCGATGCAAATCAGTCTTTGACATCCAGCATTACAAAATCTAACATTTGATACTAATGCATAAATTTGCACTAATAAAGACAGGATTTATTGAGCTGTAAAGAGCCGCATATAGACAATCCTTCATAAGTACTGTTAGGTGAGAACATATTCACCCCTCTATTAAGAGCTTAAAAATATCATCAGGTGGGAGTTGGTTCTCACATCAGTTAGCCTATTTTTTATCCCATTTTTTTCCTTCAATCCGGGATTTTTTATCTCATTTTAAAGACAATCGCCGTTGTTACCCTCAATGAATAAAAGTTCAAACAATGAGTTTACACACGGCAGCAGTTCTGTAATGGCAATATGACGTGATTACATATCTATAGATATGTTCATGTTTCCAGATTGATATGAATCGTATTGATCCCTATTGGATGTGGATTTTCATTATCAGATGATGTGAACTTTACTAGCCGATAGTGTGTTGAGGTTTTCATATGCAAATGTGGAGCATATATACATTGACATTGTGGGATATATAATCCCCTACAAAAGATCCAGAATTCAGTAATTTGATGGAACCATAATAAAAGAATCCAGGTATGATCTTAAGTATAAAATGTCTTTATATGTTATTTCTTTTTCATTACAATCATTGAAATGTTTTAATAATCAATATTATCTGATATATACGATATATCACTATAACTTATGAATTATAAGTCGACATATAATTTGTACGTTTATTTTATAAATATTACAAAATATCAGCTTTTATAGCAATTTAATATATCCGATAATTAATTGTAATGAAAAATATGTTCTCTTTTTAATTAGAGACAATATCTTTATTAGAGATAATACTATAATTCAACTATAAAATTATAAGATAAAAGAGTATGATAGCTTAATAAATAGATATGTGTAACATACCAAAATAATTAAAACCATCTCTGATGTCATAATTTACCATATTTAATTATGGTAAGCATATTAGGCATGTCTTAATATATGATTATTTGGATAATGTAATAATAACTAACAATTTATTATTGATGTACCTTGATATGTTACAATTGTTAGACCAACTTGTTATTAAAATATTCTGTATTATTATTTGTATTCCTTTATTATAAATATATTCTCACATAATACAGTTCTGTTAACTTCATGAGGCCAATGCTCTTAATATATCGGGTAATAAGATTTCAGAAATTAGTCAAATTTGGCAAATATGTGAAACATGGAAATTATTAATCAATATTAATAAAGGTTATTGATATTAATAATATCACCATATAAATTGCCAAAACCCACAACATATTATTATGGAAGCACGTGCTTGAGATTTTATATCCGATATATTATATTAAGAGGTAAATTGTTGTTATATTTACTAGAATTATGCTTAGTGAAACTTAATTGAACTAAAATCATTTATATTTCTTTTACATTTCCAAGATGGCCAACAGAGCCACGCCTAATCATAGCCTACTGGCTGATGTGATTTTATCTTATTTGCAATTAATCTGTTACATCGTTTTTGATATAAATATATTAGATTAGTTGGTATTTGTTATTATCAATAAATATTATTTTATAGAGAGGAATATGTGTCTATAAGTTGATCCTGAACTCAAAATGTATTATTCTAAGTATTTAGGAAATATATGTTGTTTAATAATCCTGACAGTTTGCTAAGTGATGATATCTCCCATAGTTCAATGATTGTACATGGTTTTATACAAGTGTGCTATCTCTTTAAATGCTGGCAATGTGTATAGCAGTGTTTCACAAGATAATCCTCGGCTACGCGGACAGGTCAGGTTTTCTGTTTAACAGTGTGTAAACACAGGTGAGGCAATTATTATTCAACAGGAGCCTCTGATTTGGTCCCTTAGGTTGTCATGATTAAGGATTTTATCTGGCGTGTTTGGGGAGTCTAGAGGAAAGGCTTGTGAACCACTTGTAAATGATGTTTATGTGATGAATGTCACTTGAGGAGAGGGGCACATGTTTTATTTTGACACTAATTTGGGAATGTTGAGCATGACAATCTGATGAACTTCCCTGCTTTTGTATTGTTTGAAAGTGGATTACTGTCTTTTTAATTTGTACTATGACACTCCTACATCTCTGTTAGAACCTTTTGTGGGTCCTATTTCTATTTCAGGGTCCATGTGAGTGAGAATGGGTTAATATGACAGCAGTTTAATTTTTTGTGTTGCTCTTTAATCAGGTAGTGTGTCTTTAATTGCTTTATGCATGTTGCAGCATGGCTTTTCATATTGACATATACATGACCATTCCAACATATGATGAAATAATGCACCTTTTTAAATGCCTATTTTTCATTGGGGGGTTATTGTGCAAGTAATTGTAATGCCTTTCAATGCTTTCCCCATATTTTTAAGTCCACTGGTGTGTTTATATTGTCTTTTACAGTGTTTCAAACTTTTCTGTAAACCCTTTGTGGGTCCTATTTGGGGGCTGTAATATTTTTGCCACCATTTGCCATTTATGGGTTTGATCGCCAGTGCATCTTTGGGGATTCGTAGCATTTTAATAGCGATCTGCGATAGTAACATTTACGGGCTTGACAGGACCAAGGCTTTGCATCAACGGAGTTCCGGTTTTGACAGCCCATAGGGTTTTTCTGCCTGTAACCCGCAGATTGTTTGCGGGTAGCTGAAAGAGGCCAATTTTATAGCCATAAGTCTAGTTAGTAAGTCTCTGTTGCGGGCTACGTTTTTTAACGGAATTTAATAGGGCTGAAACTGGAGCCTGTGCTTATAAGAACCAAAGTTCCAAGCAATAACCTCTCTCCTCCTTAACCTCTGCTAAATTGCTACCATCCCATTGGGCCCTCAAGTGCTCTCAGTACCGTTAAAGTCAAGTTAAATTCTATTTTATTTTATCTATTTATTGTTTTTTTTTATTTATGTCTGTTTAGCTTTAAGGCTTTGCATCAAAAAACAACACCATCAGTTCAAACAAAAATGTGAAATGTCCGGGGTTCAGAGTGGATTATTTTAATTTACATTCATCCCTATGCGAAATGCTTGTTTGGTACTCAACGTACAAATAACAATAGTAATAATAATAATAGTACAAATAACAGTGGTAAGGCTTCCTCTTGGTCCTAAAGTACCTTAGGTGTGGGGGAGATGATTGTGTAGTGCTTCCAAATGCATAGAGAGACAGAGACAGACAGGTCCAGAGCAAAGATGGTCGCTGTGAAAAAGAAACACTGTAAAAAACAGAGTAATTGGATCTCAGGATATTAATCAGAGATAAGACAGCAATAAAAGCCAGGGGTTGTGGTAAGATATCTAAACAAATAAAGGGAGAGGTTACTATAAAATGTCATAGATTGAAATTCATCTAGAGAAAGTAACAATGTCCAAAGTTATTGTAACAAAGATACTTTCATATTAATATTACCAAAAAGTACAGATAGTACAAATAACAGTGGTAAATCTTCCTTGGTGTCATGGAGCATCTTAGATGTGGGGGAGATGATTGTGCAGTGCTTCCATATGCAGAGAGAGAAAGAGACAGAGACAGACAGACCCAGAGCAAAGATGGTGGCTCAGGTATGGTGGAGATAGTTGTGCAGTACTTCCAAATACAGATAGTGGGAGAGAGACAGCCCCAGAGTAAAGAGGGTGGCTTAGGTGTGGGGAGATGGATATTGATGATAGTGTAAAAGTGTTGCTTGCCATATGCAAAAAAAAAAGTTAAACTCAACTGTGGCCAATAGAAAGGTCAGTCTACATCTCAATCCCAAAAAAGGTGGTGCCAAAGAGTGCTCCAATTATCGATCAGTTGCACTCATTTCACATTCCAGCAAGGTAATGCTTAAAGGACCATTTACCTCACTGTAAGGTCTCTTCATGGTGTGAAAGAGTACAGGATTATATGTTAAAATGACAATAATAACAGCTAAAAAAGTCTGGTTCCATAACAAAGACTCTCTTGTCTCCTGCCTGTTGCATGAGTAAAATAGACAGCTGAGCCATGTGGTAAAGTGATTGATAGCAGTTTTCCCTGCACTCATGAATGCACTGACCAGTTAACCTGTAACTGACCTGTTTAGGTGACTCCAGCATTTCATGCTCTGGACAGATACATTTTTTTTTATTTTGTTCACTGCACAGAGCTGTAGCTGGGGGTCTGGCTGGGGACAGTCAGTGACACATGTAAACACTGATTTGATATCTCAGTGAAAATGCACATATTTCAAAAATTCAAAAAAGTATTTCAACATGCTTTTTGGGTGTGGTCCAAATTATGCTGAATTAAGTGGCCCTTTCGGATCCTACAAAAAACATTTACTTCTGCTTCATAGACTATTCTAAACCTTTTACTGTGTGGATCACAACTACAGTATATGTGCAAGTTATTAAAGAGATGGGAGTACCAGATCATCTCATCCGCCTCCTGAGGAATCTGTTTGTGGACCGGACCAAGAAGCCACGGTCAGAACCAAACATGGAACAACAGAATGGTTCAATATCTGGAAAGGTGTGCGACAAAGTTGTATATTGTCACCTTGTTTATTCAACTTATATTCAGAGTACATCATGTGTAAGGCTGGGCTGGATGAATCTAAAATCAGAATTAATATTGCTGGGAACAATATCAACAACCTTAGATACCTGGATGATACTACTCTGATGGCTGAAAGTAAGGAGGAACTAAAGGACCTACTGATGAGGGTGAAAGAAGAGAGTGCAAAAATTGTCCTGCTGCTCAATGATAAAAAGATGAAGATCACGGCAGACAGCAATCTCAGTACCTGACAAACAGATAGGGAAGATGTCGAGGATGTGACAGTTTTTATTTTCTGGGATCAATAATCTCTTCAAGTGACTGTAGCCATAAAGTTAAAAGATGTTTACTTCTGGGGAGGAACGCTATGGCAACCTTGAACAAGCCAGTAAAAAGTAAAGATATTACACTATCAACAGAGGTATGCATAGTTAAGACTATGGTATTCCCAGCAGTAACATAGAGATGTGAGAGATGGACCATAAAGAAGGCTGAGCACCATAAAAGGTATGCCTTTGAATTGTGGTGTTGGCAAAAACTGCTTAGAGTCCAATAAATCCAATAGATCCAATAAATCAATACTTCAGGAAATCATAACAACTGTTCACTGGAAGGTTTCATCATGAGGCTGAAGCTCAAATACTTAGCAATATCACAAGAAGACAGATTCCGTAGAAAAGTCTCTAATGATGGGAAAAACTGATGGCACACAAAGAAGGGGACGAGAGAGGTGGAGATAGATGAGTTCATTGAAGTAATGAACATGAGCATGATTTAGCTCAGAGAGGCAGTGGCTGACAGATGTGCCTGGTGTGCTGTGGTCCATACTGAGAGTCACGAAGAGTCGGACACTAATGAACGTCTAAACAAGTGGAATTATGTTACTGTTCCATGAATACACAATTCATTCAATAGAGTAACATAAACCATATGATGTTATTGAGTTTACTGCTTAGTACATACAACCAGACCTTGCATGTTATATTTCCCCAAACCGGCATTAAAACAAGAGTGTGCTACAGTGAATCTTAACCTGGATATCTAGAAGTATGTAATAAACAGAGCAAAGATGTGTGTCTGGGATCTTAATTACACTCAGCCTCTGTCCCATATCCATTTTTGGTGCCCAATTGTCTGTATTATAATTGCTTTTCGTTTGATCCTCAGAGGCACTGGATCAAAAGCAACTAATCCAAATATTAAACATTCAGCACCAAAAGTATTTCAGACAGTGGTTCTATTCATGTAAAAACCTCTCTACAACGAGGGAATAAAAAAATGTACAGTTATGTTTTCCAACCCCAGTCCATAGCTCATTCTAACTAATAAGCAGGACACTGTAGTGATAAAGCAAGTCATAGCCCTTTAAAAGTATTAGTTGCACCCAACACAATGCTGTCCAACTGGTGGCACACAGGATAGATTTGGGCTACAAGCTAATTTATGTAACCCAGTGACTGCCAGGGAGAATCTCCCCACAAACCTTAAATTATTATAATAAAATAAAATACTTAGTTTAATTTTATATACGGTATATATATATATATATATATATATATATATATATATATATATATATATATATATATATATATATATATATATATATATTTATATTTATTTATATATATATATATATATATATATATATATTTATATATATATATATATACTGTATATATATATATATATATATATATATATATATATATATAATATTAGCCTTAATAAATTGCGATTCAACCAATTGAAAAGGGCTCTATATAAGCACATATCATATTTTGTTTACAGAAGTTTTTAGTTAGTGAAGACCTTGCTTTTGGATAGAAGTTCACTAACTAAAAACTTCTGTAAAAAAATATGCTCTGTGCTTATATAGAGCCCTATTCAATTGGCCAAATCGCAATTTAATAAGGCTGTATATATATATATATATACTGTATGTATATATATATATATATATATATATATATATATATGTAGATATAGTAAATAAATAGTACATCTGTGTTCACATTTGAATGTCTAAAACAAGTTAAAAAACCTGCTTCCAGCTCAAAATTCAGAGAAAACATGCAAATGTGCCCACAAATGCCTCGCTCTTCAATCCATAGACCATTTTGAACATGGCTTCCTTTAAGCTTATGCCCGCTGAATTACACAACCTTTATGCAAACCCAAGGTTGGATTATACACAAGCTGAGAATCCTATCCACGTACAGCTGTTTCAAGCTTACTGGCTATCATCAGCATGGAACAGGATCTCAGCTTGTGTTGTGGACCTTATGAGTAGGTAGTTCACCACAACAATCATTTAATATATGGTGGGCAAAAGAGCGATCAAAGCCCTCCACCGTACAGTAGTACAGTAAATAAATAGTACATCTGTGTTCACATTTGAATGTCTAAAACAAGTTAAAAAACCTGCTTCCAGCTCAGAATTCCGAGAAAACATGCAAATGTGCCCACAAATGCCTTGCTCTTCAATCCATAGACCATTTTGAACATGGCTTACTTTAAGCTGATGCATATATATATATATATATATATATAAGTGTATGTGTATGAAATAAGTAAATAAATAATCAGGGTATTGCAGTATTTAATGATACCTTTTTTATTGGACAAACATCTTAGTTAGAAATTGACAAGCTTTTGAGAGTGGTACCTCTCTTTATCAAGTCAGAAGCAATAATAAACCCACATGGCATAGTAGACATCATAAATAAAGAACTAAAGTACTGATCTGCCAAGTGTTAGAGTCTCTAAGAGGAAAGACAGTTTTATCAGCTACGGCCGTAAATACCCACACATATTAATGAGTTAATGTGTGTGGGTATTTACAGCCCTAACTAATAATACTGTCTTTCCTCTTATCTCGGACCTTGTTTATAGACTTGCACACTTGACCGGCCAAATAAATCGTTTATTTATGATGCCTGTTTTCTGTCCCATGTATGTTTCTTATTACTCAGACCCCCTGCTCTGTATATTTCAATGCTCATGTTAAACCTTATTCAGTATTGCTTCTGACTTGATAAAGAGAGGTGCAACTAATATATATATTATTCTGAATCCGGCTCACTAGCCAATATAAATCCAGCTCACCGGCCAATATAAATCTGTTTCACCAGCTTAATTGCCAATAAAAATCTATCCCTCCGCGCAAGATGTTGGGCAGCTCTGATTTAGCAGAATAAAAGCCTTATTAGCTCAATTATAACAAGCTATAAATTAGTAACATGTTTGAACTTCCCTCTAGGGGGCTGCCATGTTGACATGTCTTCCTATTCCCGTCTCTCATATCATGTCGCTATTATGCAGAACTAGACGTGACTGGGCAAAATATTTGTAGAAAGTTACAGTACAGCCTTTAACAATTAACTATGATATGCAAATATATTTGTTACTCTGCATTGCCATTGTGTTTACTTGCTTAGCGAAACCGGATGGTTCTTGGATTTACCTAGGGTTTTAATTATTCCCTTTGAAAAAAATTGCAGCAAGATCAAAAATTGTTGAAAGGTCAACATAATTAATTATCACAACCCATTTGTATCCAAGTTATCCTGCCTTTCCCTCACCATCTTAACCAGTTAAGTAAATAAAAACAGCTTAAAACATCTGCCAGGTTTCAAGTCTAGTTCTTAAAAAATGCTAACGATAAATATGAGGTTCAAGTGTTACATTAATTAAATAAAGTCTCTGGGTGGAGGATCACTAATAATCCTTATTATTCATGTTTCTGGTCGTATTTTAACTGCCCAAACAATTTCAAGATATAGTTCTTTTTTACAGGATCAATTTTTTTCCATTGAAAACTGCTGGGCAGCAGTACTGACAACAAAATTACTGTTTGAGTGTACCACCGATGTTTAATCGTATTGTTAAATTGTGCATAGGTCACTAGCCCGCAACAAAGATGCTGAACTGCGAACTGTCAAAACAAGTCTATTTTGCCTGTGAACTAATTCACTGTCATTCAGGATATCTGAGGCAGAAAATGCAAAACATACATACTAGAAAACAGGAAAGACCGGGGAATGATAAATGTTTGTTCTGCACAGTGGTCAGTTACAGACTGGACATTATGAGAAACATGCGTAGAAGAACTCACTGAAATAGAAAAATAACATTGAAAAAGGACCAGAAACAGAAAAAAAATACATTGTAAAAGTATTTTTGATCATGTATTTTTTTCTTTAAATGTTTTCTTTATTATTATGCAAGAGTAATTTGGTTGTCATATACTTATGATCATCATTAATATAATGATTGTAAGTGTGTAACGCTCCATAAGGAGCGTACACACTTACGTTGCCGTATGCGCAGCATGCGCCCCGCTCGCACGCCCCATGTAAGCGTGAAATGAGTGCATGTCGTTTGCTGCGTGGGCCACGCGCACACTCCATGCGATGCTTTAGCCACGGCTTGGGGGGGGGGGAGACACAGGGGGGGGGAGACACAGGGGAGGGGGCGAAGAGACACAGGGGGTGAGAAGAGACACAGGGGAGCAGGGGAGAAGGGATACAGGGGAGGGGGAGAAGGGACACTGGGGAGGGGGTCAAAGAGACACAGGGGAGGGGGGCAAGGAGACACAGGGGAGAGAGGGGGACGGTGGGAAAGAGACACAGGGAGGGGGAAAGAGACACAGGGGAGGGGAAAAGAGACACAAGGGAGGGAAAGAGACAAAGGAGAGGGGGCAGAGATACAGAAAGAGACACAGGGTAGGGGGAAGAGACACAGGGGAGGGAGGAGTGGGAAAGAGACACGGGGGGCAGATACACAGGGCGGGAGACACATGGGAGGGGGGAAGAAACATGGGGAAAGAGATACAGGGGAGGGTGAATTGATACAGGGGTGAGAGTGGGGGGAGAGACACAGGAGAGGGAGAGGAAAGAGACAGTTGGGGGAAAGAGAGAGGAAAGACACAGGGGTGTAGAGGGGGAAAGAGGTACTATATATATACTAGTTGTATATATAGTCAGATTATAGGTAATATAGAATAACTAGGTAATTGCCTGTCAAAAATAACGGCAATAAAATTTAAAGTCTGGCAATGCTGTTTGCAACACAATGCAATGTTCTGCCCCCTCTGAGCACCTTTGGTGCTCATCGCGAGCCCTGCGCTAAGTGCCTTTGGCGCTCATCTCATGTTTTGCAATGAGTGCCTTTGGCGCTTATTGCGAGCCTCTCCTCCCAGAACTAGACATATTCTATGCAATACTTTGAGATTAGATTTTAGTGTAATATTCCTGCTTGTGTCGTGGCCAATTTTAATACATATCATGTAGTTAAAAGTATAGTTTAAATATTAAAATGTCTGTCTTGCTTAAAATAAGTGATCTGCATTTCAATAAATGTACATGGTATCATAAAGCCCATATATATGTCTGAACAGTTATCTCATAGTAAGGGGTCTTGCTTGTCAGCCAAGGGGAGTTCTAGAAGCAAAGTCTAAATTGAATATGAAAATTACACTGAGAAATATAAAATGAAGTAAAACACCACTGTATTTTTGGAAAAACATTACATGTTTGTGAAGTATGTAACCACTATGTAAGCATTTTTCATGGGGTATTCCTGGTAAGGTTATCCTGTTGGGACTTACTCTTCTGGTATATCAATCAATTGGCTATGAAAGTAGAACACTTATCTAAATCCACAGTTCCTCTCATTGCTCTGCAATTTATATTCCTTTTAGATTGGAATACAGCAGTTTAAAATAAAAACTGTATTTAGTTATTTTAATAAACTTTGTAAAGCATTTTGCACATCATCAAATCAAATGTTTCAAAAGAACATACTATAAATAGTGTTCCTTTAAATAAATCTAGCTAAATATTTTATTATCTGTATTTTTAGGTCCTGTGGTCCCATCAATACTTTTGCAAAAAAATACTTTTATAAAAAAAAGTGCTTGTGTAAGTCAGTGGTGAGCGTACGGATCAGCTTAGTTGGATCCATATGTTATATAGAAGCAAAGGGTATTGTACATGTGTTAATAAGATATGCTTAGATTTTACTATGTTGCATGGATGCTTAAGGGAGATACTTAGAAGTTTACCAAAAAGAAAAAAAAATGTATCAGGGGAGATGAGACATCAATAATTGAAAGCACATTTTCCTCTTTTGCATCTGAATTATTGTAATTGAAAATGATTCACAGCGTCTTTAAAAAACTAAACAAAAAGTTTCCCATTGCTTAGAAAATCTTCTTTATATGTATAAATTACCAGTGAGCAACAATAGAATTGGATGAGCCATCCGTGTCAATCCATAATATAACATAAGGTGGTAAGATCAGTTAGGTAATTTCTTGCAATTTTCCGGGAGGCTTAAAGATATTTAACTGTTGTTTTTCCATTCAGTTTGTTTGCAGGTAATTGCTCATTTAAATACACAATCTACCAATAATTTACAGGAAAAGTAAAGTTATTAATATGGAACTTGGCTATATTGAAGTGTTGATGATGATGCTTGCTAATATTTCTTGACTTAATGCATAATAAGTAAATCTTAGTATGTACATAAAGGGTGCTGGATATATCTAACTACTGTATAATGTTACTGGGGAGGGGAGGAAAAGAGACACAGGGGAGGGGGGGAAGAGACACAGGGGAGGGGGGAGAATAGACACCAGGGAAGGGGTCAAAGAGACACAGGGGAGGGTGGCAAAGAGACACAGGGGAGAGGGCAAAGAGACACAGGGGAGGGGGCAAAGAGACACAGGGGAGGTGGCAAAGAGACACAGGAGGGATGAGGCGGTTTAGAAAGAGACACGGGAAGGGGGAAAGACACACGGGGGAGGGGAAAAGAGACACAGGGAGGGGGCAGAGATACAGGGTAGGGAGGAGGGGGAAGAGACACAGGGGACGGGGGAGAAGAGACACAGAGGAGGGGGAGAAGAGACACGGGGGAGAAGAGACACATGGGGAAAAGAGATACAGGGGAGGGGGGGCAAAGAGACACAGGGGACAGGTCAAAGAGACACAGGGGAGGGGGCAAAGAGACACAGGGGAGGGGGCAAAGATACACGGGGAGGGGGAAAGAGACACAGGGAGGGGAAAAGAGACACGGGGAGGGGGCAGAGATATAAGGGAGGGAGGAGGGGGGAAGAGACACAGGCGAGGGGGGGCAGATACAGAGGGGGGAGACACATGGGAGGGGTGAAGAGACATGGGGAAAGAGATACAAAAATCTGCTTTATATGTATTTATTACCAGTTATTAATATTTAACTTGGCTATATTGAAGTGCCGATGATGATGTTTTCTAATATTTCTTGACTTAATGCATAATAAGTAAATCTTAGTATGTACATAAAGGGTGCTGGATATATCTAACTACTGTACAATGTTACTGGCCAGCTTTCAAAGCTTAGTGCTTTTATATTTAAATTGTAATGTTTCATATGAACATGTATGGACAGTTCAGCTGTCAAAAAGGTTTAGACTTCATCTGTAAATTAAGTTGTGAAAAATGCGCATCTGAGACTGAAATCTGGAAATGTTTCCTTTGGTTGTCAAGACGATCTGTAAAGAAGCTTTCCTTTTATTTAGATCATCTGGATTTAATATAAGTAAGTACAGTTTCTTTCTTTATCAGTTAAGCAGTCTGTATAAGAAACCAGTTTATAAAAATTCCATGCAAGCCGGAACATTTCATTCTCTATAAAAAGAGTTGACATTCTGAACTAGCTCTGAACTTCTATGGTTATTAAAACCGAAATACATAACATTTTGGAGAATAGTCTGATTTTATCAACATATCCGTAGATAAGTAAATGCCTAGTTTTTTTCAGTAGACATTTTGGTACACAATGAGCAATAAAAGTGGGGGGATTCTGGTAATAACCTGTGGCACCATATGTTTATAAAATAAAAAGTCACATTGAAACTAAAATAATGTTTTCACTGATATAAATGTTGAAGCTCATTTACACAGAGATGGCCCCCCATTTACCTTTCAAGAGAGGCATCCGTGTGGTATATATGGTATATGTTGGCTCTAAAAGAGTCCCTATCTCCATCCTACCCCCACACCCCAAAGCACACATATGTATGAGACCCCTCTCTTAAAGTGGAAGACCCTCTTTTAAAAGAGGGGTTTCACATGCAGTTTATCACCATAAACATGGTAATGACCTGACCATCACTAATAAATATAAAATCTTGGCATACCTTATTTGTAAGAGGGGCATTTCTCTTTCAAATGAGGAGATCCATGTCTCTCTAGCTATCTAGTAGCTGCAATGGCAACCCCTTCATAGCATTAGCATTATTTGGGAACAGAGCACTTTTTTCAGCCAATTTTCATTAGGGACATAACATGGTATACATATCTAGATTATGTTATACAAGATCAATTCTTAGAAATGTTTCAGTCTTTATACAATAATATAATATGAAAGTATTTTTTGTTTCATAACATTTTATTCTCACCAAACACGGTTGATGTTAAACAGACAATGCGGATGACACGCCAGTCATCTCTTATTTCAACAGACAATTCACATAATAATGCTTTATCCTGCGTAGCTATATACCCGTTGGGTGATACCTCCATTCCCCTTTTTTCCATTTTCTCTGCAAATATTAAAATAACTCCTACACATTGTTGTTTAATCCCCATATTTTTAATACACTTCCCTTTTGTTGTTGTAAGCAATTGTACAGGAAATATTCATATTCATCTAAGTTATGTTTCTCTCAGTAGGTTACTCCTTCAATATAGAAATCTAGCTCGCTTACAATAATTCTCCCCATTCACGAGGGAGTCCCTCCTACCATTTAACATATAATAAAAAAAACTTAGCTTGTGCCTAACCTATTTCCTTGAACTTCAGCCAAGCCGATCAACAAGTCCAAAACTTTTCCAATAGGATCTGAGGATGGGATCAGCTCCTTGACCCGGGTCCACTAAATCATGCATTCCAGAATATATGACAGTATTTTAACATTGCATGTCATCAGTTAGTAAATAAAAGTCTTGAATGGGCCGGAGACCTACCCAGGCCCCTGGGTTTGGTCCGTAGGGCCACGTGACCTTTGCAGGCCCAGGAGGATGGAAGAGAGGGAGTGGCTAGCTGGGGGGTAGAGCCATCATGGTATTGGCGCCAAATCGGCCATTATGCCCCCAGCTAGCCAAGAAATCAGATCCCACCCACCCATCCCTAACATTGGGAGCAGAGGTGTTAATTTATTGTAAATGTAAAATCATGTCTTAGGTATAAAAAAGTAAATAAAAAAAGGAAAATAAACTATTATAATAAGTCAAGTGTTTTAGTTTAATCTGTATTCGTCATTAACAGTTGTGATATGCCTTCAATTTTCAGTTTGATTTATGATGTGTCTGTATTTGTTGTCACAGCGTGGCGGTGGTGAGGGGAGTCGCCGGGACAGTGGTAAATTAGGGGTGATCCTACCCTACGGGGGTACGGATGCTCAATCACGGTAGGCCCTGGACGAGGGTCAGGGCGCAGAGTGTACTGTCTTGGTCGGCAGGCTCCTCCCCTCTCTTTATGTATATTTAAATAAATAGTATTGTTATTATTATGTGAATTTGGGTTTACCAATAAACGCTGTGGCCAGTATTCTCCCAACAAGTGGTTGTGTCAAATTATTTAATTAGAAGGCTTAGGAAGTGTTTGTGCCTAACAAATTATTCAGGGAGTAAGTTACACCCAAAGGGTTATACGGACATACCCACTGGGCCTTTCACAGGTCATGGATAGGTATTAGTTTGTGTCTTTTTCTTCTTGAGGGTTATGATGTTACTCTTTCCTTTTCTCCTTTTTCTTTCAGTGTTTTCTTGTTTTAAGAATGCAAATTTAGTGAAGAAAGATGTGTTATATTTGAAGTAAAATTTCTCAGCTGTTAGTATAACATTATAAATGGAGGAGGGGGATTAACAGCAGCCCTCCATCTTCGGGTATTACACTTAATATTAAAGTAAGAACAAGAAAATGTACCTTCTGGTGAAGTCTCCACAAGTCGTGCCCGGGTTTCCAGACCACCCTTAGCTTCCAGAGATATTTGGAAAATAATTATTTGTATTAATTCCAGGGAAATAATATAAGGGGATCTCAACCAGGGACCCCAGGTTTTTAAAAAGATGGGGATAGAATCTGCTAAGAGATTTGCTAGTCTTTTGTTTATTAGGTTATAGTTTATGATATTTTTAATTGTTTGTAAATTAAGTGTATCAGATTTACATTTACGGGCTATATGGCTTTTAGTAGCCAATATTAGAAATTGCAGCAATTTATTTTGTGAGGTACATAAGGCTTAGAGATGATATTCCTAAGAGGCAGGTATCAATATTAGGTTTAAGTTGAAGCAAGGTGCATAATATTTTGCATAATATTCTCACCAGATTTGATGAAAGGAACCTACTACTGAACAACCTTGGAAGCAATTGGGGTTCTCCAAAGGCTCCAATTTAGAAAGTCATTATGGAGTGATGGAAACTTTGTGTAGAACATTAATAGAGGTCTCTAAATTACTGTAATTAAGAAATCCTCATGATAAATTAGTCCAGGATTCTTTCCATGTATCCTGTTCCCATTATGTGGATCTATGGGAACAGAGCACTTTAAAAAGACCACCCATTGCCTTCCCTCAATTAATAAAAACAAACAAGACCACTCACCTGTAAGAGGACAGGGACCTTTTTCAAATAAGTGGCAACATCTTTCAGGCACAAGCAATGTCTACTAAAATAAAGATTTTATCTACAAAATGACCTAAAAATACTTTACGTCCACAAATTAAACAGCAGCCAATGTCAAATTGTTACAAACGTCACATATGATGCTTCCCAGTCTACAGTGGCCCTTTCAACAGTATCTTTTGAAAAATTAATGCTGGTAATGGGCTAAATAGCCTTCAAACATAAAATCATACATATAGGCTTTATTGTATTAGCTATTTTATGAAATAATTAATTTGCAGTATGTATGTGTTTATTGTATATCTGAAAGATTATATTTGTAAGCTTAGAACTTGAGTCGGCCTTTAAATTACCAGGAAAATCCTCAGGTTTGTGAAGTATGCAAATACTAACAACTTTAGCTATGAGCAGAAATTCATTTTTTATGCCCAAAAATTACATAGATACTAATGTTAAATTGTTACAAACTTCACAGACATATGAAGGCACCATCAAGGCCCCCAGGGATTTTGCCTAGTACTGTGGGGCCCAGGGTGACCTCCAGCTCTTCATAGCTTTCACCTTATATGCAAATTATTTTGGATTCAGATAGGCTGAAATATGTGCCGATCATAATTAAGCCAATTCAAATCAGGAATTTTGAATAGATTCCACTCCTTGTATAAATGGTTACCTCCTTAAGCAATTAGAATGCACAAATTAAAATGTAAAGACTCCACATGGTGAAGGGGTCCCCATAAAGAATATCAAATTTAGCATTCATTAGTTACCCCTTGACTGTTCACATCTTTAACAATGGGGGCCATAGTGGGGGTCTCCCTGGGCCTAGTCCTACTCCTGATCCTCAGGGGTCTCTATGGGCTCTATCAGCTTAGCGGGGATCCTCTAGGCTCTCAATGGGCCTAACAGTCATTATGAGCCCTGGGGCCTCGTGGGGATCCCCTGAGGTCTTCATTTTCTCAGTGGGCCTATCGGGTATCCCTGTGCCTTAATGGGCTGCAGGGGTCCCCAGGTCCAGCAGTGGCATTAAAATGTAGTTTTTCTCTATTAAAAATTTGCATTTTTAGTATGACATTTTTCCATATATTTTTTTTCATTATACTTAAATAAAATGCTTCCTGTGAAATCAAAACTATTACTGTCTTGCTAATAACAACAGCTGACCTAATTACCGTTATGCAGATTTTTCTTTATTTTTATTAATATGAAAATTCTGAACATCATAAGCCTTTAACAATACTGGGAACAACACTTGGCTTCATTCTGTCTCTAAAGCACATTAGTTGCTTGTTGATCAATATAAGGGTGGACATCAGGGCTGATTTGGGTCACTTACTGATCTGATTACGGAGAGGGACAGTTCAAGCAAAGTTCCAACTGTCAAGTAAGGAGAGAGTGAACATCGGATTAAATCGCTAGCTGTGGAGTGAACAAGAAAAACATTTTTAGAAGGAAGACACAGTATTTATTTACATTTTGTATTCAGTATTTAAAAAATAAAAAATAAATAAAAAAAGAAGGGTTTAATGGCCACTGGAACTATCATCTATTAAATGGAAACTGTCACCCAAAGTTGGTTTTATCGTAAAGAGAATGAAAATGCAGCTATACATTGTACTAGCCATTAATTATGAAGTGGATAATTTCTGAGAAATGTTATGCAAATGACCATCTCAGAATTTTTAATAAAGGTAGGGAGGAGATCTAACTCTATGAAAACAGACCGTGATTCTAATCAGCACATCAAAGAACTGGTTACTATTTAGGAGTCCCTAATTTGGACAAGCTAGGAAAAAGTAAAGATAATAAACTATCAAGAAAGGCCAGCTTAGTTAGAACTATGGTATTCCTAGTAGTAACATACAGATGTGAGAGCTAAACCATAAAGAAGACTGAGAGCTGTAGAATTGACGCCTTTGAATTGTGGTGCTGGAGAAAAATACTTGGAGTCCCTTGGACTGCAAGAAGATCCAATAAATCAGTACTTCAGGATATCAAGACAAACGGTTCAATAGAAGGTTTGATTATGAGGCTGAAACTCAAATATGTTGGCCATATCATGACACGGCAGGATTCCCTAGAGAAGACTCTGATGCTGGGAAAGATTGAAGTCACAGGAAGAAGGGGGAGACTGATAGATGAGGTCATTGAAGCAATGAACATGAGCTTGATGGAGCTCAGAAGGGCAGTGAGTGAGAGATGTACCTGGCGTGCTGCATTCCATAGGGTCGTGGAGAGTAGGATGCGACTTAACGACTAAACAACAACAATTTGAAAATAAATGCAACACAAACAATAGTGAAATTCTCAAGAATGATTCACCTTGGGGGGAAAAATGTCCTTTTAGAGATGAACAACTCATCATCTTTAGGTTAGAGCTCCACCCATATTTTTGAAAGTGAGGCACAACTTGCAGCTGACAAACTGTACAGCTGTACAGACATAAATGGTGAAATGTGCTGCACTTCCTGCTACAGCTTGGGAAAGATAGGATGAGCTCCAATGAAAAAAATGGTTGTCGGATTGGGTATATGCTAACTATCCAGCTTTTGGAAGAATAGACTGCTCTGTTCAGTCAATATCTCCCTGTCCCTCTTAGCCTCTCAAACATCACACTTTTGAAGGGATGTCCCACATTTAAGGGAAAAACAGGCATGTCCTACTTTATCTGGTTAATTTTGCGGACCTCGCGAAATGAGTGTCCAAATTTGAGGAGGTGGAGGCTCTACGGCGCCTCAATCACGGTAAAAAACATCCCCGAACTTTAAAAAAAAAATAAAAGAGCTACGGGGCATAGAAAAAAAAATACGACCTGCGGGACTTAGAAAGAAGATAATTACGAGGTCGCAAAAATACTAAGTTAACGGCCGAAACGCGTAAATCCCAAAACACTGAAGAATAAAAAAAATACACAAAAAAAAATCCCACACAGCACGGGGGGGCAGCCAGGACATCTGGGAGCGAGGTTGCACGCAATAGAAAGTCGAATTTAAGGAATTTCGCCGCTTGCAAATCGGCTAAGCGAGAAAAAAAATGATGGCTGAAAAAAATGAAAACGAGGCTACAGCATCGAGGCGCGCAAAACACCACCAAGGACGTACAAGTTTTGCAAACAACAATTACGAAGGTCTTAGAAAAAAATAATACGAGGTCCCAAAAATAACGGCTGAACCGCTCACATCCAAAAACACAAAAAGCACAACAACAAAAAAATACAACATAAAACAAACATCAAACACAGCACGGGGGGACAGCCAGGACGTCTGGGAGTGAGGTTGCACGCCAATTTAAGTCGCATTTAAGCAATTTCGGCACTTGAAAATCGCCTAAGCAACAAAAAAAATGGCTGACGAAAAAAATGAAAACATTTAAGGGAAAAACAGGCCTAAGCATACTTTATCTGGTTAATTTTGTTGTATTGCTCTCAAGGTCCAGCAGAAAGACAGAAACATGGAGTGTCATTTCTACAGAATATATCACACAATGCTCCATACAAAGCATATGTAGCTCTAAACGTAGTGTACACATCATACTGAATGCTGGTTACACTGACAATTACATATATATTTTATTCATTTACAAGTAAAGCTATTCATACACAATCTAGGAGGCAGAAGCATAAAAATACGGGACTGCACATGTGAGGTGAACCTAGCTTAGAATACTTATATAATATATAATTATACTCTGCACAACTGACTCTAGGAATATTTATTTAATAACTGAAAATATATTTTTCAGTTATTACTACTATTACTTTTATATTTAGTTCAGTTATCAAGTGACTAAGGGCCTATTGCCCCCATACGGTTACAGGCATGACAGATCAAAGGATTTACGTGCGCAAAGTTCAACGTTGCTCAGCGCATAGCCTATTCTACGCCAACCAGCTAATAGAATATGGCCCGATGTGAAGTGGCAATTTGTAAAATCATTTTGCACATTACTAAGTGAAGTTCCTCTACAGATTTGCTAGATTCAAAACAGATTTGGGGCTAGGGTCCATCCCAAGACTTAGCAGAACCATAACTATCTTATTCACACAAATAATACAATGGTGTTTGTGTACACAGGATGTACTGTATATTTGCTTCTGCAAAATTGTGATTGTTATAAATAGCTTTGGATAGTTGATTAGTGCTGATGTTTTGTTATAGTGCTGCAATCACATATTCTAATTGCCAAACTGCGGGTTGTCGTTGCGCTTTGCGAGCTTGCGAAGCAGAACATTGCGTGAAGAGAGGGCCACAATTGGGTAGGTGGAGGCTCCCACATCAGCTGCAATGAGCCGAAGGCTCATTGCAGGCTTCAAATGTGGACCTTGCAAAATGAGTGTCCAAATTTGAGGAGGTGGAGGCTCTACGGCGCCTCAATCACAGTAAAATACATCCCCGAACTTTGAAAAAAGAGCTGCGGGACATAGGAAAAAAAATAGGACCCGTGGGAATTAGAAAAAAAAACAACGCGGGATGAGGAAATCGTGACCTAGAAAAAAAAATACGACCCACGGGACTTAGAAAAAAAATAATTACGAGGTCGCAAAAATACTAAGTTAATGACGTGACATGCGCATCATGTCGTTAGCATTGGCCGGGTCCCGACACAGCCGGAAGACAGCTGATGGAAGGTAAGAGAGGGGAAAGGGAGAGGAGGGAGGATGAGGAGGGGGGTTGAGGATGAGAAGGGAGGATGAGAAGTGGTGGGGGGAAGAGACACAGGGGAGGGAGAGAGGGAAGAGACACAGGGAAGAGAGAGGGGGACACAAGAAACGGTCACAGAGGGCACACAAGCGTCACAGAGGGCACATAAGAAGGGGACACAGAGGGCACAAGAGGGACACAGGGGGTAGCACATTTCCCACCCTTGGCTTATACTCGAGTCACTAAGTTTTCCCAATATTTTGTTGTAAAATAGGTGCCTCGGCTTATACTCGAGCACATACGGTATATTCATTTATTAATACATATTACTTTATTAATTCGCTGTACTCACATTTTTTTATATTTTACACTGTACTTATATATCTGTCTTTGCAATGAGCACCAAAGGTGATCATTGCAAAGCAGGACACTTGAACTTGGGAATGTTGGACTTAGTTTTCAAGCAGTTGAGGAACGCAGGACTTATAAAAAAAAAATTTAAGCCCGATTTGCCGTGCTTCCCAACTTGAAAATTGGCTAAGTAAGAAAAAATGGGAGACGAAAAACGTAAAATAATCTGAAAACGGAATGAAAACGACGGTAAGCACATTCCAACCTCAGAAAAATACAGAACTCGGAAAAATACGCGGGACTAAGAAAATACACGACAGCAAAGACTTGCACGAACAACACCAGGCGCGCTTTTTAAAATAAAAGCAATGGAAAGATTCAGCAGACACACAAAGGAGAAACACACAGAGAAGGTACAGGGGGGAGATGCTGGAAAGAGACACATGGCATTCCCAAGCACAACCTTTTAAGGTTAATGAACCTTGCAATGAGCAACCCGTACAGTAGGCAGGAGGAAAAGTTGGGGCTCGCGATGAGCGCAGAAGGTGATCATTTCAAAGCAGGAAAGTTGAAGTACATGAGGGGAGAGGCTCGCAATGAGCGCCGAAGGTGCTCTGAGGGCCAAAAGACTCACATTGTGTGGCAAACAGCATTGCCAGGCTTCAAATTTTATTGCCGGCATTTTTGAAGGGCAAGTCACTAGTCACATATATAGTTGTGGATCTGGCAAATGTACTATGTTTGTCATGTGGGTAATGTACAAAACGAGGCAAATTGTTGACGCACGGACGACTTAGGCTGCAATAAGCGCCAAAGGTGCTCATTGCACTGCGAGCCTCGCAAAGCGAGGCGAGCAGTTGACTGCACACGGGACTTAGGCTACAATGAGCACAGAAGGCGCCCATTGCACTGTAAAGGCTTGTGAAGCGAGGCGAGCAGCTGAAGCACGTAGCACTTTGCCACTCACCGCGAGGAACGCAATTTTGATAATTTTACGGCCAAACTTAGTTCAAGTACGTAACTCGAAAACCCCCAAAAACAAGCAAAATAATTAAAACACACTCACACACAGCACAGCGGGAGAGCCAGGAAGCCTGGGAGTGAGGTTGCAAGCCAACTTGAGCCATATTTGCCGTTTTTCATCAAACAGAAATTGGCTTAGCAAGGAATAAAATGGCGGCCAAAGCATGAAAAATCTGAAACAGCATGAAAACGATGCTGAGCTAAGCCAGGCACGCGGGACTTTGAAAATAAAACAAACGGAAATCACTGCGCGCCACACAAACATTCAGCAGATACACAGAGGAGAAACACACAGGGAAGGGACAGGGGGGAGATGGTGGAAAGAGACACATGGCATTCCTAAGCACAAAACTTGCAGGTTAACGAACCCTGCAATGAGTGGCCCATACAGTAGGCGGGAGGAAAGGCTCGCAATGAGCGCCAAAGGCGCTCACTGCGGGGCTCGCAATGAGCACCGCGAGAGGGAGAGTCTTGCAACGAACGCTGAAAATGCTCATTGCAAAGCAGGAAACTTGAAGTACATGGGGGTTACATGTGCTAGCCTTACAATTTTATTCCCATCATTTTTGACGGGCAAGTTCCTAGTATTATATATCAGAAAGAGATGTGTTTTCTTTCTCCATGGAATTAGCAAAAGCATCTAAATTATCAGGGAATCAATAAACTACATTTTTAAAATGGTTCCAATTGCTTCTTCGAGCTTCTGTCAGTTTTTTTCCCTGGTAGTTCTCAGCCAATCACAGGGGACCAATTATGGAATTAAGATGGCATTCCAATGGAATCCACACTATCAAGGAGAACTTGCATGGAGGGTGCTTTTCATACCTGGCTTTCTTGTGGAGTGTATATCTTTTTCCTCTATTGTTTTAGATCAGGATTTTCCTAAACTTTTTCATAGAACCCCAGACTTCATAACACAGTGTATATACTCTTGTGACATAATTAGTGACTCCATAACCTGTTGAATAACACATAATAGTTGTCAAACTGCAATTTGTTGTCACACTCTGCGAGTCCCGCAAAGCGAGGTAAGCCGTTGAGGTACGCGCTCGCAAAAATACAACTTTAACGGCCGAACCACCGAACTGGAAACGACGGAAAAACACACAAATATGCCTCAAATTCATTTACACGCTCACACACAGCACAGGGGGAGAGCCAGGGAGCCTGTGAGTGAGGTTACAAGTTAACTTGAGACATATTTTGTCTTTTTGATCGATCAAAATTCGGCAAAGTTGGAAAAAAAGGGGCCTAAAAAACGCCAAAATTCTGAAACAAGATGAAATCAAGGTTCAGCAAGGCCAGGCAGGCAGAACTTAGAAAATAGACAACGCAAAAGACACGCACGCCAGGCAACGGCACACAGATGTACAATGCCAGGCACGCAGGACTTCGAAAATACAGAACGGCAAAGACAGTAACACTTACACCGACAACGTCAGGCACGGTATGACTTTTAACATAAAACCAACGGAAGTCAGTGCGCTCAACGCAAAGATTCTGCAGAGACACAGAGGAGAAAGATACAGGAAAGGGACACGGGGGAGATGGTGGAAAGAGACACATGGCATTCCCAAGCACAACACTTGCAGGTTGCCGAGGCCTGTAATGAGCGGTGTAGTAGATGGGAGGCGAGGCTCGCAATGAGCGACAAAGGAGCTCATTGCGAGCCACGAGATGAGCGACAAAGGCGCTCAGCACGGGGCTCACGATGAGCACCATCGCATTGTGTGGCAAACAGCATTGCCAGGCTTCACATTTTATTGCCGTCATTTTTGACGAGCAAGTCGCTAGTAATAATAATAATACTTAAAGGCATATCTAAGTTTCCTGGATTGCATCGGATAAAGGAGAATTAATAGTGAATGAAAGAAAATTGCATGAAAATATACCAAAATAAACATTGAAGTTAGCAAAATGTCTTGCAATTTTGTAAACACCCCCTCCAAACCCTGACCAATCAGGAGCAAGCAGAGGTTAGTTGAAACATTTGCGGGGACTGACACCAGTGTTCTTCTATTGTCTGAGGAAGACACATCAGGTGAATAATGGGTTAAAATGGGTCCCCAAATGCTGCATGCTGATTGGATGGGGATCAGGGGCCTGTGTTGACACCCCTGGGGGTGTCAACATAATCCTTAGAGGGATTTTTAGATATTAATTAAATTACATTTTTTATTAAATGTGCTGCATATAGCAAGACTAATTTTTCCCTAAAGAGTGCAAAAATGTAATAACCTATTAAACTTGGCTATGCCTTTAACAGTAATGATAATAATGTGATGAAAAAATGACAAAGAGCAAGTAATCCACCAGTAGATTGAGAAATACATTTGTTTAGTGGAAAGCTTCTCTTGACTGTTTAGCTTCCGAAACCAGAATCTGACAGTGCTGTAAAACTTATTTTCAAATCATTTCTTACCACTGTGTCTCTTTTTCATACAATAAAAGTTTTAAAGTTGGCTCTTTTAATGACAAGGCAGATGAGAGAATTCCACTGTATGAAGAAAAAAAAAGACATGCTTCACACAAAAAAATATCTAAAATCATAATTAAGGAGGGAAATTGCCATAAGGCTAGGTTTTTATTTAAAAAACAGTACATTTTGATGCATCTCCCAAAACCTGAGGCATCCAGAGTGCTTTAATGAAGGTTATGAAATAGAGATAATTTCCATTTTTGCAGGAGAAGGATTGTAGTTTATTTTGTGCCTGCTTCCTTCTCTGCATTTTTAAGGGGTGTCAAACATCAAAAACTCCATTGATTTAACAAATCTTCAACCCCTCTCGCTCCACACATCCCTCTGGTGTTCAGTAGATAAGAGCATGGTCAGGGCCATATCTACCTTTTTGGAGCCCCTAGGCAGTGAAGTGGATGAGTGCAAGTGAGTAGCTGTCTTGTTCTAGGTGGTTACCTCCTAGTAGCCAGTCCGCCCCCTGGGCGCCTGCCTAGTTGGCCTAATGGGTAATTCGGCCATGAGCATGGTACAAGCTCTCATAAAGTACTCCAAACTCTCCCAAAGAGCTCTTAACAAGCTCTCCTAAAGTTCCCCAATCAAAGAAGATGGAAACGTTCTATACACAGAATCTTTCAAAATGTACATTTTCTCTAAAAATGCTTTTATGCACATGGCTAATACAGCTGCTTATGTTTTTAATCCTTAAGTGCAATGAAATGTAAGAAGTGCAATCAAATAAAAGCATTTCAGACTTTTCTTTAGTTGAGCCCAAGTAAATATAATTCTATTGATATTTGGTACCACAGCAAATGCCACTTAATAGCTTTCCAATTATATCAGTCAATCTAGAAATAAATCTGCGTAGTTGCAAAGTAGTTGAATAAGTGTTTGATTTTGAATAGACCATGATTATGATTCGAAATGTATTCCATTGTTACGAAGTTTCAGCGGCGCTCTGCCAAGCTTATTGCCTGATAAGATATGGTAATAACAAGAAATCACAGCACATTCTATTATACCATTCAAGGCTTAAAAATATTTAGATAATTGCATCCAGGGATGAACACATTATGTTTGTTTTGTGTCATATCCATTAGATGCTGTAATTTATACACTTATAGTAACACAGCGGAGGTTATTATTATTATTATAACACTTTATTTATAAAGTACCAGCATTTTTCACAGTTTCTTGTTATGGCTTAGTCGTTCATGGGTGTCCGACTCTCTGTGACCTTATGAACAGCCTGTGCCTGGTTGTGCTTATCCATAAGGTTTTCTTGGCAAACATACAGGAGTAGGTTGCCAGTTCCTTCTCCAGTGGATCGCAATTTATCTGATGTCTCTGCTATGACCTGCCCATCTTGGGTGACCCTACATGGTTTAGCTCACAGCTTCATTGAAGTACACAAGCCCTTTCACCATGGGTGTAGGAGCCAAAGAAAATCTGGGGGATACCGCATATAGTAATATAGTATAAAAATACCACACAACTGCTTCTCTACACACATTGAAAAATCTGGTGCGGATTTGTCCCCCTCGGCCCCCCCAGTTCCTACACCCATGCCTTTCACCAAGACGAGGTAACGATGCAGAAGAGGAGCGCTATTTACAAGGTAGAATAAAGCACAGTGGGTTCAATAGGCAAATTACAAAGATATATACAAATTATAAGGCAATTAGAAATACAAATACAATACAAATTGGTCAACAAACAGTTGATGCACCTAATCCACAGAGTTTATAATCCAGAAGGTAAGATTGGGGTATGAGACAGGAGGGTAACAGATGCAAGATGGCAATGAAAAAGGCCAGAGGCTACTGCAAGTGAAGGTGACTTTCAAGCACAGAGTTACCGCAGGTAATAACAAAAGGGCATGCCAGAGGCAATAAGCCAGGTCAGGCAATCCAGAGTCAAAGGGCTGCAGCACAGAATGATGAACATAAATAGGCCAGAAGTTGGGCATGGCAGCAGAGAGAGAAGTTTCAATAAACAGGTCAAGGTCAAAAGGGAGTGAGAAGTCACATAAGTCCAAAACACAAACCAAAATCATAAACCAGGAGATCATTCAAGAAATGCAAAGGAATCCTGAGCTGAAATAACAAGACTGAAAAATTTGCATTTTTCCAATCCATGCAGCCAAACAGTGCCTTGCAAAAGTATTCACCCACCTTGACTTTTTACCTATTTTGTTACATTACAGCCTTAAATTCAATGTTTTGTTAATCTGAAGCTTATATGATAGATCAGAACACAATAGTCTAAGTTGGTGAATTGAAATGAGAAAAATATATACATAAAACTATCATAACCAAATGGAAAGAACATGGCACAACAGCAAACCCGCCAAGAGGCTGCCACCCACCAAAACTCATGGACTGGGCAAGGATGGCATTAATCAGAGAGGCAGCACAGAGACCCAAGGTAACCCTGGAGGAGCTGCAGAGTTCCACAGCAGAGACTGGAGTATCTGTACATAGGACGACAATAAGCTGTACGCTCCATAGAGTTGGGCTTTATGGCAGAGTGGCCAGAAGAAAGCCATTACTTTCAGCAAAAAACAAAATGGCACATTTTGAGTTTGTGAAAAGGCATGTGGGAGACTCCCAAAATGTATGGAGGAAGGTGCTCTGGTCTGATGAGACTAAAATTGAACTTTTCGGCCATCAAAGAAAATGCTATGTCTGGCGCAAACCCAACACATCACATCACCCAAAGAACACCATCATCACAGTGAAACATGGTGGTGGCAGCATCATGCTGTGGGGATGTTTTTCAGCAGCCAGGACTGTGAAACTGGTCAGAGTTGAGGAAATATGGATGGTGCTAAATACAGGGATATTCTTGAGCAAAACCTGTACCACTCTGTGCGTGATTTGAGGCTAGGAAGTGATTTCCAGGTTGTGAGGCAACAAAACACGGAAAATGCCAAGGGGGGTGAATACTTGTGCAAGTCACTGTATCTAGACTCTGTGTTGCATTTACTTTTTTCAACTGGACCAGATGCAGTAACCGGAAAGTGTTGTTAGAGACATAGGGCCTCATTCAATTTCGACTTGGACAATTGAATAGGGCTCTAAATAACCACATAGCATATTATTTTTAAAGAAGTTTTTAGTTAGGGAAAACCTTGCTTTTGGATAGATGTTTACTAACTAAAAACTTATTAAAAAAATATGCTATGTGCTTATTTAGAGCCCTATTCAATTGACCAAATTGTAATTGAATGAGGGCCATATTGTGGAGAAAACTGAAGATAAGCATCTGAGAAAGGCAGCAATTTGTAATGAAAAAGAAAATGTGAGGAAACAGAAACTGTGGGAGCATAGCAGAAAGGCAACAGAAAATCTAAATTTGCTTGCCATGTTTGCTCTTGTAAGAGATGGAGTATCATTAAGTGTATGCAATACCTGTTTAAATCCTCTACAATTATTTAAGCTGTCATGGTTGGCGACAAGCAGTTAGGACTGGGTCACTATCTAGTAAGTACAGGGAGATACATAGCTAGGGAAACAGTCAAGACCGGATCACTATCTAGTAAGTACAGGGCGTTACATAGCTAAGGACAGCAGTCAGGACCGGATCACTATCTAGTAAGTACAGGGTGATACATAGCTAGGGACAGCAGTCAGGACCGGGTCACTATCTAGTAAGTACAGGGTCATACATAGCTAGGGACAGCAGTCAGGATCGGATCACTATCTAGTAAGTACAGGGTGATACATAGCTGGGAGCAGCAGTCAGGACCGGATCACTATCTAGTAAGTACAGGGTGATACATAGCTAGGGACAGCAGTCAGGACCGGGTCACTATCTAGTAAGTACAGGGTCATACATAGCTAGGGACAGCAGTCAGGATCGGATCACTATCTAGTAAGTACAGGGTGATACATAGCTAGGGACAGCAGTCAGGACCGGGTCACTATCTAGTAAGTACAGGGCGTTACATAGCTAGGGACAGCAGTCAGGACCGGATCACTATCTAGTAAGTACAAGGCGATACATAGCTAGGGACAGCAGTCAGGACCGGATCACTATCTAGTAAGTACAGGGTGATAAATAGCTAGGGACAGCAGTCAGGACCGGGTCACAATCTAGTAAGTACAGGGTGATACATAGCTAGAGACAGCAGTCAGGACCGGATCACTGTCTAGTAAGTACAGGGTGATACATAGCTAGAGACAGCAGTCAGGACCGGATCACTATCTAGTAAGTACAGGGTGATACATAGCTAGGGACAGCAGTCAGGACCGGATCACTATCTAGTAAGTACAGGGTCATACATAGCTAGGGACAGCAGTCAGGACCGGATCACTATCTAGTAAGTACAGGGTCATACATAGCTAGGGAAAACAGTCAGGACCGGGTCACTATCTAGTAAGTACAGGGTCATACATAGCTAGGGACAGCAGTCAGGACCGGGTCACTATCTAGTAAGTACAGGGTCATACATAGCTAGGGACAGCAGTCAGGACCGGATCACTATCTAGTAAGTACAGGGTCATACATAGCTAGGGACAGCAGTCAGGACCGGGTCACTATCTAGTAAGTACAGGGTCATACATAGCTAGGGACAGCAGTCAGGACCGGATCACAATCTAGTAAATACCGGGTGATACATAGCTAGGGACAGCAGTCAGGATCGGATCACTATCTAGTAAGTACAGGGTCATACATAGCTAGGGACAGCAGTCAGGACCGGGTCACTATCTAGTAAGTACAGGGTGATACATAGCTAGGGACAGCAGTCAGGATCGGATCACTATCTAGTAAGTACAGGGTCATACATAGCTAGGGAAAACAGTCAGGACCGGGTCACTATCTAGTAAGTACAGGGTGATACATAGCTAGGGACAGCAGTCAGGACCGGATCACTATCTAGTAAATACCGGATGATACATAGCTAGGGACAGCAGTCAGGACCGGATCACAATTTAGTAAGTACAGGGTGATACATAGCTAGGGACAGCAGTCAGGGCAGGTTTACAGGTATTAAAAGGTTGAGGACCCCTGCCTTAGAGTGTTCACTTAATTATGCTACATTTTACTAATGCCCCCTTGCAATGCATATCCTGGCTTAGTTTTTAGATTTATAAGGCCTGATCAGTCAACTGTGAGAATTTGAGACTAATTTTCGGATCACAGATTCGCCAACTGGCTGATTGTAAAAGGAAGGTACCTGTGCCTTATCAGGACAACCAGAAATGTAATATGTTTGTTTCAGGCAGTAAATGATCAAATTCTTAAAACATTTTGTGCACAATAGTTACACTGATTAGATATATAAGAAAAACATACCAGAATATGAATTTAAAAGCAGGCAAAATAAAACACAGTTTCAGGTGCAATCATCTACAAAATTCAGGTTAAGAGGTCATACATGTAAGAAAACATATAAGACATGGAATAATCAAGTGGGGAGTGAAAAATCTAAAGTTATAAGAGGTAGAGGGCAGTCAGAGGGTGATAGGAAGGAGGAATGGTGATAAGAGAAAACTGTACATTTTTTATAATACGTTTGAGTGAGTTGGTATTTTTATGGAGTAAGATATGTTATTTATTTTGAAATTGTCTAGTATCTGCATTTCCAAGGAAGTTATGCTTTATGTTTTTTATCCCCTTTTATAGTTTGACCTCATTTTGTTTCCTGCCATAAAAAATCAATGCTGTACTCCTTTTTACCTGATAGATATAAAAGTGCATTGACCCATGTCCGGATCTCCAATTAGGCGACTTAGGCATGTGCCTACGGGTGGAAGGGGCGCCTCATAAATAACACAATATGTCCCACATGTTCCTGTCTGTAGGTGACCCAAAAAGATAGATCTGGCCCTGCGTAGACCCCTACATGTTTAGTGTCAATTTAACCAGCAGATATTTGTAGCCTTATTAAATTGTGATTCCGGCAATTGAATAGAGCTCTATATAAGCACAGAGCATATTTTTTTTACAGAAGATTTTAGTTAGTGAAGACCTTGCTTTTGGATAGAAGATCACTAACTAAAAACATCTTTAAACAAAATATGCTCTGTGCTTAAATAGAGCCCTATTCAATTGCCCGAATCGCAATTTAATAAGGCTGTTGGTGTTGAACTGTAATACTGCATATGTTTCTTACAGCTAACTTAACCAAAAATGTTTACTTAAATGAAATGAAATGTTAATAAAAGTTAGTTACATTTCTGGAAAGAAAGAAACAATTTTAGTAAAGATTAGTGTCCAGGTATCTTTGAGGAGTAAGATATTTTGAAATTCTGTAGAATGCGTTCTTTAATCTGATATGTACGTATATGTATTTCTAATTTTAAATCCGAGCAACTGTAATAACTACTATTACAGAACAACTGTGGGTTGTTATATTGCAAGTACAGTACTATGTGTGACAAACTGTCGGAAACTGATTATCCCTTATAAAGTACACTATAAATGTGGTTTCATTGCCTTTCATTATGTAATGGAATTTATTGCTTGCTAAGCCCCTTTTGGTGTTAAGGGTGCATTTAATGGCATATTTTATTGCTTTTTGGCAAGATAAATATTTGGAGCCCAGCTGGTTCCCATTAAAATTCATTGTCCGTTCACCAAATTAAATTTGATTTATATGAAAGTATACAGATTACTTTATAATCAGCTTAGTTACATTCCTATGTAACATAGCCAAATGTAATGTGATGACAAAAACATTTCCCTATTTAACTGATTCACTACCGGAAAGTATGATTATGATGCTTAATCAACGGTAGCGCGATGGAAATGAATGAGTGATCACTCATACTCACCGTATTATTATTATTATTATTATCTTTATTTATATCGCGCCAACATATTCCGTAGCGCTGTACAGGGGTTGAGTACATAGCAGAAAACAAATTAAACACCTTGTAAAGAATGGAGGGCCCTGTTTTTGAGCATAAAATCAAATGTACATAGAGCTTGTTTCCAAGGCCTGACACAAGATTGAAAACTCGCAAACTTACAATCTAAGGGTAAAGTGGCACTGAAGTTACACATTGACTACATCTGAGAAATGAGTACTGTCCTTTTAATACTGGTATGAACTACTTTTGGATTATAGAGTGCTATGCAAGAACCAGTGACTCCCTCTATTAACTGAACAATATTACAGCTAAGAAATCAGGAGGGAGTCCTGACTCTAAAGGTAGATTTAAATCGTTTTTAACTCTAGCATGACTTGCGTATCATGCAAAGAAAAATGGTTCTGATTTTTAAAATCTGACTTTTGAATGTTTGTGACATCATTGTCCCTTTAATAAATGACACCTCCAGTTCATATAACACTACCACTCTTCAAAAAACTCTTCTAGTACCAGAGGTGAGATGAGTTACATAGGAGATACAATAATCACATTTGCCATCATGCTTGCACGCCTCGCAAAGCGAGACCTGTAAGTTGCTGCAATGAGCGCCAGAGGCGCTCATTGCAGCCGGCGGCGCCGTCACACATGTGAGCCTTGCGAGGGGAGGCGAAGCAGCCGCGAAGCACGTAGCACGTAACTCCAAAAACAGCCGCGCAGCACAGGGGGAGTGCCAGGAAGCCTGGGAGTGAGGTTGCAATCTTATATGCCGTTTTTGTCACTCGAAAATTGGCTAAGCAACAAAAATACTGTCGGACGAAAAACTTTAAAAAATCTGAAACAAGATGAAAACGAGGCTCTGTAACGTCAGGCACGCAGAACTTAGAAAATACACAACGGCGCAAACAGATACACTTACACTAACCACGCCAGGAAAGCAGGACTTTGAAAATAAAACCAACGAGGAACAACCAGCATTGCCAGCCTTATAATTTCATTACAGGCACTAACACTTAACCCAAGGCAGTAGGGCCCTAAACTACACAGGCCTATTAAGTACACAGGGTGGAGAGGCTCACAATGAGCGCCAAAGGCCAAAGGCGCTCATAGCAAGACATGCGATGAGCGCCAAAGGCGCTCCGTGCAGGGCTCGCAATGAGCGCCGAAGGTGCTCAGAGGGCCCATAGCCTTGCATTGTGTGGCAAACGGCATTGCCTGGCTTACAATTTTATTGCTGTAATTTTTTGACGGGCAATTCGCTAGTTCATAAATATTGATTAATGTAAGCACTTTAATAACACACAATAATGATCCACTTGAGTATATAGTTTAGGAGAACAGGGCATATAAAAAATAACTTTTTTGGTGTAGTTTATGGGCTCTTTCAAGGTTCTTTCATTCAAATTTCCTCTAGGACCACTTGACGTTTTTCTAGAACCTGGAGCAGTAATGGGCCACCAACAGGATTGCAGTATCTCTCTGCTTCTGTATTCAGGGTATCTGCTTTAGTACATGTGAGTTACTTAATTTAATTAATTTCAATTGATTCAAGCTGCTAGATTCTGAAATCCTGAAATTGGAGACCCTCGTAGTACTAAACTGCCCACCTCTGATCTATATAGTCCCTCCTGTTATATAGTGCAGGCCTCTTTCCTTCTTATCAAACCAGTGGCCCTAACATTACCTCTACATAGTAACTCTTATTACAAATTAAGGATAATAATAATAATAATAATAATAATAATAATAATAATAATAATAACTCACTTTGATTTGCAAATGGTATTTCTAGGTATAGTCAGAAAAAAGAGATACCTATTGAAGGCTTCTCTATTAACGTACACTATTGCTATATCTCACATATCCACAATATAAACATCCATATATAAACACATACATAAATGTGTGTGGATATATATATAATTATCTAAGTGCAGGCTATTTATTACACTGACATACAATCAATAAATAGCGTATGGATTGCTTGTCATTAGATCAATGCTATTTGGCATGTACATTTTGTTAAGAAATCAGCCATGATTACCATCAGCACCATTCTTAGGGCCCTATTCAATTGCAATCCCGTAATTGCCTATAACCCGAAAATTATGGCTGCGGGTTACATTTTCTCTAAACATTTAAACTCATTTAGTTGTCTCTAACTCACAACTACAGTCTCACAGCTCCCACGCAGGAACCATGCACTCGTAAGTAGACTTTCAGGGGGTGTGATCATATGATCTGACAAGATTTATGCCAGCCCGTAATTAACTTCTTAGACACAGCCAATAGTAAATGAGACTGTCATCATGACATCAGTAAAACATGGAGTTTATACTAGAAATTATTAATGTTTAGCAGTAAAATTTGTGATCGGACTCGCAATTCAGCAATGTAGAAATCAATACATATCATTAAAGCAACTGTTCTAGTCCATGCGGGTTCTATGATATGTATTTAACCCCTTGATTCCTGTGATTAATATAACAGAAATAGAAGTGAAAAATAATTAATAATTAATTTACGAGACTGTTGTGCAATTAACTCTAATGCCTTTCCATGTTTTCCCAGTATTTTATAGTACAGTAGAGTGTGTTTAATAGCTGCTGCAGTTGTCAGAACTAGTGTCTAACCCAATTGTGAATCCTATCTAGTACTCAGAATACTTATTGATACATTTTCGAGTTGCAGTTCAGATTTCATTTAAGAGCTACTTGAACTTTTTTAATTGAATATCAATTTTGCATCTTTAGCACTGTTAACCTTTGGGGGCTTGAAAAATCAATGGATGAGATAGGGCTGAGTTAGATATTTGGCTGGCCGCTGTGATTTTGGCCAGGTAACTAATTGTAGCCAATTGAATATCCATAACCTTTATGAGCTGCTTTTCAAGTTCAAGTAATTGCGATTTGGCCAATTGAATGGGACATAAAGTCCGCAATCCAAAGAACTTTGATATGATTTAAAGGAGTCAACGATTTTTACCAACAACTCAGCAAACAATAGGCCATATGCAGTAAAGTCCAGCGCTACAGAATATGTTGGCGCGATATAAATAAAGATAATAATAATAAAGTCTGTAGAGATGAAGAAAGGGTTTTCTGCTTTCTCCATAAAAACAGAAATCCATCCTTCACGGCTTCTAGGAGCCTTGGAGGTTATTTATAGTTTTCTATACTCTTTTTGCTCCGAGCTCTGCCTACAAATCGCTGCCTCTCTTACTCTGTGGATAACCTCACAAAAGTTATGCAGCAGTCTCTTCAAAAAATATAAAAAAAACAAGTTTTTCTTTCCCAACTGTTTTTTTTTCTTTATTTCCATGACAGTTTCTTCCTAACATTGTCTAACTGAATCAGACAAGTCAATATATTTACTCATGGAGTTGTCCTTTGATGTTCCTACTGCTGCTTCTCTGGTGCACATACAACATGCATTTCTCACTGTTGGTCGAAGGGTTAAAAGCATGGTTGCAGGGTTTTGGCAAGGACTATCTAAGAAATTAAAAAGCTTAGCTGTCCTGTCAAGACACTCTATCTGACTTTTAAGACGTGATCTATTTATGTTTTTTTGAATATCCAAATCTGTAATTGGAATTTCTTAAAACAAATCAACAGGAAGCTCTCTATTGTTCAACATAAACTAAAGTCCATCCTCTGCTAATCTTGGTCACCAAGACATTGTTAAATCTGTGGAGGTTTGGAGCAACTCAGTCTCCAAAGATGGAAAGCTCCATAGTCTAGGATATACATATGGAATTGCCTATTCTACTTGCATATGCTGTCTCTCATCTACCCACACCAATGCTGGTGAAGCTATCTGTCTGCTTGAATTGGGAAGGGCAGTTGTACAACCCTTAAGCAGATGGATTCCTCTGCTGATGGTAGTCTTGTGCCTTAAAGGCATATCCAACTCTCATGGATTAATATATTTCTGCACTCCTTAGGTAAAAAGCAGCCTATAAGTAGGAAGAGCATCACATATACCATTTTATTTTTATTAATATCTAAAAATCCCTTTAATGATTATGCTGACACCTTCAGGGGTGTCTAAACACAGCTTCCTGTCTGTATGTCAGCAGCAATACATAGCACATAACAGTGATACACTAGATATTCCAGGCTGCATTGCAGCACAAGCAGGAGCCCCAAAGGTAATTCAAAAGTTTCAGCTAACCTGATTAGCCAAAACAAATCATTTTTAATTTGATGCTAATTTAGCCTGGGTTATGGAGGGTGTTAACCCTAATTTGCAACTGTCAGAAACTACAATAAATTTTGCTGACTTGATGTAAGTGTTTAAATGTTTATTTTGGGATTTTTTTCATGCACATTTTTTTTGCATACACTACTAATTCTCCTCTATACAATGCATTCATAATCCAGCAAATTTAAGTATGTCTTTAAGGATTTGACATTAAACATAATATCTCTGTTCCCCAATTAAAAATCCATTGGCTATCAGTATAATTGATTGACCTTCACTAGTGCTTTTGATGGTCACACTGCAAACCAATCTGATGTTTGTATATGTTGGTTCATACTCATTTATCAGCTGAAGATCCATATCTTTAAGGCTACCAACACCCTTGTGATACTTTTCTGCGATACACTGGGATTATTGTGAGTTTGCTGGAGTTCCAGGATATCTGCAAAACTCTGAGGCACCTCATTGTAAAATAAGGCTACAGAATTGCAATAAAACTGTTCCTGGTACAACCTGAGTACATATATCACTTTTCAAAACCAAGGACCAAACAATTGAGGAAAAATAATTGAACAATTCAACTTTTGAATTGTGTTCTTCCACATCTATGTGAAAACAATATTCTTGGGTATGATGGATTAAATCCATCATTACATAATGATATATTTGGATTCTCGGAATCCCATTCACAGAAATATAGCATCTGTTAGAGAATAAACATTAAGTAAAGCTGGAGAAGTCAAAGATTGAGGATGATGTTCTTCTAGTGTCTATGAATTGTTCTGCAATCATGTACTCTGCTAATTAGTCACACACACGCTGGCAGGCAGGCATATGCAATTAGATTACACAGAAAAAAATTATAAAATAAAATAAATGATGTTCTAGCCCTAAAAAGGGCTTTTTGGGTTGCTGTCCTTCAGATGGAAGGCTCTGGAAGGGAGTGTATGCTGCTGATTGGCTGGAATGTGTCTGCTGACTGTGAGGTGCAGGGTCAAAGTTTCCTCAATGATAAAGAATAGGGGGCGAACCGAAAAGCGCATATGTTCGCCATTCACTGCGAGCGCGAACATGCCAAAATCGCCGCGAATAGTCCGTGGGCGAACTGTTCGCGACATCACTACTCAAAAGTCTTTTACTGCAAACATTACTCCAAACAAATGTAAAATTGTGTTGAAATAATTTCAAGTGCTTTTTTGACAGTGGTTCACAATTTATTTTTATTTTTATGGAACAGCTAAAACTGGGCCATGGTCTTAACAGACCACCTGAATACTGAGGGTTTGCCTGCTTCTATATTATTATTATAATACTAGCTCCTTCCCCTTTAAAAAATGCTGGTCAATAAAATTGTAAACAGCATGTTTGGCACACAATTTAAGGTTTTTGGTTGTCTGAACACCTTCGGCGCTCATTGCAATCTCCCGCGCTTGCAATTCGTAATACACTTTACTTGATCCAAATCACAATTGGGAAGGCTTGCTCCAGGTTTGGAGCTGCAGTGACATGATTTTTCCTCCATTTCCCCATTTCCTTTTGTCTTCAAGATCAGCCCTGCGTATGCTCTTGAAAGAGGAGACAGCCTGTTGAATGGTGCTGCATATATAGCATATATATATATATATATATATATATATATATATATATATATATATATATATATGAAGAGTGAGGGAACCGTGATTGTCCAGTAATCTAGTTGAAAAATCAGAGTATTGCAGTATATAGTGATACCTTTTTTATTGGACCAACATATTCAAATATTTGGACAAGCTTTCAAGGATAGACTTCTCTTATCAAATCTTTAGCAGTACTGCTAAAGACTTGATAAAGAGAAGTCTATTCTCGAAAGCTTGTCAGAATAAATGAATATACTTGTCCAATAAAAAAGGTATCACCATATACTGCAATATATATATATATATATATATATATATATATATATATATATATATATATATATATAAAACATATGGGAAATCCTTATGTGCTATTACAATTTTACTGCCTTCTTAGGCACAATTTGTCATGGAGGTATACATATTCGGTATCTGAGCTTTAGACATGTGTCTTTCATTATTATTTTTTTCTGTTTCTTTCAATAAATGTCTATGAAATTATTGGCTTGAAATTTTGAAATGTTTATAATTCTTTTGTTTAACTTCAGCAAAAACATCAGATTTTAGCAGAGAATAGTTACTGGATATTTTCGTATCACATGTCTGGGTTTATCATGAGATTTTCTTTCTTTAGTAATGACATAGGTATTTTATATATAAAAAAACAAAAAATATGCTTTGTTGCTCATGCCAATTAATACCATTTCTTGTTCTTTTTCTTTTCCACCTGATACTACAAAAAGTGTAAAGATTAAAAATTGTTCCACAAATATTTTTGTTAAATATTGATAATTTTGTTTTTGATCCCTTACAGACTATAAAATATTTTTCTTCTTAGTTATTAAAATGTATTTTTGGCTACACCTTTTCTCTGCAAACTGTACAACTTTAAAGGGCCACTTAATTCAACATAGTTTGGGCCAGGCCACTGTAAAGATCTCCTGAAAGCATGTTGAAATACTTACATTTTTTTTTTTTTAATACATGCCTTTTTCACTGAGAAATCAAGTAAAATAAAACCTGTGTTTACATGTGTACAAGTCTGGCAGCTGCATCGAGTTGCAGGAAGTTTCTATTTTTTCTTACAGCAGAAAATTCAAGTTTCTGCTCTCTTGCCTCTCTGGAGTTTGAACAATGCAGACCAGCTCAGGGGGGTTAGAGTCCAGGGAAAGCTATCAATCAGTCTTCCACATAAAGAATCACAAAGCACCTGACAATCTGGTATTATTCATACAGCTTGTGGGCATATACATACATTTAAAACATTTAAAACTTTAGCTGTTATTAGTGTAATAAAAAAATAGGTAATTGTAACATACAATCTTGTTTACTTTCACACCATGAAGAACACTTACAGTGAGATTAATGGCCCTTTAATAAAAAATGAATTATGCAAACTCTGTGACTCTTGTTCTTTATCCAGCTGAGAATGCTTTTCTTCTTTCCCCCACCCCACAGCATGAAAAAGCCACAATTATAAAAAACACAATTTCCTCCCATGTTTGTTTGTTACGTTTTTCTATTTCTCTGTCGACTCTCTCTCTTGACACCTCCCTACTGTAGCTCTCTCGATTAACAGGCAAACTTGATTTTAAAATTCCTTCCATGGCTCTTGGTGTTTTGGATGATAAACAAGCATTGAATCAATGTTACATGGAGAAGTGTCAGCCAAAAACTTTGTTTTATCTAATGGGGGGGGGGGGGGGGGGGGGTCAGCCCAAAACTGTGTTATATCCAATGGAAGGGGGGGGGGGGGTAAGCCCAAAACTGTGTTATATCCAATGGGGGGGGATGTGTCAGCCAAAAACATCTTTATAGTAAATCAGTGTTAAGCGGGGTCTGCCTGTAGTTGTACAATAGGATCCAAAGCTCTGAATGGCTGATGTATAAAACATTTCGACGGCTGGTGTCAAACTGGGTCATATGCGTAGAGCTTAGGCAGATTTTACGTAGGATATATGAGGCCATGAGTACTAGATTGGCTCATGTGTCACACCAGAGAATGGATGATGCCACTAGTAGAGGTCATAAAAATAACATCCAAATCAGAAGCAAGAGAAATAAATAATATCCCCATGTTTGGAGCTCAAGTGACCATCTTATTTGGGACATATATTGACTGGTGTGAGGTGGGACCCGCATCCCCCTTACACTATCCCCCTGTGTCCATCTCATAATAATTACATATACCAGTCAATATCAGTCATACTTATGTGGTTCCTGGTGGGTAAAAGAATGAGCCGCTGCTGTCAATGTCTTGGTGTGCCATACTTGGAAACCACTGAATGGTTCAATAACTGGCCTTCTTAGAAGTTACCTTATTTGTCTCAAATGTCACTTCATTTGTTCATCCTTTATCAAAGGAGGTGATCGAACAGTGTGGAAGTCTAAGTCATGAAAGTATGCTATGTTGGGTAGAAAGGTGATTACAAACTCTACCCTGTAAATATTGTAAGGAAAGAGGGAAAGAAAGGTCTCTGATTATACATACTTACATTATATCCAGCAAGCCAAGAAACCCATTTTCCAAAATAATTTGTGACAAGTGCTTGCTATACCTCTAAAGAGGCTTAAAGTGTGCCACTCTTAGCAAGGGATCCTTTCAGAAATGGTACCACAATCCAAGAATGGTGTTTTCTTTACTTCCTTCCATGTGGGTGGTATTCATAGCTTGTGTATTATACAAACGTAGCTTTGCTCAAAGCTGTGTTATACAGCAGGCATATGCTTAAGGGAAGCCATGTTTGGAATGGTTATGGAATGTTAGAGCGAAGCCTTTGTGGGAACATTTGCATGTCCCTGCCAAGCTTCTGAGAATGCACTTTAATAACTGTATTTTTTTGAATTCTGGGCATGAAACACATTTTTTAACTTGTTTTAGACGTTCAAATGTGAGCACAAATGTACTATTTATGTACTTTACTACTGTATTGTGGAGGGCTTATATCGCTCTTTTGCCCACCATAAATGAAATGATTGTTGTGGTAAACTACCTCCACATAAAATCCATTACACAAGCTAAGGAACTGGCCCCATGCTGATGATAGGCAGTAATCTTGAAACAGCAGTACGGCAGTGCGATTAGCTTTGCTCAAAGCTGTGTGATACAGCAGGCATATGCTTAAGGGAAGCCATGTTTGAAATGGTTATGGATTGAAGAGCGAGGCATTAGTGGGCGCATTTGCATGTCCCTACCAAGGTTCCCAGAATACGGTGTAATAACTGGATTCCTCAGAATTCTGGGCATGAAACAAGTTTTTTAACTTGTTTTAGACTTTCAAATGTGAGCACAAATGTACTATGTATTTACTTTCCTTGCTGGATATACAGGGAGTTTTTTTTCAATTTCTTTGGAAATTAGTGTTAAACCTTACATATTTATAATCAGCATTTATTACAAAATTATACATATTAAATTAGCCAAATTGAAACACTTTTAATATGGCTCAGTATTAAAACTGCTAATAGTTGGTTGCTTTGTTCTTATGGTTTTGCAAAAAAATAATATTCAATGTTAAAAACTGTTAAAAATAGTTTTACGCATGACATGGAGGAAACTGGAAATGAGCCATTATAACAAATGTTTTATGTCCTTGGCCAGAAGGTAAAATCACTAATGGGTACATAATGCTTCAATGAAGAAAATATTTAGTTGTAACTGATGGAAAGATTTTTTTAAATTGTTGTGTGAAAGTGCTAATGAGATCTCCCTGTGCCTTTATAATGAGAAATTGTTAAATACCTTATATCTCAAATTCAGAAGAGATTGCTTTCAAGCTCAGGCTTGTGCAAATGAGATTATATCCCACAGCTATTAGTTCATTTTAGTTAATGAGTTGCACGGTAAATAGTTCAACCTGAGATGGTGTTATAAGGTGTTACTTAAAAATCAAGTTACAGAATATTAATAATACAAAAAAAAATCATTCAGTAGCAAGTCTTGTAAAAATGTATTTGAAACATTATCAAGCAATTAGAAGCCCATGGACATATTAATTTAGCATATATTTTAAAGCATATTTATCATGTACATTTTTTTGCATGAGAACGTTAATATGATATAAATGTTTTAAAACCTCACTTGGACAAATTCTGGTTTGGAAATATCAGTTGTAGCCAATCAGACAGAGCTCTATAATTCAGCTGGTGCCATTTTCTAACAAACCATAATCAAAACTTGTCAAAAAAGAGTTTTATCATTGTTGCAGAAACCACAATTTTGTTTGGATGTGTGTAGGGTGAGTACTACATAGGAGGTGCTGCACTGTGCACAAGAGGCTGTGAAGGTCATTGCTCGCCTGTCCATCCCATGTACATACACCCATCACACTCCTATCTTCCTAGAGGCTCCATGTTGGTTATTTTGTTGCCATACAAATACATGTGAAAACACTTTAAGGGACCAATGCACTTTTATTTTTAAAAACTACTTATTTGTTTTCAACTGATCAACTTCCTGGGGTGGGAGGATACTTTGACAACATTGGAGACTTCTGTCTGCACAATGTGACAGATACAATTGTTAATATTCTCAGTTGAGTAAAAGGGCATGTGAAGATCTGTTTTCCCCTAACTGATATACTTTCAGGTTTTAAAAAAGCTAGCTTCTTATAGTCAGCTTATTCACTGTAGAAAGAACAAGTAGTTACATTTTCGGCTACAAGATGGCACTGCAGGATGTTTGTGGTAAATATATACATGTCTGTTTCTTTGTTCATTTTCCCGCCAAAATGTCCTGGATGTTGCCTCCCATTGTCCCACCCCAAAGAGAAGCCAGCTAAGCCCACGGCTCTTCTGTTTCTGGGATTGGTTACTTCTAATATGGGCTGAGAGTTTGCATATGTTCAGCCGACTGTGATGTAAACCCTCTGTCTGTAACTGCTGAGATTCACTGTGGTAGCCTGAAATAAACATGCTCTTCCTGGGGACACATAGGGCCTCATTCTATTATCGGCCGCAGCCGTTGCGGGGCCGCAAGGACCGGCCGCAAGCTATTCGGCTATTCTATTCCCTTACGGCCGGGGATTCCGGCAGGCTTGCGGCCGGTGCCTTGCTATCTCTTGCGACCGCTCGCGCCGGAGGAAAGCCTTTGATCTTAAACGGCCGCAAGAGATTTGCAATTCAATTGCTCCGGGAAACCTCTCTGCAAGGCTAAAAGCGAGCCGCAGTTACTTGCAGGAAAAAGGTCTCGCTAGCACCAATTAAGCACATAAAATAGCTCAAATAAAGCCATCCTGCACTTTGAGAAGACTATAAAGGGATTTTAGGTGTTAGAAAAAATAGCACATAATTATCCTGTACTCAAATCCGTAAAATATTTTATTTTTAATATCCGTAAAATATCCATGTAAAAAGTCCAGAGTGCTTGGAGCACTTCAGACACGCCCACGCCGCAGCCTGAAAATAAACAGTTAATTTGAACTCGGGTTTGGGCAGATGTGCAAGCTTGAGAGTGGGTTCCTTTTAATCCTCATGTCCCCCAATATGATCCCTAGCATTTACAGAGCTGTACAGTGCAGGCTTGAATTTATTTTTCAGTTTTTATATTTCACAGATTACGGCCGGTTCCAAGATATGCGGCCGGCCGTAAAAGGAGATCCTTGCGGGGCCGTATAATAGAATCGCGAGTTAACTGAACCCTCGCAAGGAATCGCAGCCTTACGGCCGATTTACGGCCGATAATAGAATGAGGCCCATAGACAATTGTGTGTTTCATTTAAGAGGGAAGGCGTTTATTATTTTGCTGTTCAATAAATCACTTTACCATGCTGAGCCTGTGTTCCTGATATGCTATTGATCCTGATATGACTGCCGGTCACTGAGAGGCCCATTCCTTCTGAGAAGATTGCCAGCTGTAAGAGGGGGATTCCTGTAGCTCAAAGGCAGGAAGTGTTGCAGCTGAATAGTGCCCCTATCTTGGATCCTCACAGGAAGTTCCTTATTTTACATGTACACATCCACCTGAGAAAATAGCAGACAAGCGACAAAACCATAATGTGGATTCATGCAATAAAAAATAATTTAAGTAAAAATTTAAAATGTAAGGATTGAGTTTACATTTTTTATTTCTATATACATTTTGACCCTTATCCAGCTCAGTTATGGAAACCATCATATATAAAAAAATTACACACAATAACACAAGCATTTGGTTGTATGTAAAAGGAACAAATGTATATACAGTAGACTTTTAGTTAACCAGGATTCAAGCAAACAGAACTCTCAAGCAACCAGAAGAAAAATTGAATACTGTACTTTAAATAAAAATGAAAATGTACAGGGTTCAACAAATGCCAGGAGCCAGGTTGTCATGCCACAAAATACACACAGGCACCTAGATCTCATCCACTGTCTCTCTCTGCAGTGTTACCTGGAAGCAGACAGACATGAGTGACTGAGTCAGGGCAGTGTTGGTGTTACATTCCCTGGGTTCAGCACTGCACCCTCCAGCCGAACGTAACTGTGTGTAAGTGAGGAGTGAAAGCTGCTGCTGCTAGAACAGCCCTCACTGACAAATATAGTTAGCAGAGCATCCTATTTCAGCTAATCTAGGCCTTTTGTAATAGTACCTTTCAAGCAACCAGAAACTACATTTATCCGGCATCTACCAATCCCCATGGGTGCTGGATAACTTATAGTCTGCTATCTATCTATCTATCTATCTATCTATCTATATATCTTTAACATGTATAAGCCTCGGTGGTTATGTTGACTTAACCATCTGACAATGTTCTTACTGCTAATCACCCTCCGCTCACTTTGAGAGTTTATTCATAACCTAAGATAAAGTTGGTAGCAGCGGATGATCTTTTACAGGTAACTTATTCTTAGAATCCCTACATTTCAAGCTCAGTTACTTAACACTTCAACCTAATATTTTTAATAATAAGCAAATGGAATTATAACAGGAACTTTTGCCGTGCCACTTAACGTTTGCTTGGGTTTTTCTTTTTTTTACAATTGTCAATGTTTCAAACTTAGTTTTTACATAAGTTGAAAATATTCACATATTTCGGAGGTATGTAACAAACTAACAGTATTAAAAGTTATGCAAACCATGAGTATACAAAACATATCTTGAGAAATTCCTAAATTTAGGAAAATGTGCTTGTTTTAAATGGCTTATGTTTTGCACTATGATCCTCCCTGTAGCATGAGGGAGAGGGTCATTTTACAGGGAGTTGTTCTGCTCTTTAGTTCTATTGTTATGTAGTAGTCTTTCAATATAAATTAACAGAAATGTTATTTGAATCTACTGTCTCTGCTTGATGATAAAGTATGTGAACTGTATATGGGGGCTGCATTTCCATCTTGAGTTCCTCAGATTATTCTGGTGATCATTTGACTGATCTGGTAGTTATACGTGGAGTCAGGTTGATTTGGATGAACTGGTGTAGTCTGGCCGTGGAAAACATCTGAAGCCAAACCTCCCAGAGGTAGATGTTTCTACAGGGAAATGACATGGATGATGCTGGCGCTCCCTAGCCTCAGATTAAGGTGGAGATGGTGGTCGTCCCATCCCTTCAACTAGTGATTGTGCATTCTGGCAATCCCTCTGTGTTTTCATTGAAGCTAATCCAGTCATTATTGATGGAGCTCACATAACTTTCCAACAGCTGATTGGTTCTACCAGTGGCAGATTAAAGGTGGTATGGATGATGCCAACCTTCTCCTGCATAAAATGGCTTATTTGAGAGGTGGCATGGACAATAAAGTGCTCCCCAGTGTAGAATCAAGGAAAAGGAGGTAGAAGACTCTTCTGGGTATACCAGATAGCAGATGTTCCATCTTTGTCACCATTGGAGGTGCTTAAGACATCAGCAGGGATGACCTGCCAGTATTAGTACTTCCCAGCAGAATAATATTTTCATGGAGGAGGCATAGATGAGGTTAGCACTACCTAGCAGGTCCTACCAAGAAGGGACATGGACAATGCCGGCTCTAGCAGCAGATCCAGGAACAGGAGGTGTTCAATAGGAACAGGAGGTCTCAACTAGGAGATTGTGTAGGTGCTCAACCCTTGGTGTCTCCTTGAAAGCTGCACCCTACAACAGTGGGATGTGCCTGAGTTAGAGCTGGCATTCCCCAGCTAAGTACCAGTGCTTTTGGTGTACAGAAGACGGATACTCCCTAACATCAGTAAGAAGTAATGGTATCCTCCTTCCCTAGCAAGTGGCATGCCAAGCTATCTGAAACTGTACTCTCTGTATTTTAATTGTATACACAGAGAGCATAACAGCCTCGATATGCATTCATACACACACTGGAAAATCTGGGTGGGATTTATAGTTCCCACACTTATGTTGCCAGATGATCCATGCCAGGTAGTGGGAGATAACACAAGAGCAGATATTGTAACGCTGTTCCTTAGCTCGTTATACTATGCCCATCTGTCTTTCAAGTCTTTCCAATATACTGTAGAGGTTTCAATGGGGGTACACTGTTTATTTTTGGGGCAGCTGTCTTATTGTGAACACTAAATAAGGTAAAAGGGCATCCCAGTCACATCAATCCCTTGCTACCACCTTCTTTAACTTACTTTTTAGTTTAACTAAATCACTCCAAAAGCCATCTCTAGGGATCAAAGATGTACTGATTATCCTAACATTAAGTAACTGATAAATACCTTGCATTAAGTGACAGGTGAACGGGTCCCTTTCTGATCACTTGCACCTGATCAGGTAACAACACATGCTAACAAATACCCTTATCATATATTGTCACCAAGGCCCCATGAAGCCCATCCTGGCTAAACTCCAGCACATTCCCACTATCTCCACCCTACAGTTCAGTAACTGCAATGGCCATTATTAAAACTTTGGTCCATTGCAGCCCATTGAAGAAGAAAAGTTGAAGCGCGTAAAGTAAAGAGCCTTGTCGCATCAATCCACGTCCCAGGAGAAGGCAGAAAGGATGCCAACGTTAATATGAAGAATTGAGCTGCATTTAACGGTTATTGTGAGATTTTGAGACTCACACATATAATCTTGTAAGTCCTTTTTATTACTATATTTCTATGAGCAGTTTTACTATGATAATATCACGTTGAATACCGCCATGAGTACTATAACACTCCCTGCAAATGTGATTAGAAAAATACTTCTAATATAGAAAATGATTACTAAATAATGGATCTTGAGGATGCAAGTAATTCTTGAAGACATAGAAGGACTCTTTCTTTTTACTCTTACAGCACTTTCTGGACATGTGACATTTATAAGTCTGATGTTTGCTGTTTCTCCTGTTCAGGGTAGAATTACCTGGTATTTCAGGGCTGGGTCACTCTTTTGAGTGGGACCAGACTGATGTACTTTTTTCCCAGTGAAGGGCACAAGTGAGCTAAAAGAGGTTGCTCTCGGAGTAGGTAACCAGACCTATAGGACAAACCTACTTCAGGTATTGTCCATTCTCAGATGAGCACCTCTACTCTTTTTGTTTTGATTTTCTCACCTTATGGGTGATAGCGGGAACTAGACGTGGACTCTTTGCTCACTGTACTTAGGGAGTAAAGCTGCACCTCACTGGCGAGGCCCACAGAGGCCCGAAACGTGTCTGGATTTGCTGTTTCTCCTGTTCAGGGTAGAATTGCCTGGTATTTCGGGGCTAGACCACTCTAGTGAGCAGGGCCAGACTGATATACTACAGGATATTTCTCCCTGTGAAGAGCACAAGTGAGATAAAAGAGTAGGTAACCGTGTCTATAGAGCAAACATACTTAGGTGTTGTTCATTCTCAGATTGAGAGCCTCTAAATTTGATTTTCCCACCCTAAGGGGCATAGGGTCCCAGACATGAACTCCTTGCTCACTGTGCCTTACGGAGTTCATTTGCACCTCACTAACGAGGCTCACAGAGGCCGAAACGCATCTGGGGTTTGCTGTTTCTCCTGTTCAGGGTATAATTGCCTGGTATTTCGGGGCTGGATCACTCTTCTAAATGAGACCAGACTGATATACTACAGGATATTAGGTAACCAGGCCTAGAGAACAAACCTACTTAGGTGTTGTTCCTTCTCAGATTGAGCTGCTGCAGTAAGAGGACCTGAAACGTATTGTGATATTATGTGCAGCTCCGCTATCATTATTTGTATTTATTCTATGTTTTATATTATTTGTGTCATAAATGTATGTTAGTCCTTTTTTCACATATCTTGGATTGATTTATTAACTCAGTGTCACCAAAAGTTTCCTTATTCTATTGTTTTTTCATAAATTTTACCACCTTGTTACCTTCAAGTTATTTCTATTTTCTATTATTTCTGAAATGATTTTTTGAAGACCTGTTTCTTTGAGGGAATGAATGAATATTTGTTTTGATTATGCTTCCATCTAGTGGAAATGCATGGGTAGTGCAATATGACTATTCTAACAATGTAACTCAATTTGATAATACAGTTTTTTTCAATAATACCCTTTTAAAGGACAACTGAATCTATTTTAAAAAGGCCTATATAAATCAAGTAGTATCACAAAAATGTGTTATGAGTTCAATATTTACATTATAAAGTTGCAAAGCTAGCAAAGTTTATTTTTCTCTTAAAGGGGAATCTTTAGGCAAAACATTTTTATATACCGTACATGTTTTAACCAGTCTTTACACTACCGGTGCATTGCTACGGAATGTAGACACACAGCATGCTACTGTACACTTGCAAACAGCATTGCACTTGTATGAAGCCCCTAGATTTTGGTGTGGCTTCCGAAATATGACACAACATAGGAGAGAACAAGAGGAGAGGGGGCAATCCTAGAAGGTGAGAATCTGTTGTTTCTTATATGAGGAGGACAAATTAATTAGCTAACCTAATTAAAATATTTATATAATACCAAAAAATTGTCTAAGAAGTCCCTTCAAAATCACATCACCGAGGGTTCCCACTATTGAGGTCAGTTATAATTTAGTAATTAGGCTGCATAAAAAAATTTTAAGAGTCTCGCCCCACTAGTAAGACCCCTCTTACCTTAATGCAGTATTTTTCTGATTTTACATAAAAATACATGTTTTGTCTAAAAAAGCACTCTCCGTGACTCTATGGGCCGCAGCACAGCAGGTACATCTCTCAGTCACTGCCCCTTGGAGCTTCAGTGACCTCATCTATCCATCTCCACCTCTGGTGTCACCTTCTTCCTGTGCCTTCAATATCTCCCAGCACCAGAGTCTTTTCTAGGGAATCCTGCAGTCTCATGATATGGTCAATATATTTGAACTTCAGCCTCATGATCATATCTTCTAGTGAACAGTTTGTCTTGATTTCCTGAAGTACTGATTTATTGGGTCTTCTTGCAGTCCAAGGGACTCTAAGTAGTTTTCGACAACACCAAAATTCAAAGGCGTCAATGCTACAGCGCTCAGACTTCTTTATGGTTCAGCACTCACATCCATATGTTATTACTGGGAATACAATAGTTCAAACTATGCAGACCTTTGCTTGTCCAAGCTTGCCATAGCTTTCCTCCCCACAAACAAACATCTTTTAATTTCATGACTTCAGTCAGCATCAGAAGAGATCTTGGATCCCAGGAAAATAAATTATGTCACTGCCTCCACTTCTTCCCCTTCTATTTGCCAGGAAGTGAGATTGCTGTTTGCCATTATCTTCGTCTTTTTAACGTTGAGCAGCAGGCCAGCTTTTGCACTCTCTTATTTTACCCTCATCAATAGGTCCTTTAGTTCCTCCTCACTTTCAGCCATCAGAGTAGTATCATCCGGGTATCTGAGGTTGTTGGTATTTCTTCCAGCAATATTGATTCTGGCTTTGGATTCATCCAGTCCAGCCTTAGTCCACCACTTACGCACACTACTTTCTAATAAAAATAACCATGGTACACCATTTAGACATAATATCTCTTATGTCGGGTCCATTATTTTGCCATTCTAAAAATGTTTGAAGATTGATTGAAGTCTGCTTTTGGAAGACTGTATAATCCATTATATGTATACAATAAGTATATACATAAAATAATGGCGGCATCTGTACCTGTGAACTGAAGCTGTAACTTAGTGCGATTGTGATTAAGTGTATGGATAACAGAAATAGAGACAGAATAATAAAAACATAATAAACATGACCTCATTATCTTGTTATATTGCATATTATTTAATTCTAAAAACCTATAAAGCATCACCTATGGTTTTCATATAATATAATGATATATCAATATATCTTGGCCTAACATCCAATGTTTCATAATATAGTTAAGAAATATAAACTTTTAGACCAGTATTTCCTAATTTAATTCAGTCACTTTTGGAGCTTCAAGAACCCCAAAATAACTCATGAATACCCACACCCCCTAACTAGTTATCAAAAGTTACACTTCAGAATACAAAACCACTCAAAAGATAATATAAAAGCCTATCAGCATGGGCCCCCCTTCCAGGCTGGGAATCTGAGGAACTGGCTCAACTTTCAGTTCTCAGGAACCTTGGGTTTTCATTCATTGAGACCTTGGGGTTCCACAAGACATTCCACAAGACATTTTCAGATTTACTTGAGAAGATTCTGCTGTGGGAGAGGTCTAAAAAAACACAGTACTTCATAATCACTAAGCAGGACCTGATAACTCCTCTCCACAATTTTCTCCAAAAAATCTAATAATGTCTTGTGGAACCCCAGGTCACAACGAATGAAAATCCAGGGTTCCTGAGAACAGAAAGTTGAGCCGGTTCCTCAGATTCCCAGCCTGGAAGGGGGGCCCATGCTGGAAGGCATTTATATTATGTGCTGAGATGTCTGTCATCAGGGGAGAAAGAAAGAGACCTCAAGAAACAGTCTTGCTCCTAAGTGTTAGATATTTTGTCCACCCCTATATATATATATATAAATATATATATATATATATATATATATATGTATATATATATATATATATATGTATGTACATAGTTAGAACTATGGTATTCCCAGTAGTAACATACGGATGTGAGAGCTGGACCATAAAGTAGGCTGAGCGCCGTAGAATTGACGCCTTTTAATTATGGTGCTGGATAAAACTACCAAGAATCACTTTGACTGCATGGAGATCCAATAAATCAGTACTCCAGGAAATCAAGACAAACTGTTCACCGTAAAGTATGATCATGAGGCTGAAGCTCAAATATTTTGGCCATATCATGAGAAGACAGAAGGCACGCAAATACTGAAGGCACGCAAAGAATGGCAGAAAGGGAGGTGGATAGATTAGGTCACTGAATTGATGGATCTCAGAGGGGTAGTGGCTGACAGATGTGCCTGACGTGCTGCAGTCCATATGGTCACGGAGAGTCGGACACCACTGAACAACTAAACAACAACAGATAATATATAGTATGAGCTATAATTCCAAGGTTATCAAATAAACTCATTTAATAAGGGAAACAAATTATAGGGACATGGAAAGATTGTTTTCTTTGCTGCATCAGCTCGAGGGTATTTGACAATGTGTCACAGTGTGTTTTCTTTTTTTATTTAATATTCGGATATTTAACTGCTCTCAAGGGTTTTCCCTCTGCCAGCCAATTGGATCTACCAACTAAAATCTTGGCATTTCCTGTTAGTTCCAATGAAACTTAAACAGGGTTTACTTAATATTTTTCATGCAACAAAACAACTTTTGTAAGTTTCAAAACATGCTCTTGCCCTTAAGATATTTTCACTACTATAAGATGTAAGATGGGGAATATATCTGGGCATAGGATTGTGAGGGAAATTGGCTATTACCTTTGTACTGGGCCCCATGATTTCTGATGGCCGTCCTGCCTTTGGTTCCTAACCTCACACATAAGTAATTTTGAATACATAACTATCTACATATAGGTGCCTGACATATAGGTGCCTGCTAAAGAAAAAAAGAACAACAATAATGAATCATCTTATAAATATTTAAATTCTAGATGTCTTTGCGGTTGCACTTCAACTTCACTCAATATAATAATAGCATGATAGAATTTTAATTCATAACTTTGATATCTTGGTTGTGTCAGTGTCTAGACTCCGACAACTAATTCTTAAGGGCTTTGAATTCCCTCTGCCTCATCAAAAAGAATATTACATTATTTTACAGATCTGTTCTGTCTTTGTTTATTTGCCTTTGTTCCAAAGTGTACCTGTAATATTAATCTGACTTTTTGCAATGAAAAACAGAAACCTATATTTGACTGTAGACAAAAATCAATAGGCCCATTCCATCTATCAGAACTTAAAGGGATATCTAAGTTTGCAGGATTATTTAACTTTCTGCCATCTATAGACAAAAAACAGCCTATGTGTATGCAGCACAACTCATAAAACATTTTATTTTTATTAATATCTAAAAATCCCTCTTCCTGATCCACACCCAATCAGCATGCAGCATCCGGGGAGCAATATTAACCCACTATTTACCTGCTCTTGCTTCCTCAGCCAATAGTAGAGCAGTGTTGTCAGCCTTCCAGTCACTGCTGGGATAGTGACTCATTCCTGCTTCCTGTATATGCTGTGTGGTGTTGCCATAGAAACTAACATAGTGCTATGTCTCAAATCTTTCATCTAACCGGATTGGCCAAAACAAATTATGGAGGGGGTGTTAACCTTAATAACTGTCAGAAATTACAATAGATTTTGCTAACATCAAGGTAAGTGTTTAAATGTTTATTTTGGTATTTTTTCATGCAAACATTTTTTTTCATATACTATTAATTCTCCACTATCAGATGCATTCATAATCCAGGAAATTTACATATCCCTTCAATTAATATTAATTATTAGCAAATACATATATCACAAGCATTCCTGTATTCCTTGTTTAAGAAAAGTAAATAAATAGTACATTTGTGCTCACATTTGAATGTCTAAAACAAGTTAAAAAACTTGTTTCATGCCCAGAATTCGGCGTTGTCCTGATAACATGGTTTATCTGCCTCCTTCCCTGCAGTTGCTATTGTAGACAAACCTACATAGGTCAGAAAAAAGTTATGAAAGCCTTCTGAGCAGATCCTCTTTAACCCCCTGGACACCTAATAGGAGTTGGAGATAGGCAAGCCTACTGGAAGTTACAACTCTAATTTCAAATGCTAGTTTTAAAAGCTAATTTATTTTCTTCAAGTATTGATGAACAGTCTTATTAAATTGTGATTCGGCCAATTGAATAGGGCTCTATATAAGTACAGAGTATATTTTTTTACAGAAGTTTTTAGTTAGTGAAGACCTTGCTTTTGGATAGAAATTCACTAACTAAAAACTTCGGTAAAATAAATATGCTCTGTGGATACCTTATGGAATAGTGGATACCATCTTGTTAGCCATCCGAACAAGATTAACTACTCCACCAGCTCAGGGTCAGCAATCCCTCACACTCATAATCAAGCATGTTGTATGACTTCCCCTTTCAGTTCAACACTTGGTATAAATATTCCACGTTGAGTGGGGTGGTATTTTTTTGATACAGTGAAACTTTGGAACTGTTGTTGTTGTTCAGTCGGGTCTGACTCTTTGTGACTTCATGGACTTTAGCATGCCAGGTCTGTCTGTCAGCAATGGCTTTCCTGTGCTCTGTGATACTATCTATCCATCTTTGCTCTACCATACAATCTTGCTTTTGCCTTGCATTTTTCCTAGCATCACAGTATTCTCATTATGTGATCATCAGTTTGGTTTTATCTCCTTGAGTATGGATTGGTCTGATCTTCCAGCAGTCCCGGGAACACTCAGTACTCAGTACACACGGGGTGCATACATTTATTTGCACCTGCTTGCACTTGCTCTCTCACCTTTTCCCAGATACACATCACCAGCGTGCTAAACTGCTCCACACTGCCACCTCTTGGAGCTTCAATAGAAATGCTCTTTTTAAAACTTGTATGGATCAATTTCCTATGAGGCTGTGGCCGAGTTTTGGGCCAGCTGGGGGTAGCTCTGCCCCTGCTCTGGTTTACAGCTGAAAGGTATTACTGGAAAGCATAGATCTATTACAATATTCATATATTTACTTCAATGCCAATTAAAATAGTGATAAACCCATTTCCAATATGTAAGAAGTTAAATAATACTTAAATTAAAAAACTAATAATGACATATATAGTTCTCAGAAGCGCAACCATGCCAAAATCCATTGGTAACGCAACGTTAAAGCTGTGCTTTGCGAGTCAGGTTGCGGCCAGGCAAGGAACGCCGAAAGCGCTCCTTGCGCTGGTGGAGATGAGCGCCATAGGTGCTCATCCTTACGACCCCGTACAACTTAGGCAGGGAGTGCCGAAGGCGCTCAATGCGCTGGTGGAGATGAACGCAGCAGGCGCTCATCCCTACGATCCTGTACGACTTAGGCAGGGAGCGCCAAAAGCGCTCATTGCGCTGGTGTAGATGAGCGTCGTAGACGCTCATCCCTACAAACCCGCATGACTTGCGCATCATACCTACAACACGCGGAACTACACGTCAACACACAACTCAAATACACAATTCAAAGACCCGTAGCACTGAGAGACCCGTTGCACTTTGAAAAAATCGGCTATAAAAAATTATGACCCTTAACACTTACAAAAGGAAACCACCACTTCGGATAAAAAATACAAGCCGCAAAAAAAAAAAAACGACACGGCCACACCACGCACAGCGGAAAACAAAAACAAATAAACACACAGCTTGGGGGACAGCCAGGATGTCTGGGAATGAGGTTACGCGCCAATTTAAATACAATTTAAAGATTTTTGCGTCTCGAAAATCCCCTAAGCTAGAGAAAAAATGGTCGCCAAATTAAACGAAAACGAGGCTACACGACCCCTAAGCACGCAAAACACTGCCAAGCACATACGCCTTTTACACAGAACTGTACCACCTAATAAATACATTATTAGGAAGCACGCTTAATGCTCCACACCCGCCTAACACATACACAATTGCAGCCATTTTACAACACAAACTGCAAACTAATAACATTAACATTACAAAATGCTGAACTACACAGCTAAACAAACAGCTTCCCCTCGCGCACTCAGCCTATTTACACTACACACATTGCTGACACTTACACCTCAGCTCACCAAGAGTGCCAATCTACATTGTTTGCTGCAGGAACATCAAAACAGATTGTTAGCTCTTCAGCACAATGCTTCCTGCATATATTACTTACAAATAGGTAAAGTATATTACCTTATAATTTTACAAATTAATTAATTAACCTTACAAAATACATAGAAAAAAAAAAAAAAAACAGAATCACAATAAGCGCTAAAGGCGCTCAGCGCTCACCTCACAAGGAGCGCCAAAGGTGTTTAGAGGACCACAGCCATACCAGGGGAAAGGCCATCAGCGCAAACCTTGCAATGAGCACCAAAAGAGCTCTCATAACCAAATATACAACAACCAAGAGGCTCGCAATGAGCGCCGAAGGTACTTACTTTGTGTACAAAACACCATTACCTGCCTTACAATTCTATTGCTGTCATTTTTTGACGGGCAAGTCGCTAGTACAAATATAAAATGAAAAGCTACAAAGATATGCCTATGGCTCAACACCAAACCTGAAAGCCAAAGTATTGCTATAATCAAATTGTTGCTTCATTAACCTCTAACAGAACAAAATAGAAAAAGTAAATTTATATATAGTTCAATATTGTATTGAACATCTATCAAATGAGTTCACAGAGCTGTAAGAATTGGTTCCAAAGAAGAAAGAAGGTGGGATTCATGGTGTATTGCGCTATACTGAGAAGAAGACACTGCATATATTATTGGGTCTAAGCTCATGGCTCAGATACTTAGTGAGAAAAAAAGGAAATAGAAAAAGTCTTGATGCTGAAACTCATGTTTTTTCCTGGTTTGTCCTGCTTCTCTCACCCACATTATTTAGATGCACGCAGCTCAGTATCACATTGCACTTCAAGCAGCTTCCTAACCCATATCAAGTTGGCTTCTTTTGTTACTTGGAAATCCAATCTCTTTTCTGAGGCTGCTTTCTTGGGAAGTTGTGTTCCTATAAACCAACAAGGAGGCTCAATTCAATTGCAAGCCCGCAACTTGCGGGATGTAGGGCGTAAGTCTGTGTGCCTGCTGCGTGCCTGCAGTGTCCGTGACTTATGGTGCTATTCAATTGGCCAAGCCGGCAAGTCCGGGCCCAATAGCATGGTTTATGATGTGCATTATTGTATGTAGCATTTCAGGGGCGTGAACAATTAAGCAAGCCCGTAACTTCTGAGCTAGAAACAGTCAATAGAAACGGAAACCGTCAACATTACGTCATTATTAAATTTCCCTAACGTGTAAAACCGTAGCTCGTAACGTAGCCAGCAAGACTTAGAGGTATTAAATCAGACCGGCAAATCACTATATATTAAATATGAATGAAGCCAATGTAATAGTACATGTGGGTGGCCTGATATGTATTAACTCATTGATTCCTGAGATTGATATATCCGCGAAAATTACACATTAAAAAATGTAATTTTATATTCCATATTTACGGGCTTGAGACTGTTGTACAATTAATTCTGTCTTATGTTGTGTTCCCCATCATTTACAGTGTAGTATTGAATTTTTATTAGCATTTATAATGCTGCGGACATGTCTTTAAGCCCTTTGCGAGCCCTCCTTGGAACCCGTAACTTGTGGTTCGACTTTTGCCTTTTGCGGCCTTGACAGCTTGCTTAGCAAGGGGGAATCGGAGCAATTGAATAGCGATTTGCGATTTTAGCGATCGCAACTCTTGCGGCCGTGAAAGATCAATGGCTTGGAAGGGCATTAACTTGTGATGACCATCGCAATGAATCAGAAGCCGGAGCCCGTAACCCGATCGGAGCCGGCAAATAGATGCCAATTGAATAGCAAAATAAGTTACAGCCTCCATTTCCGAAGCCCGGATCTCCCGATGCCTCAATGAGGTTCAAGGGTTCCAGTAGTCCTGTTGAAGGCACTGACGGTTTTAACTGCTACATTCCCAGTGTGAAGTCAGAAGCTTCCCCTACATTCCAAGTCTCCTCACATCTCAGGTCATGTATGAGTAGAAAAAAAAAATAGTAGAATCCACTGCAGCAAAATTGCATATTATTATTATTATCTTTATTTATATAGCGCCAACATATTCCGTAGCGCTGTACAGGGGTTTAGTACATGGCAAAAAACAAACTTAACACCTTATAAAGAATGGAGGGCCCTGTTTTTGAGCTTATAATCAAATGCACATAGTACTTGTTTCCAAGACACGGACACACAATTGAAAACTCGCAAACTTACAATCTAAGGGTTAGATATAAAAGTTAATGTGTATTTTTTGTACATTCAAAAACTAAGTTGCCTATTTTCCAGTGCAGGTCATCAAAAAAAGTATGTTTTAAAATATTACCACATGGATCCATGCTGGGGTAGGCTGCTTAAAAGATCTTTGTGATGATAGCAGGTAAATAGTGACTATCCCTGACCAATCTACCACACATCGGTATTCTCTCTACCACATGACTTCATATCACAGCTCATGCCTGATTTGTCTTTCATAAAATAATTGTTACCCTCACAGTTTTTCTGTCTCTCAATGAAAACTTCACATACTTGTGTATGAAACAAACTAACAAATACAGCATATGGTCATGGGCATAAAATCTCTTTCAGAGAAAATCTTAATTTTAGCAGATTCTAGAGCATGGAAGCTGCCATGATAATCATACTTTCTTTTCAACTCATAATGGGACAGGTATAGATCATGGGAAGCCGGGCTTGCAAGTATACTTGCAACTGCCTCTAATGAGCCTATGGAAGGTAGAGAGAGGTATACAGTGCTGAAATATTATCTAAGTCTATCAATCAGTCAACAAATCCCAGTCGCTACTCATATGTCTCTTGCGTCAATCATATAAATTAGCAGAACACACCCACCCAGTGTTCAAGCCACCAGCTAGTGTGGAAGATACAAACATGTCATACTTCAGGCACGTGCCTACTAAAATAACGATTTTAATTACAAATACTTAAATTATTAGTTGGAAAAATAGGGGAAGGAAAATTGTCTTTCCTAATAAGCAAGAAAGTGAAAAGGTATTTTTAAGCCTACTGCTTAGATTGCTCACCAATTTCTGAAACCTCTAAAGAAATACTAGATTTTTATCTCTGAACTCTGAAAAAGCATTAATTTCTACATACAGGGTTAATACATTTAAGTTGATCTGCATTTATTTGTTAGAAAAATGTTACTTCAAAAATCAAAAGCATAAGATTATAAATGTTTGTGGGATCTTATGGGTTTGTGGCAAGAAGGAGAGCTAGGAAATGGAAATATTTTAAAGAACATGGGTACATATCACCCTTGACAGACCTCATTTTATTGAGTATATACCTTCATAATATATAAGGAAATCAACAGTATGCGATCCAAATGATTGGGCTTTGGTGAAAATGAAATGTGAAAAATATGCTACCTTGGAGACATGGCAAACAAAATCTGTATCAATTTGCGAGAAACACTTCAAATACAGGGAAAATTTAGCAATATCGGTTTGCTGGCTTTTGATACTTGAGGTTGCTGGATTGCAAACATCGACTTTTACCTTGGGTTCCCTAGTGGTCCAGTGGTTAGGAGTTGGTGCTATCAACACTGCTACCTGGGTTCAATTCCAGTCAGGGAATCAAGTGGTCACACCACCTTGAAGCCATGTAGGGTTGGGCCTGGTCAGTACAGGAATACCAGGAGCTGTATGCTGTGGCCCACTGAAAAAAGAACTGGCAACCCACTCCAGTATCTCTGCCATGTAAACCAAGTAGGTCAGCATGACCGTGGACATAAAGATGTGCCTCATGAGTTTTTGTCCATGAGGTCACAGAGAGTTGGAAACAACTGGACAATGCAAAAAAAAAATTGCTAAAGTATTACATGCCTTCTGGATCGCTACCTTGTCGTAGTGAAGGGGCGAGTGTACTGCAATGAAGTTGTGCGCTATATCATGTAGGGTTACCCAAATGGGCAGGTCATAACAGAGACATCATACAATCACCGTCCACTGCAGAAGGATCTGACAACCCATGCAGTATGTTTGCCGAGATAACCTTATGGATAAGCACAACCAGAGACATAACGATATGGCACCAGAAGATGAGTCCCTCAGATCAGAAGATGCCATCCACATTACAGGGGAAGAGCAGAAGGCAACTACGAATATCAGCGGATCTAATGAAGTGGTTAGGCCAAAATCACGAGGATACCCTGCTGATGATATATCTGGAGGGGAAAAGAATGTCCTCTGTGGCAAAGAATAATACAGTACTGGGAACTTCCCTGTCAAAAATGACGGGATTGAAAATGTAAGGCTGGCAATGCTGTTTGCCAGACAATGTAAGGCTTTTGGTTCTCTGAGCACTTTCGGCACTCATTGCGAGCCTCTCCCCGCGTGTACTTCAAGTTTCCTACTTTGCACTGATCACCTTTGGCACTCATTGCAGCCTAAGTCCCGCGTGCCTCAACTGCTCGCCTCGCAGTGCAATTAGCCCCTTTGGCACTCATTGCAGCCTAAGTCCCGCGTGCCTCAACTGCTCGCCTCGCAGTGCAATTTGCCCCTTTGGCATTCATTGCAGCCTAAGTCCCGCGTGCTGCATCCGTCAACGGCTCGCAAAGCGTGACCAACGGCCTGTATATCCACAATTATTATATGTGATATGTGATAGGAACCTGGAATGTTAGAACAATGAACCAAGGCAAACCAGATGTGGTGAAAAATGAGGTGAAAAGATTAAACATTGATATCCTGGGAGTTACTGAACTCAAATGGACTGAAGGAGATATTTCCAGATATACAACTCTGGTCAAGAATCACACAGAAGAAATGGAGTAGCCCTCACTATCAGTCAGATGGTGACCAAAGCAGTGTTCGGTCACAACCCCAAAAATGGCAGAATGATATCAATTCAAATTCAAGGCAAGCCATTTAAAATCTATCCCCCCCCCCCCCCCCCCCCATGGATGTTGAAGAGTCATTTTGTCAAATTCTAATAGGATATTCAGCACCCCCTAGATATTACAGAAATACAAATGTTACTCCTATCATAGGAGATTGGAATTCTAAAGTAGGGACTCAAAGTATACTTGGAATAACGGGCAGGTCAGAGATTTGTAAAATTCTATCAAGAAAACTATCTGGTAACTTTTCCAGTAGCCTCAGAGATGTCTCTACACATGAATGGCACCAGATGGACAATTTAGAAATCATATTGACTATATACTTTGTAGCCAAAGATGGAGAAGCTCTATACAGTCAGCAAACAGAAGACCTGGATCTGACTGTGCAAAGTTCCGAATTAAAGGAAAAGAGGGAAAATCAGATCAAGATGGTATAAAATATATAATATCGGCTGTGAATATGGGGTGAAGGTAAAGACTAGAATTCAGGGACTAGACAGGGTTGATAGAATGCATGAAGATCTTTGGACAGAAGTTTGCGACATTGTCCAGAAAATGTTACTAAGGATATCCCCAAAAGAAAGAAACCCTTAGAAAGCAATCTGGCTATAGCATAAAGAGAGAAGGAAATATGGTATAATGGGTGAGGTAAATAGATAGAAGAAGATAATAGAGTGGGAAAGTCAAGAGATCTCTTAATAAGACTGGGGATTTCAAGGGAACCTTTCATGCCGAACTATGCTTGATAAAAGCCAAAAACGCTTGGGATTTAACAAAATCAGATCAGATTAGGGGTGGCAGGAAAACACAGAAGGTAACAAAATGGGAGGCCATGGAGAAGGAAACACAAGAAGGCCGGGGAGAGATCCACAATGCTCCTGGGTTCTTGAAAGAACCAAGTACGGACTGTGTCCTGTGAATGGACTGCGGACCTAGCATGGGGCTCCAGCCGATAACAAATGCCAGGAATCCAGCCACAATTCAAAGGACAGACTCAGCAAGCAGCCCTGGGACTGTGGGGGCCAGGAGGCGCAGCAATATCCAGGTGGTGGGGACACCATTGTTAAGGACAAGGCTGTGGGGGCCACAGTGCAACCATTTATGCCAAAGTGGGTGTGATAAAAGACAAACATGGCAGGGACTTATAGGCATTTAAAAGTGTCCTAGATTATAAATGCATCTGATAGAGGAGAATCAATAATGTATAGAATCATTTGTTGCATGAAAAAATACTAAAATAAATGCTAACAAACTCGAGCTTATATTTGATAAATCTCTTGCGTTTGCAAGCAGCAGCTTTTGTGAGATAACACCCCTGAAAATCCCTGCTAAAATTAGCATAAAATTAATAATTCATTTTGGCCAATCATAGGCAGCTAATACATTTTATTACAATGAAACAGTAAGTGATGACAGTTAGTGCAGGAAGGAATCATGGGATGTGTAGTCCCCCATAGAAGGAAACAGGAAGAGTTAGACACTAATCTGTCGATCTCTGCATTGAGCTGCTGCTGGCTCGAAGGTTAGTAAATTGTTATAATCCATATTTGAATGCAGTGTTTCTATTGGTAGGTATCACGTGCCTATGTAGGGGTGTGGAAAACATGTTTTGTTTTTCATTAAAATAAATCCATGTGTGTATAAAATATATCAATGTAATGTGTGCGTCTGATATAAGCAGCATGAAAAAGGGAAAAATAGGGAAACTTAGATATACAGTGGATATAAAAAGTCTACACACCCCTGTTAAAATGTTAGGTTTCTGTGCTGTAAAAAAATGAGACAAAGATAAATCATTTTAGAACTTTTTCCACCTTTAATGTGACCTATAAACTGTACAACTCAATTGAAAAACAAACTGAAGTCTTTTAGGTAGGGAAGAAAAAATATAAAAATAAAATAATATGGTTGCATAAGTATGCACACCCTTACCTCTAACAGAAGCAGTTCAGATAAAGAAGAGGTGGCAGGAATACACAGAAGGTCATAACAATAACAATAGTATGTCCAATGAGCTGGAGCCCGACATCTTGGAGAGTGAAGTGAGATGGGCCCTAGGATGTCTTTCTGATAACAAGGCTGTAGGAGGTGATGGAATTCCAGCTGAACTGTTGAAAATCCTACAACATAAGTGTTGCTTGCATTTTGCTAAAAAATGAGGAAAACTCCACAATGGCCAACATATCAAATAAATTATACAAAATTGTCTGCCCTCTCCCTGCCCTTATAAATGAAACCCCCTTTACCTTAGGCTTCTGCAGGTAGGAATGGGCCCCTACCCAGTAGTGAGCCCCCAGTGCTTTGCACATGCTGCACTGGCATTATCTTTGCCACCCTTATTACACATATGACAAGTACACATATAGCTAAACATAACTGCAATTGGTTGATATTTTAGTATTAAATAACTGAGCTTCTCCATAAATTACCTCAAAAGGTATTTTCTTTCTCTTTCTTGATAATTTTATCTAAGCTGATTAATTAACTCTTATAGTGGGAGTGAAAAGTCCGGTTGGCATAAACAATAACAATGAGATATTATAACAAGTATTCAAAGTCAGCAGTGAAATGAATCCAACCTATCGGAAAAGGATCCCTTTATTATACGTATAATGTATAAAACATATTATTATACAGCTGAAATATGCATTCCTGTAGCTGAGATATGCATCCCTGTTATTCAATATGCACTATTTCATGTGTGGGGATATTGCCTTCCCAGCACGTTACAGCCACTGTGATCATTAAGTAAACCCCTAAGCATTCTGCTCCTGATTAACATCCCCACTGTGAGAGTTAAGGGACCAATGTACTTTGCAATGCTAATTGTTATGCTTTAAAGCTCTTACTTTTATAGGATTCTGCCTAACGTGCTGTGCCGCTCGGCTCTGCCTCTTTTGCATAATAAAGTGTGGGCAGTTGTACCAACTTTGTGTTCTGTATCTGAATAGTTAAGAACAGATCGTATTTTTAAAACTGATTGAGGCCTTTTAGGTATTGCTTATATAAGCTGTGAAGGGCTTCCACACGCAGCTTTATAGATACTGCAGATAAAGGCTTGACCACACACTCCAATGAGCTACGTCATATGGCCATCCAAACTGAATGAAGCTTTGTTGAGCCAGCCAATAGGAAAGACAATTAGGATCCAGCAATCAAAGCTGTACCTGTTTCTCTCATCTGCTTCAGGCTGTAATGCAGACACTTTGTGTGATTTATTTATCTACCTTTTTTGACCATCATTGAATATTATAGTTCTTCTGTTTTATTTGTATGTATAAATTCACCATAACAATTATTATTATTATTAATTTTTATTTGCAATGTGCCAACATATTCCATAGCGCTGTACAGGGGATAAGAACAAGGAAATATACAATATTGACAATTGTAAGAAGTGCTCTATTCCAAAGCAGCGTATAAGATTGGAAACTCGCTACTTACAATCTAAATATCATTACAAGTTATCTCTTTTAAAAAGTTTTTTTTTTTATCATACAGTCTACATATTGATTAACAGGTTGAAGGTGTAATGTAATGCAGTGTTTTGGTTCATCATGAATTTCTTTGCAGCTGCAAAGGGGCAAGGTTCCTTGTTTGTATGCAATGAAAAGGCTGTATCATCTGATCCTCAATGACTTTTCCATACTTCTGTGCAATTGGCTCTAATACAAAGAATACAAACTTTAAATTCCCAAGTACTGAATCTAGCAATAGATAATACATTTCCTGGCCTTTAGCAATGAGCACAAAGGGATATGTTGAAGTGTTCCATGTACTTGCAAATAAGACCCATGAAAGGAATCAGTAATTACATTAGTCTCAGAAAGATTCCACGGTAGTGTGGGTTTTGACCCCAAGGAAGAGTTAGGGATGCATGAAATTGGTAAAATTGTAAGTGTTCTCTCAATAAATTGGTAAAGACATGGACAAATAGAGGTGTGCCCTATAAAGGGCATCTTTTTTTCTTTATAATAGGATGCCCTAATGGTGGGGGCTATACATTTATACATATACTGCATGGATAGTTCCACCCCCAACAGTGACATCATCTTTGCTGCAAAAAAAATGTGGCATTTTGAGCCTCTGGAACACTACTTAGTTTGGGTATGGTCTTTGCTGGTATTATTATCTGTGGGGCCACCCAACACCACTCCCAAAATGTAACTTCCTCTACTTGTACATATATCTTTTAAGGAGTGATCTCCCATTCACAGTTCTTCATATACTCATTCAACTGTGACAACATGTCAAAGCTTCTTCAGTTACTATACTCATGATGTCATCAATATAATCATGCTGGGGTATTTTGCCCGTGGTCAGTGAGTGTACATCTTGTTGCAGAAGCTGAAAGCTATATTGGCATCCCTCCTAGGTAAATGCAAACTGGTCTTGTGAGTCAATGGGTATAGAAAATAAAGTATTAGCCATATTACTCTCTGGCCTGGTAGGCCATCTGTTGAACGGTATCAACCCTAGAGGACATTAGGCAGAGCTAACTATTTTACACAGAAATGTAGACCAGCAGCATGACAACAATGATTTAGAGACATTGCAAATAGAAGGGTTGGGAGGAGCAATTACCACGGCTGTCTATACTGTTGTGCAAATGTGTCCTCTAGGGTTAAATTGATGTTCCAGTCTTATTCCCACCTCACCATTCTGAATTTTGTACATATGGGTGTCGGTCCATAGTAGTTACTGTACCCCCACTAGAGATTCTCCCATCTGTCATAATAGCTGAGCCACCTCCGTCCATGGCTACACTATATTGGTTACTCCCTGTCTCTGGTGATAATGCTGTCAGTCACCTCAACTGATTCAGATCCTGCATTTTCTCTCAATGTAAGTCTCACCTACTATCTCCTATGTCTGGTTTTCCTTCTGTGCCTGTTCTGACTGCTGCTGTATCTCCCTCCACCTTTCAAACAGTTTTACACTTGGCAACCATTATATATCCTCTTTCCTCACCCCTACATTAAGTAGATTCCCCCACATTCATCTTTGTGTTAGTTCGATGTCAGCAGTATTTTATAAGTCCAAGTCGCTAGTCGCGTTGCCATTTGTCTTAGTCACGCAAGCTAGACAGACTCTACTTGTCTTTCAAGCCATATAAATCATGTTAAGAATTGGCCATTTCTTCTAGAATATAATCCTGCTCTTATATTTCCCTCATCTTCTATCTCAGTCTACGGTCATTAGTCAACTTCTAACTGATTGCGCAATGCCTGCAGCTCGCTAGTCAGTAGCCATAACATCCTCTCCTTTTTAGATTGCTTGCAACAAACCCCATGCATCCTTGACAGCAGCGTTTCTCTCTGACTAAGATCTATCTGTACTGCCCGGCTTTCTCCTAACTTCTTTCCTACTATTCAGAAGCTGCATGCCTACTAAGTTCTTGTTTATCTTTAAGCCAGGGTTCCCTCATTATATAGTGCAGTAGAAACATCTTACCTTCCCTATACTACTGCTTATATTCCACCCGCATTCTCCCCTTTTGCCACTCACAATATACTTTCTTCCATATGACATAACCCTGCTTGCATCACCAATTTTTTTAATAAAGGATGACTGATTGCACTAATTGCAGTGGTTTGTGTGTGGTAATGGGGTGGTCGATGCACTGTGCATATTAAGGCTGAAGGTGACAGTCAAGCAGCCCTAAAAATTTCCCACAAAGTGAAAACCCAGAGCTTGTAACGGATCCCGCTAGACTTCCGACTACTCGTAAACAATCTGCTGGTTACATACGGAAAAACCTTACGGGCTATCGAAATCGGAACTCTGCTGCCGCAAAGCCTTTGATCTGTCAAGCCCGTAAATGTTATGTTCGCAAATCGATATTAAATTGCTACGAATCCACTGGCATTCAAACCCGTAACCCGTAAATAAAGCCAAGGGGCCTATGGGTACTAGAGAGGACCCGCAAGCGTTGTTAAAGTCCTATCCGTATGCACTGTAAATACAAATATCAACACACTACTGTACTTAATATTTAAGGGAAAGTGATGTTAGGTATTAAAATTAATAACACAACATTCTCAAGCTCGCAAATCTGCAATATAAAATACTTTTTTTTAATGTTTAATTTCCCTGTTATATGGATCCGCGCAATTAATGTGGTAATACATATAATGGAACTTGCATAGACTAGAATATAATATTTACCGATCTATTATTATTGCATTATTTCTGGAATGCGGGTCTGATTGTAACTCAGAATTCAAACCCATAAGGGATTGAAATCTAACCTCCATTTTTCAGTGACGTAATGATGACGATCTCTTTTACTTTTGGCTCTGTCTAAATCACTAACTACGGGGTGACTAATTGATCATGTTCACGGCCGCATATGCAACGTGAGCAAGAATGGTATACGCGTTTGGATGTCGGCCACGACTGTTGCGGCTTGGCTAATTTAATAGCTCTGTAACTCCGCCGAATTTCAAGCCTACAGGTCTTGCGCGTGCACACGTGGAATTTAATATGACCCAAGGAGTCCCAAAGAGTAAAGGCAGCACAAAAAAAGTCCTGAAGGAGTAAGTGAGAGGAGGTGATAAGAGAGGGAGATAGAGTTGCAGTAGTCGAATAGCAATATGATGAGAGAATGGATTAGAATTTTAGTTGTGTTTTGTGTAAGATAGTGATGTATTTTGAAGATGATTTTCAGGTGAAAATGACACAATTTTGTGATTGTATTTGAGGAATGAAAGAAAGAACCCCATGACGGCCCTAGGAGGTGGGAGTGCTGATGGCATTGTCAACAGTGAGAGAGATATGAGGAGTGTAAGCTATAGTAGAGGGTGGGAAGATTAGGAGCTCAGTCTTTGACATTTTGAGTTTGAGTTGATGGGGTACAGGAGGATATGCGTAAGGGGGTAGATTTAGTACTGAGAGGTAGATTCAGATTTCATCAGCATATATATTTTATTAGGGTATTAAGGGAAGATGTATAAATGGAAAAGAGGAAGGGGTCTAGGAGTGAACCTTAGGGTATGCAATGGTCAGAGGGTGAGGCGAAAAAGAGGTGCTGGAGAAGGAAACACTATATGTTTTATATTCTAGGTATCGTGTGAACCGTGGGAGAGGTATGCCGCAGATACCTAGACAGTGGAGAATTTGGATTATAAAAGGGTGGTCAACAGTGACAAAGGCAGCAGAGAGATCCAGGAGAATTAGAATAGAGAAGTGACTCTTTGACCCGGGGGTATGTAAGACATTAGTGCATTTTGTGAGAGCTGTTTATGTGGAGTGTTGGTGTCAGAAGCAAGATTGGAAGAAAGGGAGGGAGGGAGTTGGAGGAAATAATTTGAGTAATTACTTAACAGTTTGTGGTTCTTGTAAGCAGTGGTTGAAAGAGAAATGAACACACACACAAAAACTAAAAGGCTAAACCACCATGTCTGTTACATATAGGTTCCAGTAACTTCTGTGCTGTGGATTTTCTTGCAATTTCTGGTGAATTTAGGGTTAAATGGACATGGGAAGTTTGTGGATTTAACTAGGGATATATTATACCTATGTATTGTGACAAAGTAATGGGTTTCCTGGTGGTCCAGTGGTTACGATTCAGTGCTTTCACTGCTGCAACTTGGGTTTGATTCCAGTCAGGGAACCAAGAGGTCACACCACCCTGAAGCCAAGCAGGGTTGGGCCTAGTCAGTAATTGGATGGGAGAACACCTAGGAATACTGTGACCCACTGGAGAAGAAACTGGCAACCCACTCCAGTATCTTTGCCATGATGCAAAAAAAGCCCTACATAGTCCTCCTGTCTTCTTATAACAGCCCTCAGAAAATCAGTCTGAAGGCCCAAGGAAAGTTTTGGGAATATTTTTAATAAAGCAGGAAAACAAGAAAATAAATAATTAAAATAAAAATCAACATATACAAACGTCCTCACTTTGGAACACCCTTTTCTTTTCTAACACAGGGAAAAACACAGACTGAACAAAATACAGTCTCTGTTTCCTGTAGGAATCTTTTACTTGTGATTCCCTTCTCACTGATTGTAGCAAAAGCGTAGAGTGGAGCACTGGCCCACCCTTCACTCCAAATGCTACCCCCCCATAGAAAGTACAAAAACACACAGACTTTATATATTCTGGTACCATATACTTTCAGCATCTCTGTCAGTCTCTTGTTCTTCTGCTGAATCAGCTCCTCTTAGTTGTTGTTTGGAGTTTTGTTCACAAACTTCTCTTCCACTTGTCTCCACTTGTTCTCAACTCCACTAGTTCTCACCTGCAATTCCTCTCTCTGCAATCCCTCTCTGTGCAATTCCTTTGTTTGCAATTCCTCTGTCTTTGTTATGCTCTCTCTCTAGGCTAGGTTACACCTGTGGACCGTTGCAGCCTCTAAGGTGCAGCCCAATTGCTGCGTTAAAGCCTTTTAAGTTCTGATGGTCTGGAATAGGCAAAAGGCTTTTTTTAGCCTCAGGCTCACGTACATACCTTCTATGATTCTCCCGTATCGCTGTCCAGCATTGTCGAATTACAGTGGACCCTCGGTACTCGCCTACCTCAGAACAAGTCGATTTCAGTATTCAGCGCATCTAGATGAGAAAAAATTGGTGAGGAACTCGATGCTTGCTACCTGTTTCTCCAGGTAGTTTAATAAAGAACTGTGGCATAGTGTAGCTTGTGCTAAAAAGAGACCAAGAGCTGTCTGTGCTTACCAGAGCCGAAGTTCAGCCTGTGCCTACACGAACCAAAGTGCAGCCTGTGCTTAAATATTTAAAGCCAATCACAGTTGGTTTGAGAATTTTAAAAAGAAAACTGCCATTCACACAGTGGTGAGGTATGGAGAGGCAGCCAGTGCCGACAAAGAAGCTGCTGAAACCTTTGTTAGCGAGTTTAGAGATTATGTAGAGGCTGAGGTTTATATTCCCCAAGTCTTCAACTGTGATGAGATTGGTTTATTTTGGAAGAAACAGACCCTACACCACCAAAGAAGAGAAGACACTGCCAGGACACAAGCCAAAGGATAGGCTAGCTCTATTGGTGTGTTGGAATGCTAGTGGGGATTTTAAAATTAAGGCTCTACTAGTCTATCACAGTGAGAACCCCAGAGTTTTCAAAAGACAAATGTGATAAAAAGCAAGTTAAGTGTCATGTGGAGGGTCAAAAGCAAAGCCTGGGTAACCAGGCAGTTCTTCATCGAATATTGGAATAAAATGTTTGTCCACACTACAAAAAAATATTTGCAGTAAAAAGAACTGCCTCTGTTAATAATGGACACCTTCCAGGCTTGGAAGACAACTTGCTGGAGGACTTTCATTTTATAACTTTGAAGTTCTTGCCCCCTAATACAACTCCTCAAAAAATAATATTATCAGTTCAAACTAAATTGTGAAATTTCAGGGGTTCAGAACAGATTATTTAAATTTACTATACGTTGATCCTTATGGGAAAAGCTTGTTTGGTACTCATCCTGCAATGCAGAATAGATTAATGGTGAGTACCAATGGTCCACTGTGTAAATATGCTTCTATGTACTTTATTTTATTAAGAGCTGCTTAAAAGTTCAGATTTTTTCTGCTTAAAATCATACAATTTGGGGATCATTATCTGGCCCAGGTAATACAAGCACGTACTAGAAATGGGACCATCTTGGATTTAGTCATCACAAGTAATATTGATATAATATCAAATGTTAAAATAGGGGAACCCTTGGGGAACAGTGATCACAACACAGTATCATTTGAGATTGAATACAAAAAACAGAGTTGTAAGGGGCCAACAAAAACTCTAAATTTTAAAAGGGCTAACTTTAATGGGCTACGGGCAGCAATACAACATATAGACTGGGACAAAGAACTTACAGGGAAGAATACTGAAAATAAATGGACAACATTCAAATCCTTACTAAATAAACATACTCATCGGCATGTACAATGTGGAAATAAAATGAATAGGAGTAAATCACATCCCATGTGGCTTAACAATGACTTAAAGATCATGATGAGGAAAAAGAAACATGCATTTAAATTATACAAGAAGGAGGGAACAGAGGCAGCTTTATGTGACTATAAGGAAATCAACGAGGCTTGCAAAAAGGCTATTAGACTGGCTAAAATAGAAAATGAGAAGTCAATTGCAATGGAAAGTAAGATTAAACCTAAAATATTTTTTAAATATATTAATGGGAAGAAGCCCAGGAAGGAAGCTATAGGAACATTACAATGTGACACAGGCCATCTGATAATTAGTGACCATAAAAAGGCAGATGAACTAAATAGGTTATTTTTGTCGGTATACACAGGGGAGGTACCAGTGGTTGGGACACCGCAACATAAAGGGGCTACACTACCATCACTAAATAATTGGTGAACGCAGGAAGAAATCCAAAAGAGATTGGAGAAAATAAATGTTAATAAAGCCCCAGGTCCTGATGGAATACATCCAAGGGTACTGAGGGAACTGGGTTCTGTAATAGCCAAACCATTATATCTAATCTTTCAAGACTCACTCACTACAGGGTCTCTACCGGATGACTGGAGAAAAGCAGAGGTGATACCTATATTTAAGAAGGGATCTAGAGCAAATGGATTTGGGAGTACTTGTAGACAACCACCTAGGTAACAGCTGCAAAGGCAAGCAGCAGCTGGAAAGGCAAGTAAAATATTAGCATGTATTAGGAAGGGTATAGAAGCAAGGGAAGCAAATATAATTCTGCCACTATACAAAGCCCACATTTTAGAGCTGGAAAAAGTTCAGAGAAGGGCTACAAAACTAATAAGGGGAATGGAGGGGCTAAGTTATGAAGAAAGACTATCTAAATTAAACGTATTTTCGCTAGAAAAAAGGCGTCTACGAGGGGATATGATTACGTTATATAAATACATCCAGGGTCAATATAAGGCTTTGTCAAGTGAGCTTTTTGTACCAAGAGGTTTTCACCTGACAAGAGGACACCCTTTGAGGTTAGAGGAAAAAAGATGTCACCCTAAACAAAGAAAAGGGTTCTTCACAGTTAGGGTGGTTAAACTGTGGAATTCTCTACCAAAGGAGATGGTAACAGCGAATTCGATAGACAACTTCAAAAAGGGTTATATATATTTTTGAATAAAGAGGGCATTCAAGGCTATCCTAGATAACTAGCGAAGGAATATTGATCCAGGGAGAAATGTGATCGCCAGTTTCTAGGGTCAGGAAGGAATTTTGCTTTTTTCCCCTTATGAGACAATTGGCAAAGTTTCAATGTTTTTTTTTTTTTCTGTTTGCCTTCGTCTGGATCAATTAACAATTAATAATTAATAGTCCACATTAAAAAGATCAATAGAGATCTAAAAAGGTTGAATGTGATGGACTAACTCTTTATTCATCCTCCAATACCATACTATTAATAATTATTTAATCAACAAATTAATTAATAACTAATCCGCATATTGCAGATCAGAGGAGATCTTAACAGGTTGAACTTGATGGACTGAAAGTCTTTTTTCAACCTTAACTATGTAACTATGTAATTTTTACCTGTTTGGGTTGGCAATCTGCTATGTAGACCTTTGTTGATAGTGTAACATCTTTACTTTTTAATAGCTTGCCACATATTTCCTCCCCAAAAGCAAACATCCTTAATTTTCATGGCAGCAGTCATGCAGAGATCCAGTTCTTCCCATCTATTTGCCAGGAACTGAGATTATTGTTTGCCATGATCTTTGTCTTTTTAATGAGCTGCAGGCCAGCTCTTGTACTCTCAGGACCTCAATGGCACAGGGTTAATTTAGGAGCTATGGGGTCTCGATAGACCCCCATGATAATCTGTATTGGGGATTGGGTGTGAGCAGGGAAGGGGGTGATCGGGTGTGAGCTGGGAAGGGGATTGTCAGGGATTTACATCATGGTGTAGGTAGAGGGAATCCCCAGGGAATCTCATTGGTCTTGGGTTTACTTTAGTGGCATTAGAGCATTGTAATATTACTTATTCACAGCATTTTGTGTAATCCTAAACCGTATAAGGCATGGCTTTTATTAGCTGTGGCTGCGGGTGAGCTAAGCAATATTAGGAGTGAAGACAATTGTATACATGTGTAACATTACTAAAAAATGCTCCTGCAGTTGAAAAAAAAGTGACTTTGCGAGTTATGAGTTTTGAATTGAATGAGGCCCCTAGTTAGTGTGATTAGTTTAAACTACTCAGCTAAGTGATGTATAGTTTATATTTTCATGGAACTTCCAGACTAGATGTAAACAATATAGGAATTTCACAGTCCATTATAACATCCAAGGATGGAAGAAGAGACTGCGCTTAACATCTTCTGAGAAATCACAGTGTAAAGTAACAACAAAAAATGTAAATGTAAAAATTACAGCTTTGAATTTATTACTTTTATATTTAATGATGTTGCTGTGGAATCTAGAAATTTTTGTTTCCACTAATCTACTTCCTGAGATGGCAATAAACTTTTAATACACAGGGAATTTGTATGTGCATAATGAAAATGTGAGAGATACATCAGCCAGTGTTCTGATTAGTTCATTAGTTTGAAGCCAGGAATAAAGAATGCTTGCATATATAAGTGAAAAATGGAAAGACTGTGTTTATTTATTTATTTTACTTACTAAAAACACTGGCCCCCATTCAATCGGCTTCTGAGTTACGGGCATGAGAAAATGGTGATGGTTAACCTCACAACAGCCTCCAGAAGCCTTTGATCTGTCACTTTCGAAAGCGATGACAGACATTAGAACTAATTGCACAACAGTCTCAAGCTCGCAAATCGGTAGCTAATACAGTATATTTTTATGTTTAATTTCGGGCTAAACCGATCTGGGGTATCAATGAGTTAATACATATCAGGCCATATGGACTAAAACAGTATTGGCATTCATTTTTGTAATTCTTTATTTTGAGGGTTTGCGAGTCTGATCGCATATTGGATCCCCAAAGCTAATTGATTGACATGTAACCTCCATGTTTTACTGCCGTAATTATGACAGTCTCCTTTTCTATTGGCTGATTTCAAATGAAAGGTTACGGGCTTGCTTGATTGATCATGTTCCCACCCTGAACAGCTCTGAACCAGTGCATGGTTTACGGTTTTGGGAGCGTAATTGACGAATTGAATAGCATCGCAATCAGAGACGAACTGGAGCCCTCAACACACTAGCAGACATTCGGCTGTCTTCGATAGTGTTGCGGGCTCCCAATTGAATAACGCCCATTGTGTCCTTTAAGTATTTGGTCATTAGCACTTCATTGGTGCACCCACACTGCAAAAACACTAAGCATTGTTAAAATTATGTGTGACCAGTATTCATGACCCAACAAGTTAGATATCATTTATTGTATATGGTACACTGGGTTTAGTTGGCTTGCACAGTAATTAGGGCAAATTTTGAAAGAAACCAAATTGTGTTGAAATTCTAGGAATTTTGCTCCCATTTCATTCAAATGTACTGTCCTAATAATAATGTTACAATTATTAGTGGGAGTCAGTTAACATAGGCATGGCTTAGACTAAAGATAGTTCAGTCTAGGTATACTTGAGTCTTGATATGCTTGAATCTAGTTGTGGTTGAGTTTTGGTTTGGTTCAGTCTTGGTGTGGTTGAGTCTAGGAATGATTTAGACTATTTATGGTTCAGCCTAGTGTAGTACTGCGTATGAATGGTTCAACTTAGTGTTGTAGAATATAGGTGTGGTTCAGATTAGTAGAGGTTCAGTCTAGTCTAGTGTGATTGAGTCTAGGTATGGTTCAGTATATGTGTGGTTCAGTCTAGGCATGGTTCAATCTAGGCATGGTTCAGTATAGTATGGCTCAGTCAAGCTTTGGTTCAGGCTATGTATGGTTCAGATTATGTATGGTCCTAGTTTAGTATTGTCTAGGCATGGTTCAGTCGAGCTGTGGTTCAGTCTAGTTTTATTGAGTGTGTGGTTTAGACTAGGTGTGGTTGAGTCTTGGTGTGGTCATGTCTAAGTGTGGTTCAGTCAAGGTGTGGTTCAGTCTAGGCATGGTTCAGTCTAGGTATTGTTCAGACTATGTATGGTTCTACCTACTCTAGTACTGTCTAAGAATGGTTAAAGTATCCGTGGTTCAGTCTAGTGTTATTGAGTTTAGGTGTGGTTTGTATTAGGTGTTAGGTAGGACTAGGAGTGATTGAGTCTAGGTAAGGATTCAAACAGGACCATGTGATATAAACCCTATCAATAGACTGGTTTTCAGGCTAGGTTTGTTAGGAATCCAGTGAGTATCTTAGGTGTCTAATCAATCCTGGAAGAAGTGTATTAGGAGGTATGTAAATACATGAAGCAAAATCTGTTTTATCCTTTAGTAGCAGTAGATTTCCAACTACTCCTTGGCACAGGATCTTGAGATTTATGAACTGTAACAAATTCCAAAGTCTCCAGATATTCTGTTTTGTCATACTTTTTGGAAACGTTCATGTTCACTTTTAGCTTTTGTGTCACCTTTAATGTTCCAATGACAATATCATCTGGATATGCTGGATAAAGTGATTTTTTTCAGAAGGAAAACACACTTTATTAAAACACTTTATTTAAAGGCATTTTGATCAGTCGTTATAATGTATTTTTTTCTCTCTATCGGATTATCAAGAACATGAGAACTGAATGAAAAAAAAACAAGCATTTAGTCCTGCCTTCATTGGGGCATAGGAACCAGTTGTGATATGCCCCAATAAGTAGAGGGATTAAATATTTTAAATATGTGTTTTCCTTAAATCACTACTAAATTTATGGAGTAACATGTATTTTACTTGGAGGTTGTAGCATGTTTGAATCCCTCTTTGATCTGTTGGATTTGTAACAAGGCTACACCAGCCAAGACACGGGTCCAATTATATAACATTATGAATTATTACTTTGTTAAATTTCATAACAAGGGGCTGCCGTGGTTGCATCTATCCCTCCCCCTAATTCTGTTAATCAGCTTTCAGAACATGTCCCTGTGTGAAATCGATGAAAAGCCCACAAGCTGTTTGCGGCTGGAATAGATGCTTTCCGCAGTTACAATCCAAGCCCGTAATTACGGAGTGAGACACAGGCCTCAGAGCCAATAGAAAGCGGGATCCCGGAAAATGATTGACAGGGAGAGAAAATAAAGCTGCTTTCCACGCGCCCATGCGTTCACTGTGTTGTAGATTCTTCCCGAAGTAGGACGCAGGTCCCGCAGTTGGTGGTTGGATTTAGAGAGACAGAGAGTAGGTGAGATTAGAGAGCAGGTTCTTACACTTCTATTAATTTATATTATTTTACACATACATTTTGATTACACATATATACTGATTACTCTTAATGCAAATACACATAGAGGAAATAACACACATAGATACATATAGAGCCAGGTCACCACATACAGGGGGGTGGTAGTGGGGATGAGCGGCAGGCCCCAGGGACTGTTGAGGGAGGACAGGATCCCCACCCACAATCGGGAGTGCAAGAGGCTGGGGGCAGGCACAGGGCCCCAAATTATTCCCCCAAGGGGATGGTGGTACTCCTGCGTGCCATTTGTGAGTGGCTCGCTATCCTTTCAGGAGGTAGGGAAGTTAGGCCCGGGCCTAGCGCCCAAGCATGGAAGGAGGTAGCGGCTGCAGTAACAGCAATGGGCACGGCAGAAAGGGATGTGAGGTCTTTGAAGCACAAGTTTGATGATGTCAGGGTCCTGGTGAGGAGGAAGATAGTAAGGAGATGGCCGCAGCTTCATCAACAAGTCTTGGCCCAAAAGTGACCGTCACCTACAATGAGTGGGAGAGGGATGTCAATAACATACTGAGCCAGGTGCCTGCTGCTGGAGCTTCAGATCTGGTGGCCCAGCAGGTTTCAGACTCCACGTCAGGTGAATATCACATACACCAACATGCCAACACATGTACATCACACACACAACACATGTACAGGATTACCAACAAGGACACTGACATGTCAGTTTACAAGGGATAGATGGATCAATCATGCATCATTAAATCCATGAGTCTGACACATCACTGTCTTCAATGGGCACAACAACATTAATCAACCAATAGATAGTCCATGTATGGGTGTGCCCACTGCAGCGTATTCAGTCACAGACCACAGCCAGAATCAGGAGAGCATTAGAAGCCAAGATTAATCAAGAACAAGAACCCAACAAAAATCACATCTAGCAAATGATATCTACTCAAAGTTGCACTCAAAGGGACAGTTACCTCACTATAGGTGATATTCATTGTGTGAAAGATCACAAGATTCTATGCTAAAGTGATCTATTGCTTTATTGTAATTTAAATAAGAACAGTTAAACATATGCAGTCTATAGACACAGAGGTTTATCTACAGACACAGTGCTGATTAACAGCCTCTGCCTAAACGATGGTTTCTCATATTATGGTTTAACTGCTTACAGGAATGTAATAAGCCAGCAGTTAAACTCTCAATTAACATAGAATCTTCTGTTCTATCACACAATGAAGAGCACTGATAATGAGGTCAATGGCCCTGTAAGTGACTCATCCAGGTTCAAGCCTAGATGTGAGATAGTTAGGAAGGACCAGAAAACAATGTTTTCTTCAACATCATTAACACATATCCCTTTCTTTTCTCGTTTCTCTTTTTCAGATTCACAGAGGTCTGGGTCCACTGGAGAGCCGGGGGCGTCGGCTCCATCGGAGCAGGAGGACATGGAGCAAGCCCCCGCCAGTAAGATTTGGTGCAGGGGGAGGAGGGACTAACACAAGCACCGTGCCCTGGTGATGAGGAGGAGGACTTCACTTTGGCAGTGGTGCCACTTGCTGGCCCATATGCCACCCCAGTGGCCTTCGTACCCACTGTCCCCCTCCTCCAGCAGCTGCAGCCATCACCGGGGCACAACTTTTGGAGGGACAATAGAGGCATGCCCCCATCTTTTCATCCCCCTGTGGTTTGTTGGCCTTGCTCTCACCACCAGGTCCACCACCACTGGAATGGATCAAGGCAGTGGCCAGGCTCCATCCCCACCACCACCAAGCCAAGCTGCTCAGGAGGAGATGCTGGACATGTTCAGACAGATCTTGCAGTGTCTCCAGGCCAGTATCTCCTCCAATCATGAGGAGTCATGAGCAGCCTGGCCAGGCGGCAAAGGGAGGAGAGGAGGTACCATGTCATGACTTAGTTCTACCATGCCGGGCTGCTCAGGAAGGGAGCGGGCCAGAGTGCGGTCCAGCAGGTGACAACGGATGCAGTTCGCTGCGCTCTGGTCCCCAGCCATGCCTCATCTACATTTGCTGTTTACTGGTTTGAACGCTAGTGCGTCTTTGAAAAATTGTAGCAATTTAATAGCGATTTGAGATTTTCACGATCGTAACATTTACAGGCTTGAAAGATGAAAGGTTTAGCTGGATCAGATTTCCGGTTTTGACAGCCGCAGGGATTTTCAGCACATAACCCACAGATTGTTTGCGGGTAGCTAAAAGAGGCCAATTTAATAGCCATAATTTTTGTGGGCTCCTTTAAGGACTTCAGGAACTATAAATCAACAAATTGAATAGGGCCCAGTGTATCTGTTTACTAAATAAATAATAATAATGTAAAACATTTATGTTTGTAAAAAAAAATTTTACTCATTTTTAAAGTGAATTAGACAGAATGATGTTATTATGCAATCTGGCTTAACGGTTTAAATCATATATGAAGGCACAAGGTCAGGCAGAATTAATTGACCTCTAGGGCAAACACTTAAATCATTACACAGAAAACTGTTGCATTTATTTTCTTAAGCCTTAACAGGGACTGGTTTCCAAATAAATGCCATCCAATTTTTAACAGAATGTTAAATATTTCTTAGAATAGCATTTTGTCGATTCACTACTCATTCTAGATCAGACTGTATTGCTATATATATATATAAAATTTCATCCAGCTTAAAACTAAATGAGTATTACATGTAGCCAAGGAAGCATTCAAACATTATCAGTCAGAAATCAACCTTTGTAAATGTATTTAGAGACACAGGCAACATAATTTGGCTTGTCATACATTCTTTTGTAATTTGATTATTGAGAATCACTAGGTCATGGATTGGTAGTATATGTTCTACTTTGTGTTAAACATTGCCAGTTGACCCTGAGCATCCTAGGGCCATAAAGACCTAAAAAAGCACAGTAGTGGGAAAACTTCATGTTTGTGAAGTATGCAGCAAACACTGGCTGCTAAGTAAACCATAAGCAAAAAGAACATTTTCAAAGAATATTGGAGCTGTTGTTAATCCATTCATATGGGTTCAATGACTTTCCCTGATTTTTTTCCCAGCCTGCCATGTGTAAAGGTTTGTCTGAGGTAGAGAGAAAAAGCATCAGTGTAGCAATGGGAGATCTACTCTGCATATTGCTAAATTATGTGAGGGTTTGTAGATATTAGAAGAATAACCAATTTAGGAGTTGTTCCGGAGGTGTATGAGATTTGAAGATCAGAGTAAAAACTTAGGGTCCCATTCCATTGGCCAAATCGCAATTACTTGAACTGGTAAAACAGCTTGTAAAAGTTACAGTTGTTTAATTTGCTCCAATTAACTACTCGCATTCCAATTGTGAGTTACCCACCCACACTCACTACAGGCTATGGGCCGTATAACTCCATTAATTTTAGCATGGCTCAAGATTTATGGATGAGAAATAATTAAAGTTACATAAAATGTATATTCCTAATAGACCCGTAGATCAGCTTGCAAATTAATTCTGATAAAATGTATCAAGTTTCTGTAAAAAATGTTACGAGTACTAAATAGGACTTGCAAGGGCTTTTTCAAACACTTTTGACAGCTACAGCAGCAATTTAAAACAAACTTACTGTATTTACTCGAGTATAAGCCGAGTTTTTCTGCCCTTTTTTTAAGGCAAAAAAGGGCCCCCTTGGCTTATACTCGAGACACTCCCCCCCCCCCGTGTCTCTCTAACCCCCCTGTGTCTCTCTAACCCCCCCGTGTGTCTCTCTACCACTCTCCTCAACCTAAACCCCCCTCAACCCCCCTCCTCCACCGAAATACCTCCCCCACTCCCCTCACTTACCTGCTTGTGCTCCGGCCTCCGCTCCTTGACCCGGACCCGTCAAATGTGCGCTGCATCATTAGCATATACTCGAGTATATACGGTATGTACTTTAAAAGCATGGGAAAACATATAAATGCATTAGAATTAATTGCTCAACAGTCTCAAACCCACAAATGAATTAAAATGTTCATAAAAAATGTAGCCCGCAGCCAAAATTAAGGGCTAGAGGTAATTGAAGGCTTGCAGTGGGGCCCTTACAGCCCTATTAATTTGCCACAATGGTGAAAATCGTAGCTCGTAATGTAGACTGCAAGCCTTGCAGCTAGTTAATTGGCCCGTAAAGCAACCAACAACAATAATTGCGGGGTAAGGGTGCGAAAAGGCAACTAGACGTGGAAATTTGAACTGCGCCTGCAAATCTATTGGTCTGTCAAGCCCATAACTGTAATGTTTCAATCACGCTATTAATTTGCAACTAATTCACTGGCGTGTAAGCCCGTAAACAGCAAATGGAGCCCAAAAAAAACGGGTATTAGAGAAGACCCGCTAGTGAGTTAAAGTCCTATCCATAGCACTGTAAATGCAAATATACACACACTACTGTACTTATTGGTAAATTGAAAGTGATGTTAGGTATTAAAATAAATAGCACAACATTCTCAAGCTCGCAAATCTGCAATATAAAATACTTTATTTTCATTTTAATTTCTGTGGTATATCGATCCTGGAAATCAATGTGTTAATAAACATAATTGAACTCGCATGGACTAGAATATCATATTTACAGATTTATCAATATTGCATTATTTCTGTATGTGCGTCCAATCGAAAATTCACAATTGAAGCCCGTAAGGCTTTGAAATCTAATCTCCATTTTTCAATGACGTAATGATGACGATCTCTTTTGCCATTGGCTCCATCTAAACCCATAACTACGGGTTTGACTAATTGATCATGTTCACGGCCGCACATCCAAGAGCGCAAGAATGGTTTACGGGTTTGCACCTCAAGCCTGTAACTGACGGCATGGTCTAATTTAATAGCTCTGTAACACAGTCGAATTTCAAGGCCGCAGCATTTGCAGGCTTGTCGCTGCAGCTACGGGCTTCAAATTTAAGTTAGTGTCTTAATTGTTAACCAGTTATGCTAGTTTGCTGGTGCAAGTATTAATTCATGGAGGCTGGTGAGCTGGAGATAACAGAATATTGACTGGATCTAGTAGCAGATTGATGTAATTATGAATGGTCTAGGAATATGGGTGGGATAGATCTGAAAATATAAATATACAATGAAATAACACCATGTGCAGCAATGTTTACAATACAAAAATAAGATGGATCAATGCAATATTTTACAGGATATTGATTAACGGGTTACTTATTCCTGCAAGTAAAGTATATATTATACCAAAATCTCTAAGTTTTTATTTTTCTAGAGGAATAATGATGAATGTATTTAAATAAAGACAAGGATAAAAACATCACTTGTTTAAGGTGTACTTTAAAATGTGCAGTGCCTTGCAAAAGTATTCACCCCCCCTTGACTTTTTACCTATTTTGTTACATTACAGCCTTAAGTTTCCAGGTTTTATTAATTGGAATTTTATGTGATGGATCAGTACACAATAGTCTAAGTTGGTGAAGTGAAATGAGAAAAATATATACATACATTTTTTTTACAAATAAAAATCAGAAAATTGGCATGTGCGTATCTATTCGTTATGAAGCCCATAAAAAGCTCTGGTGCAACCAATTACCTTCAGAAGTCAAATAATTAGTGAAATGATGTCCACCTGTGTGCAATCTAAGTGTCACATGATCTGTCATTACATATACACACCGTTTTTGAAAGGCCCCAGAGGCTGCAACACCTAAGCAAAAGGCACTATTAACCAAACACTGCCATGAAGACCAAGGAACTCTCCAAACAAGTAAGGGACAATGTTGTTGAGAAGTACAGGTCAGGGTTAGGTTAAAAAAAATATCCAAATCTTTGATGATCCCCAGGAGCACCATCAAATCTATCATAACCAAATGGAAAGAACATGGCACAACAGCAAACCCGCCAAGAGACGGCCACCCACCAAAACTCACGGACCGGGCAAGGAGGGAATTAATCAGAGAGGCAGCACAGAGAAATCTGGTAACCCTGGAGGAGCTGCAGAGTTCCACAGCAGAGACTGTAGTATCTTTACATAGGACAACAATAAGCTGTATGCTTTATAGAGTTTGGCTGTATACAGAAGAAAGCCATTACTTTCAGCAAAAAACAAAATGGCACATTTTTAACTTTTGAAAAGGCATGTGGGAGACAAAATGTATGGAGGAAGGTGCTCTGGTCTGATGAGACTAAAATTGAACTTTTCGGCCATCAAAGAAAATGCTATGTCTGGCGCAAACCCAATACATCACATCACCCAAAGAACACAATCCCCACAGTGAAACATGGTGGTGGCAGTATCATGCTGTGGGGGTGTTTTTCAGCAGCCAGGAATGTGAAACTGGTTAGAGTTGAGGGAAAGATGGATGGTGCTAAATACAGGGATATTCTTGAGCAAAACCTGTACCACTCTGTGCATGATTTGAGGCTAGGACGGAGGTTCACCTTCCAGCAGGACAATGACCCCAAACACAATGCTAAAGCAACATTCGAGTGGTTTAAGTGGAAACATGTAAAGGTGTTGGAATGGCCTAGTCAAAGCCCAGACCTCAATCCAATAGAAAATCTGTGGTTAGACTTAAAGATTGCTGTTCACAAGCAGTAACCATCCAACTTAAAGGAGCTGGAGCAGTTACTAATTGTGAAGATCCCAGGGAGGGGGGGTCTATTCAGGTCCAGAAATTCCTGCCTTTAGTTACAGGTATCTTCTAGAATCTATGGTCCTCTCGGTGCCAGGTGGACATATCAGTAACATCAGCATCAGCGCAAAAGCACAGGGTCATTGGATCAACCTAACAGGTATCATCTGCTTCTTCATTAGGCTTAAAAAGGCCAAGGTGACAATCCTAACCAGTAGACTCCAATCCGGTTCTTCCAGGGGAGCACCAGAGGCTCAAGTGATTTTAGCGCAGTAGTTCTCCCTCAAAGTGAAACACACCATTGTCTATGTGTCCCAGAAGCTCATTGCCTTTATTTGGTTACAGCAGTGTATTTATACAGTTTTAGAACAAAGGATTTACATGTTTGGTTGAACATATTTAAATTACCCGCCCAGATTAGAACTAACCAATAATATCTGTGCCTCTGGTGGTATGTGGCTGATTGGTCCAGGGGAAGCTAATCAGGAGGCAGAGAAAACCGTGGATTGCCCACCTTAGGGCACATTTATGGGAGCCACTCCCAGGAAAATTTGGCAGGAAAACGGACAAAGGAAAACAAATGCATGTAGTTCTTTAAAATGGCCACAAGATCACTGCAGGATAAGAAATGAAACTGTCCCTAGTTCAGCGGTGAATTTTGACTGCATCATGTGAAACTGAATGGCTTTTCTTAAACTATTGTTCTTTAAGACCTGAAAGTATGTTGGTTAAGGGAAAACAGATATTCAAACTGTAGCGGAACCCATCACTGTTTTACCCTGTTTTATGATTATTATGGTTAAAATATTATCCTACTATATGTATGTTGGTTGATGCTCTGCAGAATATTGTCCCAGACATTTGCAGCTACTTGGCATGGGAGATAATCCTGTTACAGCGACTCCGCATAAGATAAAGGAAGTCTATTGTATACAGTGTTTTCATTCTCAGATAAGAACAAAGAAGTGTAATTGAATCAATGTCTGATTGTATCAAAGTTGCCAGGGAGGTGTGACCCACCTATTGTTCTCTTTATGTGTATTGTGCGGCCAAATATGGGCATGTGTATTGCCTGTGGGAAGAGATGGGTATAAATATTTCTGCAATAACAAAATAAAGTCAGTATTCATTTGACTCCCAAAATTGTGGGAGTCGGGAATGGTGAAACTGTAGTGCCTCTTGGGTATTTTACCGTATACCAGCGGAGATATTGGATACGTGTTCCAGCTCCGTTACACAAACTAAGGCATCAGTCCATTATATTCAAAATCTAAAGAGGGCAAGTAACATGTTATAGAAAACAGGGCCACACATCTTTAGTATAATGATAATAATATTAATAAACATAATAGAGCTGTCTTAAAGATAAACAACAGTAAAATTCAGATAGATGTATAATGCAGTGAGTAATGTCCTCAATATGAGACCCAGGTCAAAGCAGCAACTACCCAATGCCCTGCTTGCAGGTTCCCAAGTAAATGAAAGTACCAGCAGGAATAGAGTAGCAATGAACTTGTGTTGGATATGGTACTCCCATAGTGAAAGGCATATCAAAAGTCTGCACAGCTAGTTGCATTGTTTGATCCAAATTAATTCTGAGGGCACTTGGTAAACTGAGATTTAGGGAAGCTGGAGCACCTGTAGGACCCTCAAAAACATAGCTGAACAAAGCTGTGGCAAACACTTCTCAGTGGGGGAGCACAGGCACACATCACCCTGCAGGGAGGTATACAGGGCTACTGTTGTTATGGGGGAGCAGATATGTGACTGACTCTGATCACAGATCAAGTTAGGAGGTGAGGCTGGATCTTGTGTAAAATCTGCTAGATTATCATCTGGTTGATCCATATTCATGTTTGCCATTAATACTGGATCTGATTCTATGTTAGTATCATGCTGCTCCATATGTGATTCACTCTCCTGTCCCAATATTATTGCTAGATAGCTGAAATAGAAGATGATTTTAAGCAGATTGTGAGCGGCCTTCCTGGAGCGCAGTGGCAACACAGCCTTCCATTTTGGCAGTCGGCTCCACCCCCTCCTTCAGCTACATACTTCTTGATGTCTCTTTAAATCAAATCAACTTCGATATCACATTTCAGGGTCTTTTGTTTTCAGTGATGTCCCAAGAAACCTGAATCATGATTTCAGCACAGAACATATGCCCTCCAAATAAGTGATATATATTTTCAGTTTGGAAATTAGATTAATACCCCATGATTTTGCATTTGATCTGCTGAGATGGATTGACGGAATATGCGTGGTAAAAAACATGGTAGCTTTTAGAATAGGACTATGGTCCTTATTGCTGAGCATCTGCATACTCTTTAAAAAGAGGCAAACATACTGGCACCACTGTAGAGGAATTTGGAAGTATCACATCTATTACTACACTGTTCATCACTCATGGGCCTTTATGGATGCAGGACACAAGGTTGTTTTGGAAGGCTGATTCTTTGCAATAGGTGCAGCAATCTAGGATAGCTCTCAGGTGAAAGTGTTTGCAAAGAGAATAGCATTTTATTTTTCTTAATCTGTAAGATAACTGTGTTATAATATTATCTGTTAACTAGCTACCATATTAATTAAATATACAGTAAGGAATTTGATTATAACACTGTCGTTTATTACATAGATCAAAACTGATTGCACTATATCTAGATTGCATTGATTAGTTTCACACAATGGGGTGTTTGCATTGGCACTTTAATTAAGAGGCTGCAAACCAGAGTGCCAAGGTCACTCTTTCCTCAATATGTAAGGTTGGCAGCAGACATACCATCATGATGTCCTTCTGAGATAACAAATACCACTCTTTAGCAACACGGAAATGACACTGGTGAATGGAAGTTATAGGAGCCAGCTCACATATAACATACCTATTCATACATATTCAACAAGTTATTGGGGTGTATATACAACTTATTCATATGTGAGCTGACCTTTTACTGGGAGTAAAATTAACTACATACAAACAATATGTACAAAAGCCAAAGGGATGACAGAATGTGGGTTTGAATGTTTAATGGCTATTTTGCTTAGTAACATGTATCATTTTAAAGCTTTAGCGAAACAACAATGGTCTATACAATCTCTGTAGTTCTGTAGCCCTTTAAATAATAATTATTAGTTATCAGGTGAATGCAAGTAGAAATCAGACTATATACAAGGTAGTAATTTACCTAACCAAAGAAAATTAACATCACACTGGGAATGGGATATTGAGACTGTAATAAAAAAAAGCTAATGGAAGCTATTTCAGCCCTGGCACATGTGTAACTAGTAAAATAATCTGGTGCAAGATGCAGTTTCCTCCTCTTTCATCGCTCATTTCAATCGTCTCTGAGCAGCTGAATCACTCAGGTTTCTCTCATGACTCGTTTTTGTGATCAGGCACATTCTGTCCCCAATTATAAAAATTATTTCCTTCCTCTACTTTCTTCAGCCAGCGAAAAATATATCAAGTGCATATCAAAAGGAGAAAAGAAAAAACACAAATGGTGTTTACACAGAAAAACTTAAAGTTAAATAATTCATACTTAATATATTACGTACTTAAAACATTGTATATTGTATAATTAAAAGAATAGGTTATATTTCATTTCAGGCAATGGCACTGGCACTTTTTCATCATTTAGGTCATTACCCATTTTATGAAATAAAAGGATATATATATATATATATATATATATATATATAAAATAAATAAATAGTACATCTGTCTTCACATTTGAATGTCTAAAGCAAGTTAAGAAAACTGTTTCCAGCTCAGAATTCCAAGAAAAACAGTTATTACACTGCAAATGTGCCCACAAATGCCTCACTCTTCAATCCATAGCCATTTTCAAACATGGCTTTATATTTATAAATATTTACAGAGAGAGAGAGAGAGAGAGAGAGAGAGAGAATTGTAATAGTGCATGTCACGACCTGCTTCTTCAGCCTACCCCAGCAGGACCGTGTAGTTATTGCTACCTCTGGTACAGCAGATGGCCTCAGGATATCAGGAACACCATATAATCCCTTAGAATTAGGACTAATGCACAGAATGAAATTTACATCTGGTCTATGTAAGTTCAGATACCACTAAATACATTTATAAATTGGCACATTTTATACAATTTTCTGGCACACAGGCTGGCCAATCAGTAAGTCCCATCTTTAAATAATAGGCTGCCCCTTGCTTACTTGGAAAACCCTGTACCTCAGATCAAATCAGATTTTTAATCTCATCCTGTTGATTATAATTACAGTAGGCGGGCTTAATGAGTTATCACCAGATAACAACATTGTAACATAATAGGCTGCAGACTAGCTAATATGTTTCTTTACAACAATTCTTATAACATGAAACATAATACATAAACCAATACACATACAGTATAACAGTGTAATCATATTTTAACCATAAGCAATAAAAAAAGTCCAGGCCCAAGCCATAGTCCAAAACAGTCCAGTCAGGCCCTGGGCACAATGCCTATCACTCTTTCTTGCTACTTATTTGGGATAAGGATCTAACCACAACACTTAAAGAATTCATAGAAGAGAAAGGAACACTAACGTAACTAATATCCACCCTAGTATATAGTTTCTCAAACATTTTGAGAGAATGGACTCAGACCGAATCTTACTACATAACTTTTATTATATCTTAATAAAATATATTAGTAAAAAACAAAATAAGGATGAATAAAAAAAATAAAATGTATATGCTGTCTCAGTGCAGAATATGATAGCTATATTAGTCAGTACAGTGCATATGATCCCACATTTAAGACTTCATATACAATCAGCCTTATTTAATTGCAATTCGCCAATTGAATAGGGCTCTATATAAGCACATAGCATATATTTTTTAGAGAAGTTTTTTTGTTAGTGAAAACCTTGTTTTTGGATAGAAGTTCCCTAATTAAAAACTTCTGTAAAACAATATGCTATGTGCTTATATAGAGCCCTTTTCAATTGGCCAAATCATAATTTAATAAGGCTGAATGTCAGGTAAAAATATGTTCCATGTTTAAGGTAAATATTATTGTACTTAGCTGCAATTCTTCTATTTGGTATGGTATCCCATCAAATGACACTACTAAGTTAAACAATATGTTCTAGGATGTGTATTTCCAAAAAATATCAGATCATATAATGGGATCACTACTTATGTAATAACGTATTATATACAGTGCCAAGTGCATTATTGTGTGCGCATTCATCATTATTTATTTTATTCGTCGTTATTTTGGTTTTCACTAATACCTTTTTATGGATATATTATAAAAATTATGTTTTAAGATTTAGTCTGAGTTCATTTTCTCAAGGTGTTTGAGAAACTATATACTAGGGTGGATATTTGCTACATTAGTTTTCTTTTCTCTTCTTTTAATTCCTTAATATATATATATATATATATATATATATTTGTTTTTTTTTTTCTGTAGTGTAGGGGCCCCCTGAAGCCCTCCACTTCAGCCTAACTTGCTATGGCCCCCAAGAGGTGGCAGTGTGAAGCAGTTCAGTACACTAGGGATGTGTATTAGGGAAGCAGGTAGGAAAACAAGGACTTCAAAGTGACAGCAAAGTACAAGGGGAGTTCTGTCAATGGGAGATAAGGATAAGTGCTATGTGAGGTGGGTGCTGAGAGGGGTTGGGTGCTATGTGGGGATGGTTGCTAAAAGAGGATGGCTGCTGACTGGGTGCTATGTGGGGATGTGGAGATGGGAGCTATGTGGGCGTGGATGTTGAGAGGGACTTAGGGCTATATAGACATAGTAAATGTAAATGTCAGGTTAATTAATCCTGAGGTTGTGGGCGGAGCCCGCACCTGTCACACTAATATAACCCCTCCTTACCTTACCACAGTGTACCTGTCGAGTACTCACCTGTGGTTTGCGTCCGGTTGTGCTGCTCCTCATCGGTGCTCCTATCATTCCTGCACCGTCATGTCCTCACCGTCTACGCTGTCGGTTGCTTCATGGTGATTGCCCCCATCTCTCTCCCCATTGCATTTTACCACTTCTGCCTGCCTCTTGAGTTATTCCAGTCATTGGCTCCAGGCTTCCCCTCGCTCACTGCCCCATTTCTCTTGCTCCCCTGCCACCTTCTCGCTCTCCCCAAAGCCCTCTCACTCACCTTTCCTAGGCTTCTTTGGTCACTTCCTCCGGCATCGGTTCCCCGCCTGGTCTGCTGCGCCTCCTCACCTCTGTCCCCTCCACCTCTCGCAGGATCTCCATTCTTGTAACTCTCATCTCCCTCGGCCATTTACCCCCTTTTTATGTTGCCTGTCGTGTCCGGTCTTTGGTCTCCTCTGCATCCTGCGCTGTTGCCTAACTCTGGCCTGTGGTTGCTTCCTTTTTGGACTTCAGCACTCCTCTGGCTGGCCTCCATTCCTTTGACCCATTTCTGTTTCTGGCACCCACCTATCTCCCTTTGCCTAGTTGCAGCTCCCCAGCACTGGCAAGGCCCTCAGTATTTCTTCACCAGTGCTGGTGCTTCCTCCCGGTCCCCTTTTGGCCTCCTCGACCCCACTAGCTGTCTGTCCCTCGCTCCGTCTCTCTCCCAATTGCCCTCATCGCACCTCCTCAGCTCAGACTGTGCCCTCCTTTTTTAGGCCCCCTCTAAGATGTCAATGCGTCCTCTCCGAACTACCTCCTCCATTGCCCTGGAACATTTGGTGATCATATGTGATTGTCTGATTGGATTAGTTTTTCAATTAACGTTAAATCTTGATGGATATTTCCTTTGTAGCTTAAATGTTTCAGAGCTTTGTTAACAAAATATATCTAGCCAGGACATTTTCTCAATATTGTATTTATTGTTTAACTCTTCTAATCGCAGAAGTACACCATTTTGGTATAAGTCACCAATTCTGTTAATCCCATTCTTTATCAATACAGATACATCCAAAGTTTTTATTTTGTGTTTCAACAATTCTATTGGCGCCCCTAATGAGGGAGAATTTGACAAATTCATCTTAATCTGTTAGCGTCCCAGAATTTAATTAAGGAATTTATCCCTTTTGGTAGATTCAAGCCCTTCAGATGTTCATATTTCGGCTATGAAATAGCCAGTTTAATAGGCATTGTTTCCAGCAAGGCTTCTTCAATGTCTATCCAAATCTTTTTGGTATTATCATATTATGTGTGAGAGAATAATGCTGTCATGGATGTCGTCTACTCTAGATTGAGCCAGTCCTCCGCTTTTAATTTTTTTTTGAGACACATGGGAGGGAGAAAGAGACACAGGGGAGAGGGGGAAAGAGACACAGGGGAGAGGGGGAAAGAGACACAGGGGATGGTAGGAAAGAGACACAGGGGAAGGAGAGGGGAGGAAGAAACACAGGAAGGGAGAGTTGGAAGAGAAACTGGGGAGTTGGGGGAAGAGACATAGGGGAGGGAGAGGGGGGAAGAGAAACATAGGAGTAGGGGGAAGATACATAGGGGAGGGGAGGGTAGAGACATTTCAAATATTATCCCGTAATTTTTGACAGGCAAGTTACTAGTAGCTTATAACTTACTACAGTAGTAAGCCACCCAAGCACTACTCACAGCGCATGCACATATCGCACCGCCACCGGCGCATGCACGGCACGACCGCTGCATGCGCAATGTGTGCCGTGAGCCATGCATGCCTAGTGCGCACCGCAACTAGGACAGAATGGGAGAGGGGAGAGAGACATGGGAAAAGAAGGAGAGAGACATATGGAAAGGAGGAGAGAGACATGGGGTGTGGGGGGCAGGGGAGAGAGGGAAGAGACTGGAGCGTGGGGAGAGAGAAAGGGGAGAGGGGGAGAGAGACAGGGGGAGAGTTGAAGAGAGACAGGGGAGGGGGGGAAGAGACACAAGAGAAGTGGGGAAACACAGGGGAGAGATATTGGGAAAAGAGACACAGGGAAGGGAGAGGGCAAAAGAGCCACGGGGGATGAAGAGGGGGGAAGAGGCAAAGGGGAGGGAGAGGGGCGGAAGAGAAACATCTACCCCTGTCCCTGATATCTCACTGCAGTAATTATTGCCATTGTAGTATTAAAAAAGTATTGCCTTCACTGCGTCTTTTGGAATTAAACTTGTGTGGCTCTAATCATATTCTGCAAATTGTCAGTGTCACTGTCTGAAGATTCATACTCAAATGATGTTATTTTCTGCTTGAGTCTCTATACACATTTTTATTCTTAAAGTCTCTTAAATTATGAGAAAACTTCTTAATTGTTTGTTCTTTTAAAGTCTTTTGAATTTATCTTTATTAGATTTTAATCTAGTATCATAATCATGAAATGTTTCTTCCTGTCTGAAAAAAATTGTGCTAAATGTAAGTCTCATTCAACCTGAGATTTTTCCAAAATCTTTTGTTCTTCCATTAAAATTATTTTCATCAATTTCAATGAAGAGTTTTCCCAGATTTTATTCTAGTTATTAATAAGAGTATCTGAGATTAGATGATGGGCAGGAGACAGATTTATTCTTAATCCTCGTGCAATTAATTTTTTCTCTTAAATTTGAATTTCCCACCAGGCCTGGTGCTTGTAAATTTTAGTGATTTTGCTAAATTACTTACAAATACTTTTGTTGTCAGTGAAAGCTATTGCTTTAAAACTTGTGGAAAAATCTGCCTCAACTCCAACTAACCAGTGACTGGTGTCTGTATTATTCTGCAGAAAACCTGGCATATAGATAGATGGACCTTTCTTTTTGTGGCTCAGAAAAGATGGTGAATCTGGATGCAGTGGTACCTTTTTCCTTAATCTGTTTCAGGAATAAGGATGAGCTCCAAACAGGACGAGAACCAGACAAGTATTTCCCAAGGATCAATGCAAATTAAAATAATCTGTTACGGACCCCACATTTTTCTAATTTTAACTGATAGTCTTGTTTTAGGATACAAAACTTTAAAACTAAACAGAGATAAAGAAAAAAAAACAATAATTCGCTCAAATAACATAGAGCCCGATTGAATTGAGCTATTGCTCGATCCGGAAGCCCATAAGTTAAGTTTGCTAGATAATTTGCTATTTAATTGGCGTTTTTTTGCGTGTTCCAAATAGGTTACACGTTACGTCCTTGAAAAAAATTGTGATGGTTAAACCCATAACTTACAGCCTCCTGAAGCCTTTGATCTTTTACTTTCGCAAGAGTTACAATGGCTAAAATCGCAAATCGCTATTCAACTGATCAATTTCCCCAAGCCCGCAAATGTTTTCACAGCCGTAATTGGCAAAAAAAGGAAAAAATCCTACAAGTGCATATCAGACCCCCAAACCTAATTGGTCGACATATAACCTCCATGTATTACTGTATTCTAATGGCTGATTCGAAATTGGAGGTTACGGGCTTGCATAATTGATCATGTTCCCGCCCTGAACTGCTACAAACCAGTGCATAGTTTACGGTTTCGGCTTTGGGACAGCAACCTGCGGGCTTGAGCAATTGAATAGCATTGTTATCGAAGACGAATGGGAGCCTGCAACACACCCGCAGACATATGGCCTACTACGATCGAATTGCGAGCTTGCAATTAAATCGGGCCCATAGACTTTAACTTCACTTTAACTGTACTGGGAGGACTTGAAGGCCCAATGGGATGGTGATGATGTAGAGGAGGAGAAGAAGGAGAAAGGTTATTGCTTTGAACTTTGATTCTTACAGGTACAGGCTGCAGACAGGCTGCAGATTGGCTCTTTCAGGCACAGGCTGGGAATATTAGCTCTTACAGACACAGGCCTCAGACTGGCTCTTACAGACACAGGCTGCAGATTGCATTTTATAGACAGAAATCTGGGCACATTAGCTCTTACAGACACAGGCTGCAGAGTGCCGCTTATAGACACAGGCAAAGGCTGCAGAGACAGGGTCGGGGTGTAGTGATTGTGTAGACTTCCGTGCAACGCGATCAGTCCCAAGTGTCGAGTTAGGAGCAACTGATAAGTTTGAAATGTTGAGTTCCAAGCAAGTGTCAAGTTCCAAGCAGTTTTCCCTCTGTGAGATGTGTCGAGAACCGAAAACGATGGGAACTGAAACAGACGGCAAAGGAGGTTCCACTTTAATGTAAATTAATAATTCAATAGTTGCTTTGCAACTCTTTAATAATACCCATAAAAACCAGGGGAATTAAAAAAAATCACATCTAGCATAATAGCTTCTCTTTAAAGTACAAAGTAACAGATAATAAAACTGATCATTTCTATCAGCCTCAATATGTACCAAGTAGATACTTCAGGAGGTTAACAACAAACTCTCTTTATATAGAAAACGCACCTCAACAAAGGTGGAGCTAACAAAAAACCTGGCCATATACTGATTAAGGTGCTACCAATTCATTCAATATGAGCTAAGTAAATTATGTTGTACATAATTTCAGCTGCTAGAGATTTTTTAGTAATATTGAACACATCGTCAATGCTCCCCAGCCATAAGTACTGATCCCATCTCAACTCGTAAGCCCATGCCTTGTTAGTAAAGCACAAGGCATAGGATTACGCAAAATGCGCATATTGAGCACATTTATATGGCTCAATTTCCACATTCACCAGTGAGAATTCTCAAGGATTCCCTATATCCATGCACACGGTGAAGGAAAGCCCCTGAGATCCCCTTCACCCCTCACTCTCGATCACCCCCTTCCTCGCTCACACCCTATCCCAGTTCAATTTTCAAGGCTTTGGATATCTTTTTATATCCCTTTTCCATCTTTGTGTAGTTCCATTACCTTGTTACGCAGGTTTTTTTGACAGTACTTTTCTGCTCCCCATGGCACAATATCTAGCCTGCTCAGTGCATCAACATGAGAGCTAATTGCAATTTAAAAAGTCACAGGTGTGGGAAATTAACATTTAATTGCCATTTTAACCTGTGTGTGTCACCTTGTGTGTCTGTAACAAGGCCAAACAATTAATGGTATGTAAACCTTTGATCACGACCATTTAGGTGATTTCTGTTCTCAGTATGATTTAAAAAGGACCCAAATTACTATATCATAATATATGGCTTCATATGATCACTATGCTTCAATAAAAGAAATGTTTTTGCATGATCAGTCATATTTTCAAAATAAATGCCAAAATTTCACTATTTCTGCCCGGGTATTCAAACGGTTGAGCACAACTGTATGTCACTAACATTTTTCGGTTGCACTGCTTGCAGATGAAAAGGATGCCTTCAAGGACTTGAATTTTGTATAAAATAAAAAAAAATAAAAAAAAACTTTAATATTAAGGGGAACAAAATTGGGAGTGCACCATCTCTTCTCAACTTCAGTGTGTTATTGACACAGTAGTACATAATAATCAGGGACCTTCCATGCGTTTTTCAATTTTACTAAAATATATTGTCAGCATACAAAAACAAACAGAAAATAAATGGCTCTTTCTGAGCACTAACTAAACTGTACTTGCATTCCCCTCACTGCAAACCTATCTCTAAGCAAAACAACCAGTCCAATTGGATTCCCACATCTGTAGTCTTGCTTATCAGTATGCAGCATGGCTGTCACTGCCTCTTGTAGCGTAGACAGAACACTCTGATCTGTTCAGCTTTAATATAGTCCCAGACCTCTCTGGGTCTTTATGCCCTCCTTTGTAATCACTGATTGGGGTGAATATTTCTTTCAGCACTTCATACACAAAATTGCCGTCCTTAGACTCCCAGAGCTCCTTGCTATATGTGCATCTACAGTGTATGTGTAGTATTACTCTATGTTTACGTATATCATGTGTTAGCAGTATTTATGTGTATAGTAAAATTAAGTATAAAGTATTTATTTACTTACTATAAATCAATACAATTTAAAAACCTGCTCTCAGAACTCTCCAATCTTCAGCTTGTCTACCTAATCAGACACCTGTTATAAAAACCCAAATTATGGGTATATGATATGTCAATATTACTTAACCCATTAATTCTTATTATGATCCTTTTAAGAATTCTGATTTACATTGTTGTGACTATTTATTTTTTTTATATTCAAAAAGTACTTTTTTTCAGACATTAAAACACTTATAATTTATGTAAATTAAAAAACTCTAACAAATAATGATTGACCAGTTTAATTCTCTAAATGTGTTGCTCATGTAATGCTCTCACCCTGCTCCTGGAGGAAAGCCTGGTACAAAACTTCCTAATCTATCAACTTTTTAGTCCAAGGTCCCAGATTCCACTCACGGTTACTTTATCATCCTATTAACTTTTGGCTGGCTTCAGTAACTCTGTTCCAGCACAGTTTAGCATTCCTCAATTTAACTTTTACCTGCACAAGTGGAGTGTTACATTGACCTAATGTATGGTCTAGGGAGGTGACAAAGCCTTGTAAGTCTCTTTATTGTGACCCCCCCCCCCCACCTTTCAAAATCTACATGAATCATTATATTTTCACATCAATTACATCTCACATGTCAATGGTCGAGGCCGGACAGACTTCTCTTTTTCCTTGTAATTTATAACCAATAATAATAAAAAATAAATATGGTCCAATTTGTACAGAGATGAATTTTGGAAGAGTTACACAAGATAATGGACAAATGTTTTAGGAAGCAAAATAATAAACAGTCTTAAGTCAAGTAAATAGTATATACAATAATTCTGTATTTGGGACAAAAACTATTTTGCATTAAAGGACTTCTTTAGACACTTTTATTAATCTTACTAAAGGACCATTGTTCAATAAAAAAAATATATATGTTTAAAAATGTTCAGTTTTGAGTCTGATTAAAAGCATAATTAGGGGAAAAGTCCTAAAGTTCGTTTTTAATCATAATGAATTTGAATTTTGAGGCCTCGACTGGGCCCTGGAGGTATTCATAATACTTTAGTAATTGACGAAAAAAACTAGATAGATTCTTCTATACATAATTAGAGTCTTAAAATTCAGATTTTTCCTAAAATGTTTTTACATTTATGAATTATACAGCTGCTAATGCTGTTAGAGTGTTACATTGTTCATAAACAAGCACAGTTTTTCTTGAACTACAGTGGCCCTTTAAGTTTTCCCTGCTTGCTTTTGCAATTTCAGTGGAAGTTCACAGAGCAATGGTAGTTCAGGAGAATATTTTAGTAACTTTTGCACAACAACATATTAAGCAAAATATTTTTTTATTTATGTGAAGAGCTGTTTCCCGATCGCATTCTGTGGCAAGCCGTTGCCATCGCAGCTTCCTCATACTGGTCATCAGGCTCCTTTTCTCCTGGATCACCTCCAACCTGCAGGTATCCATCTGGCCAAACATGGCATCAAACCAGTAACAGTCTCCCTTTGGCTTGTAGGTCTGGATAAATTGCTGATAGGTTTCTTCATCCCTGCCAAGCCGCCAAAAAAACTGGACTTCAAGCTTGCATAGGTCACCATATGCCATCCTTCAGCTGCAGGTTACAGCACCTAGATGCCACCACTGCCAACCAGTTGTGATGATCCAGGGGTAGGGGCTATTACTGCCCAGGGCCACCTGCTATAGACTACAGGTTAACTACACACAAGGATGGTTGGGTTGTTGGAAATGTCGACACCAGCACCCTGATATCTGGCCTCTGTATTTGGATGGAGACTCTTTCCTGGCTGAGGCTTACTCGGGGTAGCAGACTTTGCTGGGTACGGTAGCTCCTTAGGGTGAGTATCCCTAAGGGTGGTAAGGTTGGAATCACCTCTGCAGCTAGGATACGCTGTGTAAGGTCCTCTGGTACCGGTGGGCCGTTTGCCAATATCCTTTAACTCTAGGGGCTTCCTGGACTGAAGCGATCCCCCAACTCTGCAGGGTTTGGGAGTGAAGCCTTGCTCCTCCCTCAGTGTCTCAGGGCCAGTGCCCTCATCTCAACTCCCACACTTATCTGGATCCACCTGATCCATGCTGGGGAAGACCTTCAGGGTCTCAGGGGACGCCCCCTCTCCTGATAGCCTCACGTTCCAATCTGGCATTACACTCTCCATGACTGTCAGTCTTGGCTACTCTACCTGTTTCCTTACCCTCTGGTCATCAGCGGTCTGTGGTTCAGCACATCCCCTATCATGTGTACAGGAGGTGGGAGAGGATCTGCCCAGATGTACTGCCGTAACACATCTGTTGTGTTCAGGACATTGTTTATCTGTCTGCTTCCATACAGTTGCTATTGAAGGCAAACCTACAACATCAGAAAAAAACAGGACAGCCTCCTGGGCAGATCCTCTTTAAGCATTTGGTGAAATAATAGAGAATAGAGAGAGAGATCTGCTGGGAACTACACTACTAACTTAAAACGGAAGTAATAAAACATGTTTTTTTTAAATACTGATGTTATTACTATTCAGTAACTAACTATGGGTTCCCTGGTGGTCCAGTGGTTAGAATTCAGTGCTTTCACCGCTGTGACCTGGGTTTGATTCCAATCAGGGAACCAAGAGATCCCTGAAGCCATGCAGGATTGGGCCTGGTCAGTACTTGAATTGGAGACCACCTATGAATACCAGGAACTGTATGCTGTGGCCCACTGGAGAAGGAACTGGCAACCCAGTAACTCTGCCATGAATAAGAAGTGGATCAGTATGATGTGTTGCGGTCCATGGGTCAGGGAGGGTCAGACACAACTGAGCGACACAAACACACACAACTAACTAACCAAATAAATAAAACCCTATTGTATGACCAATAGTATAGAACTTTAACCTGCAAAAAGAAGGAACTACTTCACCCTGCTCCAATAGCAATATTAGGTTCACAATATTACTGACTAAGTACTAGGTGGTGCAGTTGCTGTGAGCAGAATGAAAGATGGAACTGTGCTATATGGAAAAAGGTTAGAAGATGTTATACAATAATCAGTCAAAACCAGATTATCATAAGACTGCAAACCTAGGAGAAACCTGCCTTATGATATCGGAGGAGACGTTTTTAAAAGACATTTAAAAAAACATTTATTAAACTTTTGCTGCATGTTTAAACAATCAACTTCTTTTTTAAATCACATCTCAGTTTTAACTACTTATATCTCTACCCCATATTTATATTGAGGAGTGGGAGCTGCTAAAACAGACACAGTACTTGCAGAAAGATAGTGGGAGGTGACTAGAAAGTGTATTTGTGTACATTGCTAGCAGTTCATGTTACATGACTGCCTGGGTGGCTCCAGGTCAGAGACAATACATCATTCAGAGGATAAGATAAGATTGATTAATAGCAAAATCTTCGGGAAATATCAAATGTTACTTGAGAACAATATTTAAGAACCAAGAATACTTTATTAATGTTTTGACAGACATGCCACACATGAGACACTTGGGGGCAATATTTTAAAATCAAAAATAATTTTTCCATTTATTATATTTTTTTAAACCTTTAACAAAAAAAAAATTCCATTCTTAAAAAAACAACATACAGTGCCAAACCTGCCAATTTTATCAAAAACATGTGACTAAATGGGATTCATGTAATTAGTCCTAAATTATATATATTTATATCTTGAGAAAGTCTCAGTGTTGTTAGCCAAAACATTGATATTTTTTTTTGATATTGAATAAACTACTTAAACAAACCTAAAGTAAATCTGTGAGTGCCTTTCTACATATATGCACCTGGCACAGAAGCTTTATTTTTTTGACCAAATTAGTTTATTGATTTAATTAGACATTTGCTGTGAATATACTTATTAAACTGGACGAATATGGATAGACGTTGCATAAGAAATTCAAATACATTGCGGTATTATAATGTCCTAGATGTGTGATCAGCTTTTAGGATTACTGAGGCTTGAGCTTGTCCTATTAGAGAAGGTCAGTAGGAGTTATGTATTGTTCTTTATAACAGAGAAATGCTTGAGAGAAATTCTAGTCTCTAAATGACCACTGTGGTCTGTTGTGTTCTATATGGTAATTTGAACAAGTAAACATAATAACAAGCAAAAATGTTTATAGGAAGCAAAAAATATATATTAACACAACATTTACATGTAATACCAAATATTTAATTACTTTTTATATACTGAACGTGTCTACTTTCTCAAGAGAATATGTCCATGTAAACTAATACGGTTTCCATTATTCATAATAAAAGTACTGGCAGTTGTAGTTGACAGAAGCTTCCTCTAGAGAACCCTGTCGTCTCATGATATGGTCAAAATATTTTAGCTTCTGCCTTATGATCAAACCTTCCAGTGAACAGTTTGCCTTGATTTCGTGATGTATTTATTTATTGGATCTTCTTGCAGTCCAAGGGACTCTAAGCAGTTTATGCATCAATTATACATTACTCTGCCTTCTTTATGGTCCAGGTCTCACATCCATATGTTACTACTGATAATATTATAATTCTAGCTATGCGGACCTTTGTTGATAGTGTAATATCTGAGCTTTTTACTAGCTTTACCAAACATGCCATAACTTTCCTCCCCAAAAGCAAACATCTTTTAATTTCATGGCTACAGTCACCATCTGCAGAGATCTTCGATCCTAGGAAAATAAAGTCTGTCACTGTCTCCACTTCTTCCCCATTTATTTGCCAGGAACTTAAATTGCCATTTGCCATTATCTTCATCTTTTTAATGTTGAGCAGCAGGCCAGCTTTTGCACGCTCTTCTTTTACCCTTATCAATACGTCCTTTAGGTCCTCCTCACTTTCAACCATCAGAATAGTATAATCTGCGTATCTAAGGCTGTTGATATTTCTTCCAGCAATATTTAATTCATCCAATCTGGCCTTACGCATGATGGACTTTAGATTAGTCTATGAAGCAGAAGTAAATGTTTTTTCTGGAACTCTCTTGCTTTCAATATTATCCATCTGACATTGGTAATTTGATCTCTTGTGCCTCTTCCTCTATGGAACCCGGCTTGCAAATCTGGTAGTTCTCGGTCCCTATATTGTTGGAGCTGAGTTTGTAGGATCTTAAGCATTACCTTGCTGGCATGTGTAATGAGTGCAATTGTTTGATAATTGGATCACTCTTTGGCACAGTTTTTTGGGGGGATTGGGAGGTAGACTGACCTTTTCCAGTCCATTGGTCACTGTTGAGTTTTCTAAATGTATTGGCATAAGGCAAGCAACACATCAGCATCTTGTAGGATTTTGAATATTTCAGCAGGGTTCCATCAACTCCTGCAGCCTTATCAGCAAGGCATCCTAGGGCCCATCTCACTTCAAGCTCCAAGATGTCTGGCTCTAGCTCATTGGACAAACTATTGAGGTCCTCACTGCTGTAAACATCCTTTCTGTATAGCTTTATATTTGTATTCTTGTCACTTCTTCTTTAATCGGATCTGCTTCTATTAAGTCCCTACCATTTTTGTCTTTTATCGCACCCACTTTGGCATGAAAGGTTCCTTTTAGATAACTACTTTTCTTGAAGAGATCTCTTGACATTCCCATTTTGTTATCATCTTCTATCTCTCTACATTTTTCATTATAAAACATCTCCTTGTTTCTTCTTGCCAACACCTGAAATTCTGTATTCAGTTGAAAACATTTTTTCCCATCTCCACTATCTTTCCCTTTCCTCCAGACAAGGTAGGATCCAGAAGAGGAAATATATATATATATATATATATATATATATACAAAAGGGAGTACACCCCTCACATTTCTGTAAATATTTTATTATATTTTTTCATGTGACAACACTGAAGAAATTACACTCAAAATAACTCAACACACAGCTATTAATGTCTAAAACGTTGGCAACAAAAGTGTGTACACCCCTAAGTGGAAATGTCCAAACTGGATAATACAGTCACACAACCACACAATTCCAGAACACCACAAATGCAAACACCCCAACAATCAGAAGAGAGACCCCCTTCCTTCAAGTGCGCACAGACACATAGACACTTTACACATGGGCCCTTTGATTCCTACCTTCTTCTACCATACGGCTAACCAGCCACACTTGTTAGTATGTACACTTCTAACAAGAATCTCATCCAGGTATATTACCACTACAGCTCCACTCCCAGAATCTATCACCTTCTTTTTTTATCTACTCAATCTTCATTACATAAAATTCTTGCCTGGTTCTGAGTTGATCCACAGGGGTGGTTCGGATCTGGGCTCCGTCACCGTCAACATTCCTTACGAGGGTCCGGTCCTCAAAATTGAGACCTCAAGCCACGAAATAGATTTTCCCCAAGGCGGCTCTGCGTACCTCTGTCCTATTGGCCTTTGGCTGTGTTGGTTGGGAATCTCCCTTGGAGTAACAGGTCTTTGGGGGTGCTAGGTTGGACTGATATTGGAGCCCCACGTTGGGCGCCATGATGTTGGGGGAAAATCCCACCTATAAAAGTTTCCAGTGTGGGTGAACCACAGAATGACAGGGAAAAATTAAAGTGCAGACGTCTTCAGCAGTTTCAATATGTATTCATGCATGGAGAGAATGTCACAACACAGCAGACAGGTACTGCAGTGAGTCTCTGAGGGCACTCACCCCAAGCTGATTTTTTATAGAATTAGACAAATAACACGTCAGAGTTCCTTACCACAATTTTAGCATATACGTTAGAATCTTTTTCCTTATTGTGTGCTTTGTAGTTAAACTGTCTTGCAGAAGTGTGACACATTTTAGCATAAGCCGTTTAGCACGATCATATCTGTTTCTGTACTGTGTTCTTTGTGGTTAAACGGTACACTGGAAACTGTTATAGGTCACTGTGTTCTTTAAGAAATGTAGCCCCCTACAGTAGCTTGTTTTAATGTAGAGGTAAGGGCTTAATAGCGCTCCCACACCAGAATTATTGACCAGAGCACATAAGAAGACATTGTAAGGGGTCTCTATATCCTCACCCGGAGAGCGGGGAACCATCTGGAGACATGGTTTGGTATAAAAGGAGCACTTTGTTGTGGTCACTCAACTCTGTCATTTAGTAAAAAAATGGATACAGATATAAACACCATATTTTAAACTAAAAAAATTGTATGCGTAATTTAAGCACTTCTAATATTCTTTAGTAATCGGCTAAACGTAAAAATTAAACTATACATTTTATTCAACCATATATAATGGCTAAAAATAATAGTCCTAACAGCCTACAAATGCACATATTCACACCCAAACCCTGCTCTTTTAATCCAACAAAATAAAACAACAGTTCTTACCGGGATCTTGTATTATTATATCCTTTAAATATATATATGGAAATAATAGCCTAAGGAATAATATTCATGAATACAAACATGAATATGTTTCTAAGTTATCATTCCAGCTGCTAGTGAAAAATATTGCCTTGTTGACCTAGGCCTAAACATACCACTGTAGGGATACTTAAATTATGTATACTGTATTTTTGTTTAGAATTATAATAATTATATACATTTGCACCCATTCCCATAATTCATATACTGAATCACGGGAATATCATTACATAAAATTGGGTTAGTGCAATCTGATTTCTAACACTGAATATTGCCAGCTTTCATCTCCTTCACAAGGCAGGTAAACAAAGATAACAATGGTGTCCCACATTACAACATACAACAACATATAATAGATACAATTTTAGTTTAAGTTTCTAAAAAAAAAGCAAATTTGCAAAATATGACTATATTGGTTGCAACATAGAGGCTCTGTTAAAAAAAAACAACTTGAATTTCTGAAACCTATTCAGTAAAATGCAGAGGAACCAACATGACCATGTGATTTTTCTTGGCTCTAACTAGTATTTTTCTTGGTCTGATTTCTTCTTACTGTACTTCCTCTTATTTACTGTAAAGTTGCTCCTACAGAAAATGTGGTAGGAGGTTTTGGAGAAAATAATATTGACTCAGAGAAATTAATATAAATACTAATGTCCTCATTCAATTGCAATTTTGCCAATTGAATAGGGCTCTATATAAGCACATAACATATTTTTTGACCGAAGTTTTTAGTTAGTGAAGACCTTGATTTTGGATAGAAGTTCAGTAACTAAAAAGTTCTGTATAAAAAATATGTTATGTGCTTATATAGAGCCCTATTCAATTGGCCAAGTCGCAATTGAATGAGGCTCTAAGAATATCTAAAAACAGTAAACATTGATTAAGACACACTAATAAAAAACTTCATGACTCACTGGATGCACAAAAGACCTGGGGCCTCATTCTATTAACGGCCGTAGGAGATGCGGGGCCGCAAGGACCGGCCGCAAGCTATTCGGCTATTCTATTCCCCTCCGGCCGGGGATTCCGGCAGGCTTGCGGACGGCGCCTTGCTATCCTTTGCGGCAGCACGCGCCGGAGGAAAGCCTTTGATCTAAAACGGCTACAAGAGTTTCGGCTGCAAGAAAATCCCGGTTGCTATTCTATTGCTCCGGGAACCCTCTCTGCAAGGCTAAAAGCGAGCCGCAGCTTACTTGCAGGAAAAAGGTCCCGCTAGCACCAATTAAGCACATTATAAAGCAGAAATAAAGGCATCCTGCACTCTGAGGAGACTATAAAGTGATTGTAGGTGTTAGCAAAAATAGCACAACATTCCCCTATACTCAAATCCGTAAAAAAAAAATTTTTTTGTATATGTCAAATATCCATGTAAAAAGTCCCGAGGGCTTGGAGCACCTCAGACCCGGCCACGCTGCGGCCGGAAAATAAACAGTTAATGTAAACTCGGGTTTGGGCTGATGTGCAAGCTTGAGAGGGGGTTGCTATTAATCCTCATGTCCCCCAATATGATCCCTAGCATTTACAGAGCTTTACAGTGCTGTCTTGAATTTATTTTTGACTTTAAAGATTTCTGAGCTTACGGCCAGTTGCAAGATATATGGCCGGCCGTAAGGGGAGATCCTTGCAGGGCCGTTTAATAGAATCGCGAGGTAACGGAACCCCCGCAAGGAATCGCAGCCTTACGGACGTTTTACGGCCGATAATAGAATGAGGCCCCTACAATTTAATCCCAACTGAGTTAATGAAGTCACAGAAGACTAGTTTTATTTCAAATATTTTGAAATGCGTATTTGCTACAGTTAAGCATTTTTTTTATTTTAACCATTTTGCTTTTGCTTTCACCCCTAAGCTGAGCCCATGTAAGGTTCTTCATAATTAGACATTAATTTCAATCATTTACTATGAAGTATTTACACGTGATATGTTCTTTTTTTTTTTTTTTTTTTATATATAGAAGTTTTAAATTATGCAGTATGTTCTTGGATACACATTATTCTAAAATCTGTTTAAACTGTGTTTTTAACTGAGATTTTAATAAAATGGATTGCAAATATTAGTTAGCCGCAATCAATATGTGACCCATCTTCCTCACGTCAGTATAACCCTTATCCCTAAATGCACCGTCACATAAATAATTATTAATAATTGACAATATCAACAAAAAATACTAACAGCCTTATTAAATTGTGAGTTGGCCAATTGAATAGGGCTCTATATAAGCACAGAGCATATTTTTTTCCAGACGTTTTTAGTTCGTGAAGACCTTGCTTTTGGATAAAAGTTCACTAACTAAAAACTTCTGTAAAACAATGTGCTCTGTGCTTATATAGAGCCCTATTCAATTGGCCCGAATTGCAATTTAATAAGGCTGTAAATGTATGACTCCTGGGATAAATGACCTTTAAATAAATACATCGCAGATAGGATTGGTTTATTTTAAAGGTAAAGCTTTATCTCAGTAATTTTATCGTGTTTCTTACTCAAGGGGGATATGGTAATTCCTTTGCAAATCATATTACGTGATGTTGCTAAACTTTGCAATAAAAAATATAACGGTTCAATATAACACTAATTGGATCTAACAAGTTTTCAGCCTATTGTTTAAAAACTGCAATGCAGTATTTGGAGTACTATTTGGGTACCCATGAACAATAAAACACCATCAGCCTTATTAATTGGCGATAAGCACAGAGCAATTTTTTTTACAGAAGTTTTTAGTTAGTGTACTTCTATCCAAAAGCAAGGTCTTCACTAACTAAACATTTCTGTAAAAAAATATGCTGTGTGCTTATATAGAGCCCTTTTAAATTTGGCGAATTGCAATTAGATAAGGCTGCAAATCTACACGGCACGCTGACGTTCGCGCGCTGCAGAACAGCGCGCCATCATCATGGCGCCGAGAACTGCGCCCTGATGAAGCTCTGCGCTCCGGCCTGCATCCCATCTGCGAAATACGTGCCACCTATCTACACATGTATGTACAATTTATTCATGCATTTTATTTTTAGTAATCTCAGTTACTTTGTGGGAGTGAAGGGGAGAGAGAGAGTGTGCCACAATTATAATTTTAATAGTTTGACGTCATTTTATCTAGAATACTTGAATGTAAACAGAATGATATACTTAAGTAATAAAGTATAATAATATTTTATATAATATTATATGTGTATTTTTTTTTCAGTATAAAATACTAAACTGGCTGTAACTGCCTTTATAAATCTATATATAACAGTATATCTGAGGTAACAGTAGCTCTCAGACTGTAATTCTCCTTGTTTACCACACAGAGCATGCAGGGAGGCGGAGCCCCGCCCACTATGCCAGTTAGGCCAGACTCTCCTGCTTTTGTGATTGGCCAATCGACGACGCAACGTCATACAGAGGGCAGTACGTCGACGTCACGTTGTAGGTTGGCTGGTTGGCAATACGTCAGGAAAGGGGCGTGTCCGCCGACAGTTTTCCCTCAGACCACTCAGCTAGGGCCCAGGTGAGGTGATCAGTCCGGGCAGTGTGTGTGCTGGAGGGGACCTTGGATTAACATGGCCGGCTTTGGGTGTGAATATGTACATTGTTAGGCTGTTAGGACTATTATGGGTATATTTTATTCCCTATATGTGCAGCTGTGCATTCCCAGGCAGGCAGAGGCCAGCAGCACAGCTGTCTCATGGCATCCCTCTGCTGTCATGGTTAATATTTAAAAGCCTGTCCTTTGCAGGCTGTTATTTTGTATCTAAATCGTAATTTATTAAACAGGCCTCTAGTTTATATTGGGATTCCTGTAATGTTTTACTACAGCAGCCAGCTTTACATGTAATCTAATGCACATCTAATGGAGGTTTATTATTAATTTATTATTCTTTCCACAGGGAATTGAGAATGGACCTTCGACAATGCTAGCAGTACCATGGGCAGCGCCACACTCCGCTGTTTCTGCTATGGGTGCCTTTTCACGTCTGTGACCTGGACACTTCTGCTCTTTATTTATTTTAACTTTAGCGAGGAAAGCCAGGGTTTCAGACATGTGTCCGTCAAGGGGATGGAGCCCTACAAACCCTTCCCTAAAAAGATATATCCACGTTTTTCTCGAGATTCAGCTGGACGACAGGATGGGTCTCGCAAAGGGTATGCTGGGAATGCAGTTGGCAACCACATAGAGGACCAAGAGGATGCCAATGCTGATCTGTCTCCAGAAATGGGTAAGTAAATACGTCCAGTGGTTCAGGTTTTTGATTTTAAATAAATAGATGTTGTTGTTTAGACCTTCAGTTGTGTCCGACTCTCTGTGACCATATGGACGCAGCACAGCAGGCACATTTCTCTGTGTTTATGTATGTGCTTATCCATAAGGCTGCAAAGATTAAGAGCACGCCATCTTCTCCAATGGCGGGCTCTTTATCTAAACTCTCTGCTATGACCTGCCCATCTTAAATGACGGTACATGGTATAGCTCACAGCTTCATTGAAGTACACAAGCCCATTCACCATAACAAGGTAGCGATCTGGAAGGGGAAATTGATGTTAAGGGAATAAAAACATTATGAAAGAGACTATAACAACAATTTTTTTTTTATTTATTTTTTTTTACCTTTAAATACTACATTTCTCAGTTACCCGGAATCAATATGTGACCCATCCTCCTGACTTCAGTATAACCCTTATCCCTAAATGCGCCAAATGTCACGTCAATGATTATAAATGATTGACATTATCAATAAAAATTACTCCCTCCTCCTGGAATAAATTACCTCCAAATAAATATATTGCAGATAAGGTTGGTCTATTTTTAAAGGTAAAAACTGTAGGTAAATAATTTTGGCCTGCTCCTTACTCAAGGAGGTTATTGTGATTCCTTTGCAAATCCGATTACGTTATATGATTGAAACTATTACACACCGTGAACAAAACAATGTACATTTCTCAACATGCACCCCCTTTTTTTTTTAAAATATTGCATTGTATGGGATAAACTGTTTTAAAGTGGATAGGATTTTGATTTCAAGGGAGTTATGCATATAAAGGTACAACTGCCTTTCAATTCCCTGGTGCTTATATTCTGTCAAATTTGTTGTTGCTGTTCAGTCATGTCTGACTCTCTGTGACCCTTTGGACCACAGCACACCAGGCACATCTATCCCTTATGGACCTATCCGTTTTTATGTGCGCCACTGTTGAAGCGCGCTCCCGGGGTATAGCAAAATAACTATTCTCTCCTCCAGAGTAGTGGAAGGGCGAGCTTGTGCAAGCGGCGGCGCCTGAACAGCGGCGCACATACAACAGGATAGGACCGAAATGATGTCTCTGGTCCTTATCTATAATGTTTTCTTGGGAAATTCACTGGGATGGGTTTCCATTTAGTTCTTCAGTGGACTGTTATTTGTCTGACCAATCTTGGCTGACCCTACATGGTATAGCTCACATCTTCATTACATCGGCCCCTTATCATGATCCAGAAGGGATTCTATCAAATACATGTTTCAAAATGAACCCTCAGAAAATACTGTATAACCTATTTTACCAGAGCTCACTGATTTATACAAACCAACATACATGAAATGTAGCCCTCATTGCATGGTGCATGCACCACATGTACCATGTGATCTTATTGTTAGTGAAGGTATTACATGCAGTGATAAATCACAGAGCTTTTTGTCCAGTTCCATGTTTAATTTACATTATGTACTGTACTACTAATTTTAACTGCTTAGTTCACACTATTTTTTTTTTATATATTTAGCTTTTTGCACCACAACAGCATTGGTACTCACAGAAGAGGATACAGCACAGAAGCTAACACCGCAGATTAAGCATATACATAAACATAATTTCAGTTTTAATTAATTATTTATGTTCATGTGGAAGTGTTGCATTTAAAAATTGTCTAGTTGGGGTTGATAAAGAAGAACATGCCCAGATGGATAAATAATAGTCTCAGACATGTTTAGTTGTTAGTATGTCTCTGTACACATATTTATACCACCTGGGCATTCTCCTCTTCTTTAGTTATTTAATGGTCCTTCATAAGGACATTTAGTTAGGTAGAGGTCATGCATAGATACTTTATGCTTAAAATATCCAAATTTCAAGCTTTGTTACGTATAACTTCCAATTAATTTTTTTTAATAACCATTTGCAATTACATTTATTTACACATGTACTTAGTATTTCTACAATAAGTATTTCTTTGCTGTGTCATTTGGATTGGATATTTTGCAGTTTTTTTTTTTCATTTTTTGCATGAGGGTTCATCTTGATCTAAAATGGACTGTGTAAGAGATGTAATTGTATAGTATATTCTTTAAACTAAGCGAAGGTGCGGCCACCCACATTGTGAGACTGCAAACAGTATCCTGCTATAGAACTGTTATCTCAACTTCGAAAATTAATGTCATGTACTGTTATTTACCCTTTGGGCTGTCTCGATTACCTGGTATTTTACACTTTTTCTTTCAGGTATGATATTCAATGAACAGGATCAGGATGTGAGAGATGTTGGCTACCAGAAGCATGCCTTCAATGTGCTCATTAGTAATCGACTTGGCTATCATAGAGATATTGCAGACACTAGAGACTCTAAGTAAGTCTTTTTTAAAATTTACACACACACCCCACACGCACACCCCACACGCACACCCCACACGCACACCCCACACGCACACCCCACACGCACACCCCACACGCACACCCCACACGCACACCCCACACGCACACCCCACACGCACACACTATTTGCACAGAATGTGGGAAGGATCTATAATATCTTTTAAACCTCTTATCTTACAGTGGGGGATTATAAGCATGCTTGCTTAAGCTGATGTTTTAGATCAAGTTGGTAGACTAGATTGGCCTTTTTTGTTTATAATCTTTTGTCGAGTCTGCTATGTTTAATCTTTCTATGTGTCTGTTATTGTGTTTGCGTTGCTCAGTCGCGTCCGACTCTCTGTGACCTTCTGGATCTCAACACACCATGCTGATCCACTTGGTATTCATGGCAGAGATACTGGAGTGGGTTGCCAGTTCTTTCTCCAGTGGGCCACAGCATACAGCTCCTCAACTTCCTAGGTGGTCTCCAATCCAAGTACCTACCAAGCCCAACCCTGCTTGGCTTCAGGGTGGTGTGACCTCTTGGTTCCCTGACTGTATTTGAACTCGGGTTGCAGCGGTGAAATCACCAAATCCTAACCACTGGACCACCAGGGAACCCTGTGTCTGTTATCACACTGATTTAATCAACTCTGCATGCATTTCCTGCTTATCATTGCCCACTGTTAACCTGTTTTGGTCAGTTTGATATTCTTCTGATAGAGTCCAGTTTTACCAGGGAGAAATGTCTTTATAGTTTTAAAAAAATGTTATAGGTACATCGTTTTAAGGATCACACAAGATCTAAATGGCAGAATAATTAATCCTCAAAATAATTTTTAAAGGGTGCATAGCTTTGAGAGAAGGATGAGAGGTGTGTTGCTATTTCAAACCTTTATTTATGTCACACATCTAGGGTTGAGGGGAGATTTTGAGTATTGGTAGAATACATGTAATAGTATAGATCAGGTAACAATTGAGAAGTCCAAGAGGGAAGTGTCTCCTACAATAAAGAGGAATGAAAGATAAAGAAGTAATGATTTGAAGTGTTAAGGTGGAATACTAGGGGTAATGTACTGCTCTACAGAAAAGGCAGTAGATTAATGAGTTAACCTTCCAGTGGAAGTGGTAGTCAAACACAGTCAAAGGGATTCAAGCATGCCTGGGATAAGGGTGGCCACCCTGGGGCTTCATTTAGCCAAACTTCTAAGTAGATATAATGAACAGACTTTATGGGCCTTTTTGGTCCTTATTGGCCTCCAAATCTATGCTTTTAAGCAGAAAACCACATGGGATTGATTAGACAGGCCTCTGGGTTAACATAGAAATTATGTAATTTTTATCTTGGGTTATTTTAAACAATATTAATAAAGGTTACCTTTAAATAAATATTTTAGTTTTTTTTCTGGGCTATCCTAAAGGGTATTTATTTTTTGACTGAATTCTTTCTTCTTTTTTTTTTTATTATGTGGTCTTTACCTTCTATGATCATACTTTTTTAGTAGTGGCTGTTGTTTATTCCTTCAGTATGCACTCAGCAGTCCAGGCACATCCTGTTTCTGGTTGTACTTTTCCATATGGTTTTCTTGGCAAATATATTGAGTGGGTTGCCAGTTCTTTCTCTAGTGGACCATCTTGGGCGACCTTACATGGTGTAGCTCACAGCTTCATTGAGGTACACAAGCGCCCTCACCACATCTATTATTATGTTTCAATGAACATTTTTCGTGAGCCAGTCAAACCATTTAGGAGTCTTAAAGAGTGTATTTAAAAAAAAAAAAAAAAAGCAAGAAGTAACATTGTATGAGGCAGTGGCTGCAAGTCTCCAGCATTTGTTAAGCCTTATCTTATGGTTGTTACTTAGAAGTGCATATTTAAAGCCACTAGCTAGGAACCTGTTCATATTTAATTTTTTTTTCGAGTGGCACAGAAAGTTAGAACAGTAAATCTGTACAACAGCTGAGGAGCACATGGCTGAGCAAAATATTCCATTGGTCACATTGTCTCTAAAACCTCTCTAATTACAATACATTCTGGAACATTACAAGAACAGCTGCTCATCCTTATGGTCCTTGAATGTCACACATAGTACTAACGTTCCAATTTAACCTTGTATTATTTCTGAGAACTAGCCACAAGGCTGATCACGTAGTCACTTATTATGCAAATATCCAACTACATGAAGGTAGTTCTTAAAAATCTATATGTATACATTTTTTACTAGGAACTCATATATATTTTACCCCAGTATATTGCTCGGTATCCAAAGAACGTTACAAATATTATAATTTCTGTATTTTTAAACCATACACCAGGGTTCCTAGTTATTGTAGGAATGAATAATACTTATAAACAAATATAATTCAAATTGGTTGTTAATAAAAATATTGCATGGAAATATTAGCTTTAAGCATAAATTCCATGAAATGATCCTCACTCCGTTCTAATGACTTCCTCACATGATTAATTGTTTTTGACTGTGGGGGTGACATACTACAAGATCATGCTGGTATAGATCAGAATAGAAAAACAGAGCTTAACAATTGACTATTATTTGGCATCCACTTGTTGATTATCACCCACATTGTGAGAGAGAATAAATGAGTGGGGGGAGGTAGGAGATCAGAATGGGGGACCTGAGGGGAGGTAGGAGATCAGAATGGGGGACCTGGGGGTAGGTAGGAGATCAGAATGGGGGACCTGGGGGGAGGGGAGGTAGGAGATCAGAATGGGGGACCTGGGGGGAGGGGAGGTAGGAGATCAGAATGGGGGACCTGGGGGGAGGGGAGGTAGGAGTTCAGAATGGGGGACCTCGGGGGAGGAGAGGTAGGAGATCAGAATGGGGGACCTGAGGGGAGGTAGGAGATCAGAATGGGGGACCTGGGGGTAGGTAGGAGATCAGAATGGGGGAGGGGAGGTCGGACATCAGAATGGGGGACTTGGTAGGAGGGGAGGTAGGAGATCAGGATGATCTCCTACCACCCCCCCCCCCCCCCCCCATGTCCCCCATTCTGATCTCCTACCCTATATCTTTCTTGAGATATATGGTGGTAAGTGTACTAATGCACGTTAAGAGGATAGAGCCTGTGACAGACCGCTGGGAGGGGTGTAGAGTGGAGCTGAAATAACAGACCAGCAGCCTTATTAAATTGCGATTCAGCAAATTCTAAAGGGCTCTATATAAGCAAAGAGCATATATTTTTTTTTTTACAAAAGTTTTTAGTTGGTGAACTTCTATCCAAAAGCATAACTAAAAACTTCTGTAAAAAAAATATGCTGTGTGCTTCTATAGAGCCCTTTAGAATTTGCTGAATCGCTATTTAATAAGGCTGCAGGTCCCAAAAGTTTGTCCTGGACAAAACACTGCCAGTTGTAAAAGGGGGAAATTTGTGAGCAGCAATGTTGTGACTAACTGGGATGGACACCATTCGGATCTTGCTTGTTTGGCAACGCTATACCCCTCCCACTGGCCTATGGTGATTGTGTCCAGGAGAAGGACATCATTATATTAAAAATTATATTTTCTTGCTGCAGTTTGCACATCTTTTTAATGTTAATTAATGGTGAACTAAAAATAGATTTAACTTGTAAAGCCCTTACAATGGTCCGTTTAAGTAGTTAATGCTTCAAAAATAAACACTTTACTTTTTTTTTCTCAAGCAAATATTTGATTGCTGTCAAGAGAAGTTGGTTTCTCAAGAATCACTTGTCAAGTTATTTTAACATTGCCCAAGTCAAGTCTTTATAAGAGCGTAATATAAGTATGACAATTCAAGATTCACCAAATGACAATGTCATGATGTTTGTCGCTGTTTGTATTGGTCTATATGCAGTAGGTAATTACAGCTGCTCTGGACAGTCACTCACCATAATGGTCTTAGCCAATTTAAGGACAGCAATTAGCCTGGGACCTGCATTCAATTGGAGCTAGAGAAGATATCCACCTCCACTTGCTATTTTTTGTTCTTTACAACATCCTTCGCTTCTTCTCTTGCACAAAACAATTCCCTCACGCTATGCTGATATCTGTTATTTAAATACTAGCGACTTGCCCGTCAAAAAATGACGGCAATGGAATTTTAAGGCAGGTAATGCTGTTTGGTACACAAAGTAAGTATTTTGGTTGTGTGAGTACCGTTGGCGCTCATTGCGAGCCTCGCGCTGAGCGCCTTCTGCGCTCATCGCAATGTTTGGTTATGAGAGCTCCTTTGGCGGTGATTGTAAGGTTTGCGCTGATGGCCGTTTGGCTGGCATTGTGAGCCACTCCCCTGGTGTAGTTGTGGTTCTGTAAACACCGTCGGCGCTGCTTGTGAGGCGCGCGCTGATCACCTTTATCGTTTATTGTGATTATGTAACTTTTGTATTTGGTTTTCACTGTGTATGTATTTTTTTTATGTAAATTAATTATTAAAGTTATAAGTTACTATTTGTAATTAATATATGCAGGAAGCAATATGCTGAAGAGCTGACAATCTGTTTTGCTGTTCCTGCAGCATACAATGTAGATTTGCACTGTTGGTGAGCTGAGGTGTAAGTGTCAGCAATGTGTGTAGTGTAAATAGGCTGCGTGCGCGAGGTGAAGCAGTTTGTTTAGCTGTGTGTCCGCATTTTGTAATGGTAATGTTATTAGTTTGCAGTTAGTGTTGTAAAATGTCTGTGATTGTGTATGTGTTAGGGGGTGTGGAGCATTTAGCGTGCTTCATAATAGTGTATTTAGTAGGTGGTATGGGTCTGTGTAAAAGTTGTATGTGCTTGGCGGTGTTTTGCGTCCTTAGGGGTCGTGTAGCCTTGTTTTCGTTTATCGGCGGCCATTTTTTCTCTTGCTTAGGGGATTTTCGAGTGGCGAAAATCTTTAAATTGTATCCTGGCTGTCCCCCCTTGCTGTGTGTGTATTTTGTTTTTTATTTTATTTTGTATTTAGTGCGTTTTTTCGTGTTTTTTGCTGTGCATGTTGCGGCCGTTAATTTCGTATTTTTGCGGCTCGTATTTTTATTTTTACCCTCAGTAGCTTTTTTTTAAAAAAAAAAATTTGTGTAAGTGTTACGGGCCATAATTTTTATCAAAGTTTTGCGTTTTTTTTATTTTTGTATTTTTTTTTCAAAGTTCTACAGGTCTCACACTTTGAATTGTGTTTTTGATTTGTTTGTTGATGTGTAGTCCCGCGGGTTGTAAATATGATGCGCATGGCGTCCCGGTTTGTGGGGATTAGCGCATACGTCGCTCATCTCCACCAGCGCAGTGAGCGCCTTTGGCGCTCCTTGCCTGTCCGCGAGGGCCGCAGTTTCCCTGTTGCATTAGCAACAGATTTTGGCAAGCCCGCGCTACTGAGAACTATATATGTGATTTTGCCTACATTTACACGTCTTACACATCACATATGCTTTCAATTTGGGAAGTTTTGCCCAAACTACAGTAGTCATTTTACTTATGCTTTGTATTTGTTGCAGATGTGTTAAAAAGATGTATCCTATTGAGCTCCCCATGGCAAGCATTGTGATATGCTTCTATAATGAAGCCTTCTCCGCTTTGTTGAGGACAGTTCACAGTGTGTTGGACCGCACACCATCAAATCTGCTCCAAGAGATCATATTGGTAGATGATAGCAGTGAGTTGGGTGAGTACCGTTGCTTTTACTGAATCTAAAGCAGATTACATTGCTGGTCAGTACAAGAGTCTTAATAGGCTAAGTATATTAATATGGCCAGCAACGATTATAAACTGGGGTTAACACGAAACGTATTTAAAGGACCACTGCACAAGGGGGGAAAAATATATGTTTGAAAACTTTGTCGGACCATAATTAAGCAGAAAAAAATGCATACATCTATTTGTTACTTAGGCGGAAAAAAAATGTTGATCACATTGCAGGATTCTGGAGTGATCCATGATACATTGGTGTGAGAGGGAATGAGTGTTGTCTATTTCAATCGTATCCGTGAAGAGAGGAATGAGGGAACAGAGAGACATTGTAAATATATTACAATGCGTCTCTATACCCTACTTCCGTACCCCTCCCCCTCTGCTTCCAGTTATGTGTAATTGAAATGACAATTACAAAATTGTTTATGAGACCATTAATTTGAGTCTTCAACATTTCAAGTTTTCCCACAAAATGTCCATGGTTTACCCTGTTGGTAATATTATTAGTTTGGTACGGTACTTAACCAACAAGTGTATTTTTTTTTTCCTTGACCTGTGCTGGTCCTTTAAAGGGACACCATAGTCTCATATTGTTATTATTCTGTTTTAAAGAACTAGGGCTTTAAAAAAACATTTAAAAAAGTAAAAAAAATAAAAAGGGCTTTTAAAATGGTTCTATAAAAAAAACAAAAAAACACTTAACTCAGTAACTTAATTATATCAAACTCTATGCAATTGTCATATAAAAGCACACTCCTCTTACTTCTAAGGAGCCTCCAGAGTAAGTTTCTCACCTTCTAAAACCTGCCACTTTCTTCATGTAATCTTTAATGTAGGGTGCCATGTTTTACAGCTGTTACTTTAAGGTTAAATATACAGGGAAGGGATTCACACTACAAATAATGTATGCTATTGCAATCAGACATGATGATTTATATCCCTCTCATCTCATATATCCTACACCAAAATATCATGGATTCCTTTAGAGACAACAACATTTTTTTATTTAATTAAAACCTAGATTTATGAAGATTTCCTTCTTTATGCTCTTAGTCAGTTCCAGAGTTTAAACATATTATTTTACTGTCGTCCTTAAAAAATAATAAATCCCCAAACAACATTAGTGATATTACTGCTCTTCCCATCTACTTCTGCATTATTTCTTGTTGTGATACAATCTATGAACTAGCCAGTTTATCAATGACTCTGTGATTGTCTTGTCTCTGCTTAAACAATTCAAAATGGTATTTTTAGTGTTTAATTATGATAACATATTGGATTAGTTGAGTGTTTTTGTTTCACTCTGCCACCAATATTAAGCTATTTGTAAAAGATGAGTAGCTGCACATTCAGAATGGGGATATTTCTATGTCCGTTTTCTAATCTTTTTAAAAATAATAATGTAATGTTTATACGAATGATAATATTGAAATGTTCACATTACTTGCGAGTGATATTGCCCTGACTAGTCTTCATGTGTCATGTATAAGCGGTTTTATTTCTATGGTAAAAGGGACTGCTTTTCTTATTATTGGGGGATGCTAGAAATATTCAGAAAATGTAAATTATTTCCAAGATGGTCTCCAGCCCTGCTCTGCTCACAGTATACATAAATATTTCTGTTCAATAGGACATTTGTTCATTTACGTTGTCATTTCCTGTTGTGATTGGTGTGATTTCTTACAGCTGCTGAGCATTGTAGCTCCTTATAATACATTCCTGTGCTGTGATTATTTTCTTTTCACTTCAGATGATTTAAAAGGACCATTAGATTTTTATATGCAAGAAAACCTGCCCAAGAAGGTGAAGCTGGTAAGAAACCAGCAGCGAGAAGGACTCATTCGCGGCAGGATGATTGGAGCCTCTCATGCTACAGGTAAAGTAGGTGCAAGTGCAAACTATATAGTATGTGGGTGATACCGAGCCAAGACATCGTCTTATTAAAGAACATACATACAAAAAAGCACTTGTTTGTCAAGTATCCACCAAACTAACAATATTAGCTGTGTACGCCATGGGCATATAACATTTTGGGGGAAATCTGAATGTTTGAAGACTCTGTTTATAAGTAACGTAATCCATCTTATTACACCACTTCCTTAAAGCGGAGTCAAGAGAGTGTTTGTTTTGGCTATCAGTGAAGAGAGGGGAAGGAGGGAACAAGGAACCATTGTAAAGATAATTGCATAGGATTGAAATACACAACTCAAGTTCTCTCTTTCTGGCCCAAAAGTCAACTGCTTGCATCATTCACTGCAACAATAGCTCTCCAGAAATGTAAAACACGCACGCCAATGTATTATGGGTACATCAGGGTCCTGCACATGCATAAAAGTTTATTTTTTTTCTAATTAACAACTAGATATATGATTATTTTGCTGCCTAATTGGGCTGCGACTTAGTTTTCAAAGAAACATTTTTTTTCTAATGTGCTTCAGTAGCCTTTTAAATTAACACTGAAGACCCATAAGTTAGATAATTAGATAAGATTAATATTTGCACCGAAGTCATCTCCCTCATCGTATAGTGATCATTTATCTAATATATGCAAGTTTTTTCCTGTGTGATTTCATCAGAGAGGGATCATCTAAATGAACTGGCATTTAGGATTGACCACCTATCAATTGAAGCAGTTTAAATGCTAGGTTTAGGGTCAATTTGTATAATTTAGTATACATTTGTATGGAAGACCAACAATTTAACATAGTTATTTTTGGGAGGTAGGCAGTGCACATTTTTTTTTTTAAATCATCCGATGAGTAAAAGACGTTCAAATGCAATTAGTGTTAACTTTGCTTTTTTTTCTGTTGTGGTTTCAGGGGATGTGCTTGTTTTCCTGGACAGTCACTGTGAGGTGAATGAAATGTGGCTGCAGCCTCTTCTTGCCCCCATAAAGGAGAACCGGCAAACGGTGGTGTGCCCAGTCATTGACATCATTAGTGCAGACACACTAATCTACAGCTCCTCTCCTGTCGTACGTGGGGGATTTAATTGGGGTCTGCACTTTAAGTGGGATCCTGTTCCGCTTTCTGATCTAGGGGGACCGGAGGGATTCACTGCTCCGTTTAAGTAAGGGAACTTTCATAAAACTTACTCTATGCAGATCCATGTGGGTTTTATTTATTTATTAATATATATATATACTTGTGAGCCATCAATCATTTTAACAAACGTTCCAAATTTATGCTAATTCCACCCAAAATATTACACAACCAGTTTATTTGCACCAGTCCTCTCGCTCTTTTTCTCGCCACCCCTCCCTCTCTCTTCCCCTCTCATCCAGCTGGCTCTTTTATAGTAACTTGACCTCACTGGGAGTGGCCTTATTTTATTCACATGTCCTGAAGTGGATATTACCAGCCAGAGTATGTATATCTAGTAAATATTGTGTAACACTGAGCACATTCTTTCTCATACCAACACTGTCCCACAAAACGGCACCCGGTGTTCATTTTATAGACAGCTGGTTTTAATCGAAGACCCCCCACTTCAAAGGCCAATAACCTGAGCATTCGCTTTAATCCTCAACCAACTTAAGAGAAACTAAACTTGCCCCGTAGTACATATAAACCTATACATATATTGATATGTTTATATGTACTAAAGAGCATGTTGAGTGTGCATTTCTCTACAGCAGCAGTTCCCAAATCTATCAAGACCAGACACACCATGATTTTGGTTTAACAGGAGGAGCAATTAGCATTCAACAGACTCTGATTACATCATCTGTATTCAAACGTTAAACTGAAATCGTATCCTGTCTAATGGGTCTTGAGGAGAGGTTTGGGAACCACTGCTCTACAGCTCTTCCTTAAGACATGACATTATATTAAATGTTATTATAGTCCTATAATTAATACATCAGTACTTTTCATAGCTAGCCAGGCTCTGTAGTAAACATAAGTAATATAAGCCGCCAAGCGGAACCCAGCCAGTAATGTCAAAGTTGTTATTTTGTAATGTTAATAACTGATCGGGTTTCTCTGTGAAATATTTGGGAATATTTCACCCAAAGAAAGAAATACAGGTTAAATCTATTAGCTGGATTGATTTTTGGAAAATGTCTTTTAGTTGCATTGGCTGAATGTCTGAAGTCCTATAAATTTGGTATTGCAATGTGGAAGTGATTTCAAGTTTCCAGAACGCGGATGTGAAAGATCTTATTTCCCAGCAGTGTTGGCCCGTTATAATTTGGACCTTGTTTTAATGACCCAGGCAAAGTCTGCAACTTTTTTTTATTTTTTGGTAATGTCAATATAAAACCCCTTGATCCACTGCAGTATGTGCACTTATTACACATTAGCATATAAATCCCATCACTCTCTCTAGCATAGCTATAACATATTTATATTATTATGCCCCTTACCAGTCCTATCCTACACTCCCTGCAGGAATTTAGTCTGTTTTGTATGACTTCAGAATGCAAATTATAACTCTGTATTTAATTTAAACGATGTGCCAATCATTTTTAATGTATCTGTATAGTGCTACGGAATATGTTGGTGCTTTAAAATGACAGGATAGCTGCCCATGATTTGTTTGCATTAGAAGGCACATTATGGAGATTCACATATTCCTGCCGCTCCTACCTCTTTTTACTTTTATGTACGTTATTTTACTAAGTGCTGTTTTTTTTCTGCCTAAATAATACAAATGGTACCTGCCCTCTGCATTTCATGAATACACAGACTCTGAAGTGCAGTGTTTCAAATTAGCCAATCAGTTACCATCACGCACATTAAGCAGCATGTTGCTGCTATGACTACTGACTACTATGAGACACTGCAGCTTAGGAAGACACAGACTCTGCTGTACTTGTTCTGCAGAGGGCAGACTCAAGCAGGGACTATTTGTATAAGGCAGAAAAAAAATAGAGGGTCTAAGCACTTTTTTGTAACATAAAGTACATAAAAGTAAAGCGATACATAGGTATACGGGAGGTCCTCCGGTTACAGAAGACCCACCTAAAGATATTCCATACTTAGAGGGATATCTAAGTGTGCTGGATTAATACATTTCTGCACTCTATAGGCTCATAAAACATTTTATTTTTATTAATATCTAAAAATCCATCTAATAATTATGTTGACACCCCCAGGGGGTGTGTCTACACAAGTTCCTGATCCCCACCCAATCAGCATCCAGGGAGCAATATTAACCCACTATTTACCTGCTCAGCCAATAGGAAATCAGTGTTATCCGCCTCCCAGTCACTGCTGAGATATGACTCATCCCTGCTTCCTGTCTATGCTTTGTGCTGTTGCCATAGCAACTAACAGTGCTATGTGTCAAATCTTTCATCTGACCGGATTGGCTAAAACAAATTGGAGGGGGTGTTAACCTTAATTTTAAACGGTCAGAAATTACAATAGATTTTGCTAACTTCAAGCTAAGTGTTTTAATGTTTATTTTGGTATTTTTACATGCAAACACATTTTTTTCATATACTATTAATTCTCCTCTATCAGATGCATTCATAATCCAGGAAACTTACACTTTAAACTTTAAGATCGGGCTCCCAAGGCTATTTGTATGAGTTTGTTTTTAGGTTCTGTTTGTTTGAATTAAAAGAGAGCACAATAGTTTCTGTAACTTATTATTACAGTACAGGGGCATTATTATTATTAATTTTAATATTATTGCAGAATTACACTGTATTATTACCACATATAAGCCATTATAGTATTGTTGTAATTCATCAGGCATCCGAGTTAAATACAAATCCTACCTAAAGACGTTCTCAGGAACACATCTCATTTGTAACCCGGGACCACCTGTATATACTCCTTGTGAAATCCATGAAACTTCCATTTCCAAATAACTAGCCCTGTTAAAAACCTGTTACTCTACCATGTGCTTTAACAGTACTGGTTACTTTCTACGTGTTAGAATAATGGATATTTTAATGGCTTCAATATGATCAACTTACAATGACGTTCTTTCTGGGTGACCTATACACGTCTCCATGTTGTGCAAAGACATTAGACATGTTTTAAGTAAATTGCTGAATTAAAAATATAGACCTACATGTTCCTTCTAATTGGCCTTTGTGTCTGCTTCTTCCTGCTATTGCCGTTCCTTTTCCAACAACTCTTTAAAGCTTTTGCTGAAATAGATTTATGCACGCACACACTCACACCCCAAAAGAAGCTTAAACATAATGAAAGCCAAGGAACTATTTTTATCCTCGTTTATTTGTAACGCGCCAACATATTCCGTAGCGCTATACATACCTTGTGATCAAGGCAAAACAATATTGACACATTACAAAAAATGGAGGACTCTGTCTTTGAGCTTCGAATCCAGTGTCTAAAGTGCTTTCCCCAAGATTAAAGACTCGCAGAATTGCAATTTAAAATTGGATTTTTACTCTACTAACTAACTTTAAAGCCAGCATCAGCTCAATGCAGAGATCTACAGGTCAGTGTCTGGCTCCTCCTGCTTCCGTCTGCAAGGGGACTACACCTCCCACGATTCCTTCCTGCACAAACTGCCATCACTAATTGTTACATTGTATTAAAATATTTTAGCTGTGATAGGCCAAAATTTAATTAAGAGCGGTGTTAAGTCACAAAAGCAACTGCTTGCAAACTCAAGAGATTTAGCAAACATTAATGTTTATTTTGTTATTTTGTCATGCATACACTACGGATTCTCCTCCATCAGATGCATTCATAATCCAGGAGGCTTGAATATGGCTTTAATAGACCTCCGTGGTCAATTTTTTTTTTCTACATGGCTTTTTTGTTCAACTAAACTTGATAGTGGACAAAATGTTATTAAAAAGCAAAAAAAAAAAGCTAAACCTGTCCTTAACTTCTTGCCAATTTTGTATGCAGTTTTTCTTTGCTAGAGACATTACATTATATTTCTCTTCTCTTCTTCCTGTTTAAGTGTGTGAGTCCTTCCAAGCCAATAATCTTCCCTTTAATGCTGATGAAAGCACTAGCAGTTGTAACTGCCACATTCCCATTGTGCAGATACACATTTCCTGCTTATTCAAAGCCTGCTCCCACCTTAGTAAGTTGATCTGTTGAAGCTAAAATGGTGGATTAAACGGCATAAATGCACAGAAAAAGTAATAAAGTAGCAGTATTTTTTTACATTCCAAAAGCGTTTTTCTTTTTAATTATATATTTTTAAGAGAGACACTTGAAAACATTGCTACACTATTTCTTTAAGTTAAGGCAAACTTTCATTGTAATGTTTTTATTTGTTTTAGGTCCCCTACAATGGCTGGAGGTCTTTTTGCGATGGACCGAGAATATTTTAATACACTGGGACAATATGACAGTGGCATGGACATTTGGGGTGGAGAAAATCTAGAAATTTCTTTTCGGGTAAATATTGCACCAAAAAAACGTTGTGCCTTTTTTACGTTAAATTTAATTACAGTCTGAGTACCCTTTTCCCACCTTTTTTATAATATTTTTCGATGCTAATATTATTCAATCTGTTTTAAAGTCAAATTTTTAGAATACTACATAAAATATATCCGTATTTGACTGTTAGTATTTGACATACATGGGTCGCTTTGTCTTATGGATCATCCATGTAATCTCTCAATAAAACCCGACTCTCTCTGATTTAATACGTTGGGGTTGTGACAGAATTTGCCTTCAATAGAAGCAAACGGATAAACCAATAAGAGTCTAATTATTCTATTCAATTTAATTTCGATATGGAGGGACTTTGGGTGCAAATATTATCCCCTTTTATTTATTTTCAAAAACTGCCACAATGTTGTGGGACTTATAATGGGGTTAAATGGAAGTTCAACTTAAAATATGTTCACCCTTTTTAGGTTACTTTTCAGGAAAGAGAAGAAAGCACTGGAAACTTTATGAAAAAAAATACTAAATTTAATAAATTAGGGACCATAATTTTGTTTTTATTTTCTAAAAATATTTTGTCTGTTATCCATTCTAGTTCTTCAAAAGGGTATAGTGTAAATATGTGACTACAGTGGATATTTTAAGTAGTTAAAAATATGTTGTGTAAATAAATCATTTAATGTTCTAGTTTGTTGCTGTCCGCCATTGAGCTAGGGGTCCAGGTTGAAAAAAAACATTTACATTTTTTTTTAATCTATGTATATACATTAATATATTTATATGTTTTGTATGAAGTAAGTGTACATTTGTGAGTTTATATATGATAACCCAAGAATTTAGCCTTTTCCAAGTGTTTTATTTTAGTAATATTAGATTTGTGAGAATATTCCCCGTCAGTGGGCTACAGAAATCGGCTGGTGCTGCCAGTTGGACAGCATTTATTCATATCTGATCTTGGGACTAGCTGAAACGTTATTTTTTTTTTGAGTTGTTCATAGTCTCAAAGGATCGTGTGAATATATAAAAAGGTAACCGTTTGATCCAGTGTAGATGTAAAGGTGTTAATATATATTTCAGATTTGGATGTGTGGTGGCACTCTTCTGATTGTACCTTGCTCAAGAGTTGGACATATTTTTCGGAAGAGACGTCCTTATGGCTCACCAGGAGGCCATGACACAATGGCCCACAATTCTTTGCGCCTGGCACACGTGTGGATGGATGAATATAAGGTAAGGGGTTTTCTTGGATTCTGTCGAGCTACAGATTGTTTTACATTGTGGAAAATAACACACATATGGAGAACATTTTGTATACTGTTGTATTTCCAGTTTGCTTTCTATTATTTAAGTGAGCGAAAAATAAAAATATTTTTGTCCATATACTTTAAATTTCATTTTATTATTATTATTATCATCTTATATTTGTAACACGCCAACATCTTCCCCCACCTTTTATTATAATCTCATACATATCTCGCTCTCCAGTCCAGATAACATTTATCTCGAAAATGTGTACTCTTAAGACATACCTGTGATTGGGCTGGAACTGGTACCGTGCAGCATTAGCTGGATAATCACCAAACTTGTAGAAACTGTCTAGCTTTTGTCAATGTTTCTGACATCATCCCTAACTTATATTAAAGGGCACATTCCACTAGTTTCTTTCTTTTTATATGGAAAATGACTCTAAGAGAAGATTAATTATCTATGTAAAAGTTTTGGAACTTGCCTAATTTTTTAATTACTTCTCCATGTTTAAAAAAAGCAGCTTTTGCTCTCCACAAAGTAGATATTTATTACTGACCCCTTTACATATGAATTTGAACTTCTTTAAGTGAACTCTTACATATGTGAGCAATTTCTTTAGTTTTTTGTAAAACTTCCCCTTTAACTTTCAAAACCTTTAAAATATGTAGAAGCCAGAAACAAAATTTTAGCACAGCGGCTTCTTGTACATTTTCATCCATGTTATAAAATAGTAAATTTTATAAAGCCAGACATGATATTAATTGTATTCTTTTAATCTCTGTTCCATCTAATTTTGATCCACCTAGGAACAGTATTTTGCTCTAAGGCCAGAACTGAGAAATCGTGATTATGGTGATATCAGTGAACGGCTGCAGCTAAGAGACAGATTGAACTGCAGATCATTCAAGTGGTATTTGGATAATATATATCCAGAAATGCAAGTCTCTGGACCCAACGCCAAACCTCAGCCACCTGTTTTTGTTAATAGAGGTCCAAAAAGACCAAAAATACTTCAGCGTGGGAGGGTAAGAAAGTGTTCTACTCCATAAAAAAGGAAGAAATATTAATAAAGTTAAATGCAATATTAATTGTATATGGTATCTAAGTAGTCTAAATGTTTTAGGGCTAGATTTTTTGTATATAAAAGGACTATGACTGTAGTTTAGCAGAAAATCTGTTGTAAAGTATGTAGTAAAATAACATTCACAACTGGGTAAGCAATGGACAGGAAACACATTTTTACAGAAAATTAATTCATGAAGACTTTTTGTGGAAAGTTACCATTTTGTTACACATTAGTGAAGTATATTACAATTAACAATATTAGCAGATGTGTACTACATGGGCATGTTTTCTCTTTTTTTATTTCCTGAGCAGGAAGGTTAAAAAGTGTGGTAACCCCTAGACACTAGCAGAGCCTGGTAGAATTAAGATTTGCTCTAAAATACTTTTATGTTGTCAATTAAACAATTTTTGTGTGGCTGGTAGACATAATACCTACATAACTTTTATTGGTATTAATATGACATATGGGATATTCATAGTCGATGCATTGCTCATTTCTACGTGTTTTATATGACTGATTATTATAATATATCTTGAAGGAACAGTAGCCTAGCTTTATAATAAAGCTAATGTGTCGTTATGTTCTGCAACCTCTTCTCTTAAAGGGGAGCTTTAGTAGTTTTATCGAAAGGGCAGTGAATGTGCTGCAGAAATTAAAGCACAAAGGGAAATGGCCTATACAATTGTACAGTGTACCATATAACGTAAGCTTATGACCAGAGATTCATAGTAAACCTAAATACATTGTATCTTTTATTGTTTTTCATATGTAATATCTTTCCAAATATAATGTCTTAATCTTTCCAAGCTGCCTAAACTATAACACTGGGTTATTGACTGTTGGGGCAAAGTTTCTGCCTCCATGCGTATTTTTGCATCAATTGGGAAAAATATTGTGAGAATCGTAGATTAATTGGTTTTGTGTGCAGTTCTGTACAAGATGTCAGCTCTCATCAGAGTCCAGGTATAGGTTCTAGAGGGTCTGTTACTCTGGGGACTTCTTAGAAGTAAGTGAATTTTGCATTTTATATCACAGTTACATTAAAGAGGGTAAAATATTTAAGTAACCTAAATTAATACATTTTTATATAATGCAAAGAAATGTCGCTTTAAGAGGCTATGTGAACAGTTCTATTAAAATAAGTTGTATTTGGTATTTTACCTTCCAGTTCAGTGCTAATGTGATTTAGATGTTGTGGAGACTACCTTGTAAGATGATTTGATAAGGACAGATCAATGAGCTTTCTCATCTTGGTCCGCAACATCACCAAAGAATAGTCTAAATTACTGGAAAAATAGGTCTGTGATTAATATAGATAACTGAACAGGAAACTAGATATTTACTGGAAACCCCTAATAAATATTAATATTTTTTTTTACTATGTCATAGTAAGGTGATTGCAAAAACATTGTTCATCTATAAATTAGTAGCCACTCTTCTGAATTATCGTTATACATACGTCTGTTTTATAAAGTTGTGACAAAAAAAAAAAAGAAAATCCATTATATTATTACTCTGAGCCAAGTGAGATCAAATGTGGGAATGTTGTGTCCTCCAATAGAACATTTTAGACATGTAAAGTCATACAGATGTTGTACTTTCCACTTGTTGCATGGGATGCACATGTACTTTTTTTCTAATTAAAGGTCCATATCGAAGTGATTTTCACTTGCCTCATGAGTAATAGTAAAATGAAACGTGCCACATATCCTGTTTTCGTTCTATCATAGAGTAGGAGGCATCCATCATAATAATGCGTGTCTTACTTTCTTTTCATCCAACATTTGTTTTGCATTTTCATCTTAAATCACTCCATATAGCAATGTGTCTCGCGTGTTCTCCTGAAACTACCTCTCACCTACTGGTTAACGGGACACAGAGAAGGTCCCAAATATGGCATTTGAAAATATAGCTAATAACAAATTGAATTTTAATAAAAACTGCATTTTCCTACCTTTTAGCTAACATTGATGTTGCCATTTTGAGCAGTCACTCAGCCTTTCTGATCTGCCCACAAACAGAGATTCATATATTTTATTAACGAAAGATAATTACAATGAAATGCTGATTGGTTCCTTTGGCATTGGCTCCATTCTCTTGAATGTAATCACTTTGGGTCTGAGCATGACAAGTCTTTTTGATGCCGGCAACTAGACTCAAGACAATGAACGCAATGCCCCTGGGCCTAATTGGTTATTAATGGCCATGATCCCTCCTTAATAAAAGATAGTAATCTCAGTTTATGGTTGGATTAGGACTGATTGGCAGCTCAAAATGGCAAACTGCAATGTTTGTTTAGCTATAAGTAATAAAAATAAGTTTATCACTTAAGTATAGTGTAACGCTAATGACAAGTATATTCAGTGTCATTATAAGAACTCTTTACAAAGCCATTGTAATTACCCACATGCACTTCAGTGGTGAAAGAAATCTCTAAAATGTATTCAGAAGAAACCAATAAAATCCTTCTCACAATCTCAAGCATATTCAGGGACACCAACGTGTTTTGTCAGTACCAGCTGACTTCCTCAGGGTAAGTGCTAATATGTCTTCTACCATATAATAAACCACAACCCTATTTATTGATTAGAAACACACTTTTTCGATCTTTTAATATATAATATGTACATATATTAGAATTGTAATACATAAAACATCAATATCATAATATATATTTAATGTATGGAAAATCTTCTGCTTTAATTACAGAACAGAAGATGTTTCATATATTAGATGTATAGTATTGATGTGTCCTGTATCTAGATTATGATGTAATGAAGGGTTGTGCATAGTATATACGAAAAGATAAAGGAAGTGGGAGTGGTATATGATATGGACACAAATTAATTAGGACCGAGTCGTTTATAATATGGTTTATTTACCCTGTGAAAGTCAGCTGAGACTGAGAAATTACCTTGGTGGCTCCTGTAAATGCTTAAGATATTGACATAGATTGTGAGTAGGTTTTTATTTCCTTCCCCGATACTGAGAACTTCTTTATGTCTGATTCGTATATAACCCAGATCCCTGATTAATAATACAATGGCTCATGTGGTAATAATAATACAGCAATACTGTAATAATAATAGTAATATACTTGTATTGTAATCAGGGCCGGATTAAGACCTTTTTAGGCCCTAAGCACGTAAAAGATTTTGGTGCTTCCATATGGCTAATTCAAAATATAAACAATAATAAACCGCTACAATGTATATCATTAACCACTTATTACTATTTTATTATTATTTTTATTTATCTGATTTATTGCTCAAAGATGTTTGATACCTCAGGCATATGCTTAAGAGAAGCCATGTTTGAAATGGTTACGGATTGCAAGAGCAAAACCTTTTTGGGCACATTTGCATGTCCCTGCCAAGGTTCCCAGAATGCAGTGTAATAACTGTATTTCTCGGAATTCTGGGCATGAAACAATTTTTTTAACTTATTTCATGGCACATGTTTAGGGCATCAAAAAAAGAGCGGCACCACAAAAATTTTCCAGTGCCTTTTTATCATGGATCATATGGTCCATGGTAAATCCGGCAATGGAAATTCTTTGTGGTGCCCCTCTTCCCTTGATGCCCTAAGCATGTGCTTAATGATTATGGGTTGTCTATAACACTAGGATCTCATGTCTTATAGTTTTTTTCTGAATACCTACAGAGATTATAGCAAGAAGGTTGAGGGTGGAGTAAAGGAGAAAATTGAGCTTTAGAACACTTTTGTGGATTGTATTTGTTTATTATTTTAGAAAATAGAAATAGATTTGAGGATAATAAATATATCTTCTATAGTCTGAAATTCACTTCTCCTGGTATCTAAGAAGCTCTGGTTTGTGCCCGTCCGTCCCATATTTAAATTAATGGCGATTACAAACTTGATCATGGTTTCCCTTTATGTTTAGTATGTGTCTCATCACATCTTTATATTGATTATGTTTAAGTGTTTGTTTTTTTCCCTAACCTGACTTGTCATCTGGAAATGACATGGATGCAAGCGCAATCCCCATTGGCTATGTTGAAAGGGCTGCAATATTGATGTGGAGCTTAGAAAAAATTAGATAAATAATGATGATGTATTACAATAGTATCATACAAATATGACTAACAGTTGTCATCTAATATGCAGTTACTGAGTATTTCATCAGTATGTTATTTTATTTTTTTCTTAGATCATCAACATGCAAACAAATCGATGTCTTGTAGCCCAAAGCCACCCAAGCCAGAAAGGAGGGTTAGTGGTGGCAAAGGAATGTGATTTTAATGATTCGGACCAGGCAAGTGCCTCCATTGTGATATTTTTAGCTGTCAGGCTTAAATTACGTATTTAATAGATCTTTCAAACTATATATAACAAATAATTCATTGTCTTTTTTTTTTTATCCATACACTGAAAGTTTAACATCCTTTATAGATAGAGCTCCAGAACTGTTATGTGGGGGCTTATTCTAATTCTAACCTGGTTAGTCATGGACATTTAGGGTGTGCATAGAGGCATCAAACGTTACAAGCGGAGGATCAGGAGTAGAAGCTAAAGCTGACTGAATATCTTAGCTTCTGTTCAGATGATATCCCTCCATCTGTCTAACTTTTGATGCCTTTAAGCATGTCCACCCATTCATTAGGAACTACACACAACAATTATTTTAGTACTTTGGCATTGTACTATACCAGATTTGACCTTAAAATGATTTAAACCTCTGCATTTCTTTGTAAGTTTACAAATGTATAGTATTCAAAATTGGAAAACCGTCTTGCTCCTGCAAAGATTGAATCGGATCCATGTTTGTTGAAGTCACTAATTAAACTGGTATGGCTTTCATTGCTCTTATAGGAGTGGCACATAGGTTGTTTGTCCATTCACTCCAGTCAAAATATATAGACCATGCTTCAAAATTAGGCAGAGACAAATTTTTGAGAACTTGTTTTTTTTAACTTGTATTTACTTTATTGTTTACATTTTCAGATCTGGACTTTTAATGAGGAACATGAGCTTATTTTAAGTAATCTCCTTTGCCTGGACATGTCTGAGTCCCGTTCTTCAGACCCTCCTCGTCTTATGAAATGCCATGGTTCGGGAGGATCACAACAATGGGTATTTGGGGTAAGTTGGTTATCATTCTGAATGTATTCGGTATACAGCTACATTTAAAAATAATACATACACATATCAGTCATGTTTAACATGAATATGAACCACTATAGCAATCTGTTGCCCACAAATATATGCAACCAGAATTGCAGTACAGGAAGACAACCACTTCTATAGTTAATATACCCAGAACTGAACGTGGTACCACCAGTACAGTGAATCCCTTAGCCCAGATGCTCGATGCCACGAGAATACATCACATAACCCTGACTTGCACATGGTGGTTTGTGACGCACATCCTCTAAACGAGAACCAAGCACCATTAAAGTACTGTATATTGAAAAGTGGACTATATCCCGTAATGCTCAAACATGGAATAAGAGCCATCTCTACCATATCAAATTATTAATATTTATACATACCGATCTCCCTTTTTATGGTTGAGCTGTAGCCACAGTATGTAATTTCCTTTTTATGTGTTATGAGATCTTTCTTTTTTTTTCTTTTTTTTTATTGCTGACTTTCAATTCTTTCCAGTATTCTAAGTATTTCTTCTCTCGCCAGAAAAATAACCGTTTATACCAAGTCTCTGTTGGGAAGTGTATGAAGATTGTGGATCCACTTAACCATAAAGGCTATGTAGCCATGGCAATCTGCGATGGCTCTCCTGCTCAACAGTGGCATCTGGATAGCTGATGGGAATGAGCCCAAAGAGGCCTCTGTGTGGTCGCAGAGACTGTATTAGAGTCTGTACGGCATTACAAGTCCAAAGCTGCTATTTTATCATGAACCTATTTTAAAGACAATATTGTCTATATCCTGTAATATTTTGTATGTAGGCATCGCACAAGGGCAGTGGGCTTTCTTTTTATTTTTGATGCAAGGATACATATTGAAATCCGCTTTCCATTACTAAATAACACCGACATATTGAAGTGCAATTTACATTAACAAATCCTACAGAGATACTGAAATTATTTTGAATTCCAGGATCACTATTTGCTCCTTTTTAAGATATTTTAAAACAAGGTTTTATGTACATTGGTTTTAATTTTTCTTTTTCATTTTACTTTGAAAGCTTATAATTACTGATTAACCAATCGTGTTGCTTTTACCATAACCTGGAATTTAGTTGCAAGTCGCTTTGGAGCACGCTAATTCTTTTGAACACTATTTTTAAAACAAAGTATTACTAACGCTGCACATATTAAATTGTCTGAGGCATTTTTAATAAAATGTAAATATTATTTTATGACTTTATTTTTTAACAAGATCCCTGACACACATTGATAGACCTAGAGGTGACGAAGTGTAATGTTTCTATGTATAAAGCATATTTTATTACTAGACTGATATAAAACAGATTAATTTTAAAGTCAAGGGTTTTACTTGATTGTTGTTAGACCTAATACGTGCCTGAAGTGTTGCAGTATTACATGTTTATTTGGATCATGAGGCTTGCATTTGCTAAAATCTGTTTCATATGTAATGTACAGTAGGCTGCATCATAATGTGTTGCTCTATTATTTATATATGTATATAGCAAGCCAATAATACTTGAGTACATCTACATGTCTACTAAAAGTTCAAAAACCTGCGTCCAGCAGAAAAAATGCAATTTCTGGAGTTTAGAGGTGGGACGCAGACATGCAAATGAGAACCATACTTTCAGCCTTATATCCCAAACCAGTATATTCACATTATTGCCAATAATATGTTTTAATTTTTATTTCTGCAAGTAATCGTAACCAGATTAACTGCACGTGCTATCAAATATCCACACAGTGAGTCCCATAAGGATGAAACAGCAGTCTGTGAGTAGATTAAAGGACCGCTGTTTAGGTAAACTGTTACATTTTTCACAAACATATGGAAACTAATGACATTAGCAGCTACTTAAAGGTATATGCAAGTGATGTGGGTTACGAATGCATCATACATAACCCACCTAGCAAAAAATGTTTGCTAAAAAAATGTGCTGGGGTGATGTAGAAAAGCTGCTGATTGGCTAAAGGAAAGTGTGAAATCATGTGACTTGCCACAGTAGGGACGACTTCAGTTGCTAACTGAGCATGCCTGCACAATCCCAAGGCCAAAACGATACAATGTATTACTTATGCTAATATTCCCTGGGAATTCCTGGGAGAGAAAACAGTTTGCAAATGCAAGAAATTCAGCAAACTTCAGGCTAACGGTTGAACTGTTTACTTTGGAATTTTTTTTCATGCAAACAATTTTATTAAGACACTATGAATTCTCCTCTATCCGATACATTAATAACCCAGCTCGCTTGCACATACCTTTAATCCATGGTAATAAACGCATTTTGTGCAAAAATATTTGTTTTAGCTGTATAAAGGCTCAACGTTGGACATATTAGAGACTATTTGTTGGATGCACTTCCATTTAGTCATGTTAAGTGTCACAACACTGTGGCAACCTGTCAATAAGAACTGATAGGATGTTTTATCTGCATTTAAGGCCATCCCAGTTCACTAATTAGGGATAAAATATAATGGTTTTCCCCATTAAAGCAACATTTTTTATAGTAAAATACAGTGTTTAGTTTTGAATTATCTAAAATGTTTGCGTCCGTTATGTATTATAAATATAATACTTTATCTTGCTCATGTACTTTAGTTGTGTTATATGCTGCAGATAACGGTTGTGGATCAAACAGGACTGTTCTCATTTGTATGTCCCTAACCCAGAAGGTATAAACTGCAGTGAAAACTTTGCATTTCTGGGGATCTTGTGCCGGGAGCAGATTTTCTGATATTTTATACACTTCAGTCTGGTTTGTTTTGTAAAATTTTATTTTCTCGCTCATAGGTGTGTTGTATTTTGCTTGTTTTTTTTTTTTTTACGGTCTGCTGTACAATTGGACATTTTGTTTGTATTTTCTGTTACATATCGCTGTCGTATTATAGAACAATCATGTGAACGGTCCTATTTTCCATATTGCTTGTGCATACACAAACAAATAACCCACATCTCTCCCTGGGAACTAAGATCTTGATTGCATGGCTCCTGTAGGAAATCTTAAAATCCAAAGTAAGCCCAATTGTAGCTACTACATACTGTAACAAACCTTAACATGTAAACCCTTAGGAAGGATCACTACGTGTTATATGTTTCCTGCCCTTTTGTTTTTACCTAAAGTGTGATTACATGGCTTCCCTAAGAAATGCAGCCTAATGTAACGTGTTCTCGGAAGAAAACTTGCAGGGTCTCTCAGTGAATCTGAACCACCCATAGTACCAGCTAAACACCTACCGTTCTGTTATAAGCAACAGCCCTCACTACAATTAAAGCTGTACCCTTCCTTGCCATAATCTCAGCATGGAAGGGATTATATGTTTAAAGAAAACCCATCTGCCTATGTCCCCTCTATCATAAAATAAGTCTGGGTGTTCTCCAGGACCCCTTCAACACCTGTGGAGCATCGGGCCCCCCTGCTTAACTCCTTGATCTACCCTAAGGTGTGAAATGTGAGTCCCAGTGGACACCCATAGTGCCTATACCCTATCACTATCTCAGTGGGGTTCCCTATGCACCTTAATCATTCCTAATATTAACCCCATACCATGTGGGTCCCTATGTATCCCAAAGGTATACTATCCTTAATCCATAGGGGTCCTTGGGGATTCTATAGTAAACTAAGCACAAAAATAAATACATTTGCCATCATCAGCACCACCATGAAGATAGCAATAGACCCTGTGGGGTCCCTAACACCCCCCCCCCCCATAGGGGATAAGCTACTATAGGTCGTCTATTGGGACGTCTTTGGGCGCCTATTTTTATTTTAGGTATGCAAGGGAGTTAATGAGGGGTTAATGTCTCTCAATCACAAAGCACAATGGGGGTGATTATAGCTTTGCAAACTTGCTTGTAAAATCTTCCATAGGGCGGAGTCAGCCTTAAAGAAGTTTCTACAGGAGTCTTGTAATCTCGACACCCAAATTGGCAGCTTGCATCGAGATAAAGGTCCATCACATAATGTGACATGAATGATGCCTCTGACCCCTTTTGCCTAGTACATACCGTATTTTTCGCCATATAAGACGCACCGGCAGATAAGACGCACCTAGTTTTTAGAGGAGGAAAACAAGAAAAAAAAAAATCTGAATCAAACACAAATACACTCAAACACAAATACACTTTACACACAGATACACACCTACATTACACACAAATATATATATATATATATATATATATATATATATATATATATATATATAGATACACATACATACATATACATACACACATAAATATACATACACATACATACATATATACACACACATACACACACACACATACATACACACACACACACACACACATACACATACATATCCATATACTGCAGCATTTGGGAGCCATTGACCCTCCCTGCCCCTCCTGATCCTCCCTGACCGTCCTGATCCTCCCTGACCGTCCTGATCCTCCCTGACCGTCCTGATCCTCCCTGACCCCCCTGATCCTCACCTTTATAGAGACACATACATACATATACATACACACATAAATATACACACACACATACACACACACACACACACACACATACATACATACATACATACATACACACACACATCCATATACTGCAGCATTTGGGAGCCCTTGACCCTCCCTGACCCTCCTGATCCTCCCTGACCCCCCTGATCCTCACCTTCCTTCTGATCTCTGCCATCTTGATCTCACCCCAGCGCTTCCTACCAGCTTCCTACTGCAGCGTTGCGTGTGTGACGTCACTAGGACGCACCGGCCGACGCGATGCTGGTAGGAAGCGCTGGGGTGAAATCAAGAGGACAGAGGCAGTCTGAAAAGTTATATTCGCCGTATAAGACGCACCAACTTTCCTCCCCCAGTTTTGGGGAAGAAAAAGTGCGTCTTATACGGCGAAAAATACGGTACATATATTTCATACTGGTATTAATGTTAATCAGCGAGGATGTGATTATTTAAACGGCCATCTTAAAAGTTACTCATAACAGAAATATAAATATGGAATATTACCAGTGAGCGCGTGTTTACGCCAGGCGTGTTACGAAGAACATCTTAACAGTGCAGATAAAGCAGGTTGAGGCTACCTCTTGCCTATCTCCACCAGAGAACATGAAACTTTAACCTACAATTATCAGCAAAACAATAAATGAATCCAATTTAGATAATCTAATGTTTTAAACTTTTAAAATATTTAATGTTAGGTTGTATTTTTCTAAGTACAAAAAATTAAAATTTTAAACATGTTACAAGTTTAACTTAAATTTAAAGAAGAGAAATAAAAAAAATAAAAACATATAGGTGTCAGTCTATAGAAATAATTTCTCAGGAATGATCTACTTTAGAAAAAATGTCTAAAACAATGTGTAGCCAGTTTTTCATGCTATTATGCAATAAAACAATGAAAGAAAAACATAGCTGTTGCATAGAAACTTTATAGAGCTTGATACCAGCAGCTTGCCAGGCTGTCATCTTCTTCTAAGTAAGTTTTTAATGATTTCACTTTTTACAATTAAGTTAAACTATGAAAAAATGTTTAAAATGCCAATATATTATTATGTCTTAGTTTAAAGGGATTCTACGGGTTTAAGATCTGAGACAAAGGAAAGCACGGAGTACATGCTGCTTCTCATGGGCATCCCTGGAGTGTGACCTGAGATTGGCTGTGAAGTTAACATGGAATTTTCAGTTTAAAAGTGATCAGGAGGGGGGTGGAGGCAAAGAGTGCTCAGTGCTTATCTGTGGCACGGCTTCATAGTTACATCTCAAACGCTGTTTTTATAATTATACAGTTATTCCTCTTTTGTTGTACAGGCTGATGATGAATGGACATGACCAACTTGCATTTCCATATTACATTAGTAGTTAAACGGCCAGTGTAAGCACCAGATAAATAAATATTTCTTGATAAATTCATGAAAAAAGTTTATTTAATAAACACACAATTCATGAACTAGATACTCCCAGTCCTTTATCTGATGTTTACACTGGCCCTTTAAGTGCTCGGGTAAGGTTTTTTTTTCTGTCACTACACATTTAAATACAAATTGCTGTGTATAATACCAAGTGATGAAAGCTCCAATTACTTCTTAAGTCTTTAAGTAACTGTACTAATTCTTGACAAGACAATGACTAATTACATCATTGTGCCTGGATTACTAGATGGAAATTAAAGGCATTGCATTGTATGGAAAGAAGGTCTGAAATAAAAGCAAATACAATCACAGCTTTGGGCTAAGTTTTATTTCGCTACATGAAAATGGTAAATATTGTCATTTATAATTTTAACAATTCTGAATTCTTTAACTTATGATTTCAAGAGTCTGTAAAGAAAGTTCACAGTAGAAAATATATTTTATTTTCTGCTATATATATATATATATATATATATATATAAAAAATCTGACTCTGACGTGGCATCTAAATACCGTCCTATCTCTCTGTTTCCCCTGGCTCACAAACTGCTGGAGCGGCTCGTCTATAACCACCTTACCAGCTTTATTTCCTCTAACTCCCTTCTTGACAACGTTCAGTCCGGCTTTCGGCCCCGACACTCCACTGAGACGGCTCTCACTAATTACCTGCTTACCGCCAAGTCAAAAGGTCACTTTTCAATTCTTCTTCTAGATCTCTGCTGCCTTCAACACTGTCGACCATCCACTTCTACTCCATATCCTCTTCTCCCTATTCGAGACACTGCTCTCTCGTGGTTCTCATCATACCTACAAAATCTATCATTCAGTATATCCTTCTCCAAAACATCTTCTCCTCACCCCCTGTCTGTTGGCGTACCCCAAGGATCAGTCCTAGACCCCCTCCTCTTCTCCATCTACACTTCCTCACTTGGTAGCCTAATAAACTCTTTTGGGCTTCATTATCATCTCTATGCAGATGACACCCAAATCTACCTCTCAGCACCAGATCTATTGCCCTCTCTTCTAACACACGTCTCCAACTGCCTCTCTAGTATATGAGATGGTGGGTGGACATCCAAGAGCAAACTCAACATGTCTAAAACTAAACTCCTAGTCTTCCCTCCCTCTACCACAGCGTCAATTCCTCACATCTCACTCACTCTCAACAACAACATCATCACCCCCACCTCCCAAGCCCGTTGTCTTGGAGTTCTACTGGACCCCACTGAGTCTTTCATCCCTCACATACAATCACTAACTAAATCTTGTCTACCCCATCTAAAAAACATCTCCAGAATTTGTCACTATCTTACACAAGACACAACTAAAATCCTAATACACTCTCTCATCATTTCTCGTCTAGAAGCAACTCGATTCTTGTTGGCCTACCCACCACCCGACTATCTCCACTTCCATTATGAATGCCTCTGCTAGATTCGTCTTCCTTACACATCGTTCAGTGTCGGCATCACCTCTCTGTCAATCTCTCCACAGGCTTCCCTTAGCCTCAAGAATAACATTTAAAATCATGACCCTAACTTACAAAGTCCTTAACAATAATGCTCCCCATTACATCTCTGCTCTCATCTCCAAATACTCCCCACCCTTCCACCTTTCGTTCTCTTAATGACCTTCTTCTTTCTACAACTCGTCACCTTTCACTCCCGCCTCCAGGACTTTTCTCGTGCTGCCCCAAGTCTCTGGAACTCCTTCCCTTTGGCGCTCATTGCAGTCTAAGTCCCGCAGGCTCGGGGTCGACAAGCTCGCCTCGTTTCGCAAGGCTCGCAAAGCGTTACCAACATCGTACGCGTTACGAACAGTCCCGCAGATCCACAACGTTTATAGCGATATATATATTTATTAAAATACACATATTATATATATATATATATATATATATCCTAATTCTTTTCTGCACAAATGATTACATGGACCACAGTGTTGTGTGTGATAACTAAAATATGAAACTGAATATGCTCGTAACATGTAAAATATCCAGGTTAAATATGTCCTGAAAGCAAACTGAAACCTACTCGCTCCCAAAGCAACTTATATCTGTGACTCCCAAAGCTGCACTATTTGCTCTGTGCCGAAACAAAGCAGTGCTGCTAGTTCTGTAAACAATGAAAACTATCATTACTCTGATGTATATTTAGATTAAAAGAGCCTATATTACAGTGTCACTTTAAGATTATCATTATACTGGGGATGTCAACTTTCCTTTAAAGCATGTCCTTCATAACAAGTGATCTTGTGTATGCGTAAACAGAGCCACATATATGGGGTGATAACAGAGGTAAGAGCTGTGATTAAAGGGCAGGCATTGGTATACATGTATGTGGTGCAGCTCTTTATTGAGAAACAAGAAAAAAAAATAAGTGTAATAACCTTTGTAGAAAATTCTTGTATTCCCAGCTCACAATCATCGGCGCATACAAATGTACAAAGTATAGAGTCTCAGTTTGTCAATATGTCCCTTAGTTGGGTAAGACGCCCTGTCTTGCTTCACCCTTTGTTCTTCCCTTATAATCTTCTCTAGTATTTTTTATGGAAAATGGAACCAGTGATGTCTTGAAGTCTTTTTGAAAAACCCAAATGCCACTGTTTTGTCTGATTAGACTTCTTTGATGTTCTCATGGTATCATCCAAAAGTTTAAGTTTAAAAATACTTTACATTATTGACAATAAATTGAACTCATTATTTGCCCTCTCATCTTTTACTATAATACATTTTTAAAAATTACCACAACTTATAAAAAAATTTAAAATACAAAAAATGTAATTGTCCATATGTTTATAAAATCTTAGCCTTGCATTAATATACTTGCTGAAACCATATTTATTAATTCCCAAACATTTGTATAATGATGGAATTGAATCAGGTGCATAAAAACCTTTCATTTCATAGAACTAATACTATATGTACAAAAACATAGTTCTGGTTGCGTGAATTTTTTTATCTGTGCATATACATGTATCTCCATAAACTCTCACTGCCAACCTAAAGCTGCCTACGACAATTAATAACCAAATACCTTTTGATCTGTTTTGGGAGGGAGGGCTACCAGGGGAGCAACTCCCTGTAGTGCCATATGTGCTGTGGCTCAGAGATAAGTTGGAAACACTGACTGGGCTAGCCAAGGAGCATCTAGAAGAGCTGGTATGATCAGAAAGCCCGAGCTAGGGTACTCCAGCAGGTATTAATATTGTTATCCAATCCTCAGAAGAAGCTCTAGGTGATTTGGGAATGTACCTTCCACATTTTCTGAAAACTAGCCGACACCACCTATGTGGTAGCAATGGATGAGCCATAGCAGATTCAAAAGGTGATCCACCTAAATATGCTGAAGCCATACTAGTCGGAATCCCCAAGTAGCACAGAAGCAGACATGCTTGCCCTGCTGACCCATCCACTTTCCCTTATCCTGAACAACTTGTCACCTAAGCAGTGACAACAGCTTTAGAGGGGTGCCGAGTCTCTACCTACGTTTTCTTTTTTTTTTTTTTTTTTTTAACACAACCTTGTTAGATGAACCTACTGGTCCACAAGGTCCTTACCTCTGACACTTCCCCACCGATTCAGCCCTCACATAGGGTCAATGAGACTGTAAAAATAAATATAAGGAAGGAGCTGTATACAATATTAGAAGTAATGGGTTATTGTTTTTCCATGCTATAGTTCTTGGGCGTCCCTTGTAGTGTTGGGAATGCCCAGTTTTGTGTGTGGACTATAAGCGGCTAAATGACAAAATAATTATGGACACTTACCCTGTGCCTAGAGTAGATGAACTGCTTGATAAGCTAGTATGGGCAACCTACGTAACCACTCTGGACTTGTCTAAGGGCTACTGGTAGTCTCACTTGCTGTAAATGCTAGCAAGCGGTCGCCATTCACCACCCCATTTGGGCTATACCAGTTTACCTTTTGGGATGACAAATGTCCCTTCTACTTCCAATAGCTTGTTGACCACCTGTACCTGGATGACACTGCCATATGTAGCCATACCTGGCAGGAACATCTGGACACATAGCCACAGTCATGGATCAGATCCAGCAAGCAGGATTGACCATTCGCACTGACACTTGCAAGTTTACAAGTAGGGCACAGAGCAGGAGGGTCCGGCAGAGATGGCCAAGGTAGCCTTGATTGAAGCAGTGGCCCACCACAGTAAGAGGCATTTCTTGGTACTGCTGTGTATTACCACCTGTTTATTCTTCATTATGGCACCCTTGTAATACCACTGGCTGACCTCACCAAAGAGAGGATGCCCCAGCTGGTACAGTGGTCCGAGAATGTGAGAGTGTTTAGGATGTGAAGGCTACCCTAACTTCCCACCCTTTCCTAGTTGCACTGGATCACCCTTTCTTGGTCCAGACAGATGCCTCCACATATGGTTTTGGGGCCTTTTTGTATCATGTGGATGCCTAGGGTGATGAATACCCCATTGCAAACCTGAGACACAAGCTGTTGCCCAGAGAGGTCAGCTATGCGACTAATAAGAGAACTGTTCAACCCAGGAGCCCTAGCAATATGTCCAGCTCTATCTGTCACACCAAACCACTGAATCCTTTTCCTGTCCTTGAACAGTCCTAGAAGGCAAGAAGAGTAACTCCTATGCTGCACCCTCTACTCTGCCCAAGGGATAAAGGAGTGATCAAATATTGATGCCCCTTATGAAAGTTACACAACCATACCTTCAGTGTTGTTTGAAGTCAGAGGAATGGGATTCCCTAGCACCAATACACAAACACCTGCAGAGGAGAGTACCTAATCCATTCATTGGCCACCCAGATGGTCCCTCCTCTCGAGAACTATAAATGTACATGACCCGTCTTTAGCGCACAGGACTAATGCACACTGTCAAAAGAGCAACAACAAATGCCCACCCGACAGCTGCGCACCAAACTTTGGTAAGGTGTTATGGGTGTAAGGGAGAAGGGTAAAAGACAGACCTCTAGGTTGTGTTGGTAGCATTCAGATACGAGAGCATGGGAGTTGGTGCAAATACTTCTGATAAAATCTGCCTGGTGCTAAAGGTTTTTCCAATGTTTTTGGAACATGGGAAGTCTATGATAACTGGAGATGAGAGAGAGTTGATGATACTGAATGTGATTTATTTAGTGTCAACTATTCCCACTGATACAATCTCACAAAACTTACTGTGGCCCTAGAGACAATGAATGTGATCTTGCTTGTATCTGCCTATCCGTGTGGTTGGAACAAGGAGTCTGTATGTGGAGGTATTTTAGATGCACCGAGAACCAGAACCTCTGGTTGCTTTAGGCACACAAGTCTCTCTTCCTCATGGGTTTTCAGCTGATGCTTACTTACTCCCAAGAGAGAGAGAGCACAAAAGAAAACACACTATGGGGCTTTCTATTGCATACTTAGTATGAATATTTTCAGTTATATGGGCTTATTTAAGGGGGGGGGGGGGGGGGGTTTAAAAGAGTTGCGCTCATCGCTCATGCATGCAGAAATACATGTGGGCTCCAGTAGATAAACTGTATCTTTTAGACCTGCTACAGAAGCTGATGTGAAGGCAGCATTGTTGCAATCGATTAGGATAAGGAACTCCATGGCGCACGCCTTCCACAGTATGACAATCCTGTTTAAGGTTCATCAGAAGGGTACTGGCATATCGAACATTTCCCAGACACATAAATTTACTAGAAGGATGAAGCCCATAGCTTAGCTTTAACAACCAATAAGAAGAAAAATAAAATGTAACAGTTTCGGGAATCCTCTGCATCCTCTGGGTTCACTTCATAGAAGCTAGGAAAGACCTTGTACCGCATACATTTTTACAGGTCTGAAAACTGAAGAGAAACTCTAGCCTTCCTTTGCACTGAAAGGAAGTATCAGTGTGCAATAACCAGAACTAGATGTCATCCATGAACTTAGTGAGAGCTTTCCTGATCGTCAAGAGCAATGATAGACCCCCCAAGACCTCCCCGGATCCATGTAAACCTTTTCTAATGGTAAGGTTTGGTTCAAAACACCTAAATTGACTGTTGAGTGTAATAAGGAAATGTCAGAGAAATCCAGATTACTAGAAGCAAAAGATCAAGAGCCGATTTAGTGAAGTAGCTACAGTCCACATAGGTGGCAAATGCTCAACAAAACAGGCATATAGCAAGGAGTCTCACATGGGAGACATATAATGATAGATTACAAGTTGGATGTACTCCACAACTCCAGCACTGGCAGGTAGCATGACATTGGAAGAAAGATGGTTCTAGGTAACTTAGGCACAGACATGGCAATGGTAGGAGGGCAGGAGGCTCTAGGCAACACAGGCAGGTACAAATAAGTAGACTGAAAATAATGGAGAAAACCAGGTGAGCATGATAAAACCTGGGATGCTGTACCTTTAAATTTTAAGTGTAGCACATTAGGAATAGGAGGGCCTGCAACATGCTGAACACAACATTGTTGGACCCTCAGAGCAGGCAAAAGTGAAGTGATCTAGGAGCAATTCAGTTAACATTTGTTCATAACAAATTAATAGATGAGCAGTGCCAGTATTTTAAAGACCTATTGTCGGAGTTCCTGTTAAAGAGCGGGGGCTTCTAAAAATGTCTGCCCTACACACTCAGAATCCGACCAAGGGCAGGAGGTCTAGGGGGACAAATAATGGCCAAGAATAGGAATCAATCCCTGTGCTCGGCCAACTGGAAGGGGGGGGGGGGGGGGGGGAGGGGGTAGCTGTCATGATCCCCTGACCACCTTGCCCCTTTGGACTCTTATTTATGTGGTTGTGGAACTGGGCTCAGTAGTTTTACAGTAGTTTAATATGTTATGTTAAAATGTACTGTATGTTATACTGTATGTTCAGTTATAACCAGTTCATGAGGGATTAACCGACAATGTTGCGATGTTGTCAGTGACTGCCATGATAGGGTCAGTTATGCCAGACTTCATAAAGATATATGTGACAAAATCCTCAGAGAATATAAGAGCTGCCCTGGTTCTTTACAAACTAGTAAAGTGCATGTTAAGATGTTATGATGCCTTGCAGAAGAAATATTTAAAAATGACTTTAACAGTTTATACAAAATCCAGAAGACCCCCAAACTATTGCAGACGGTTATCAGTTCAAATTTAAATATATATCCATTGGACCAGTTATGAATTTCAAACCCAATAACAGTAGTTCCAGCTCCACTTGTTCACATGAAGTGTCCTGAATGCTGATCCAATGTGCTTAGATACATCTATTGCCTTGGTGAAAGGATCAAAAGAACTTTAAAGATCTGCTGGGTAGGTTTGGCCATAACAGCCTTATCAATCCCGACTGAGAAAGCAGATTATAAACAAGGGTTCTTAAAGGATAATTGTTTTCTGTAATATAGAGAGTATTACCCTCCTACTGAAAAGTAATATTGTGTCTAATAAAGTATGATGGAAATGAGGGAATGTTCAGAGATGACTATTGTTACTCCTCACATGATGGGCATGCAAAGACAATGATCAGATTTTGCTTGATGATTTGAAATGATGATACAGAATTTATCATATAATCGAATCCAAAATATGCATTATTGTCTCCCCCTATTGCCACATCATTGATCATAACATACTTGTAATGGGGATTTATGTGAGTTATAGATGTTATAGAGTGAGCACCATATGAGCTCTAGACCAGTGGTTCTTAAACCTCTCCTCAGGACCCCCATACAAGACAAGATTTACATGTAACACAGTATGGATACAGATGAGACAATGAATGGCTCCACAGCCTGATGAATAATTATTGCATCACCTGCATTTACACAGTGCTATACCTAAAACCTGGCTTGGATGGAGGTCCTGGGGAGAGGTTTAAGAACCACTGTATTAGATGCTACACAATAAATCTCACTGGGAAATTATTACTTTCACTTTCTGCTCTGATTATCTTGGTTCAAACCATTTAGATTTTTAGTTGTTTTGAAGAAATATATTTTAGATTAGAAGCATGAGTGTGGCTTTTTATTGAAAATATAATTACCATATAGCATAATGGTCTATGCGACAATAAATCACCCATCTCTTTCTATGTGAAGATGCTCTGGGCACTGGGGAGAAGCAGTCACATTTTGGGAGGAATTCAAAGAGCTCTGGCGCTCTCTAGCGATTAGGTGAAGTACTGCTGGAATTAGAGGACACCCCGACGAAGCCTCACATTGACAGGTCCTCATGCCTAATTTAGACTTTTTTTTTTTTTTTTCATATAAAGAGTATAAAAGAGGACGTATTATATTTTTTATTCAATTTTACCCATTTTCAAATGTAGATCTTCAGAAGATTATATATTAAATATCTGACTAGTGGTCCTTGAACTGTACTAGACATGGAGGGGTTGGTGGTTGTAACTGGTCCAACATTACCCCTAATCATCATTGTAATAATATTCTAGACACTCTACTTTACTTTAAAATTAGCATTAAGGGCAGTAAGCAGTTATTAGATTGTCTAAAAATTTCAGACACTGCTTATAGTTGTAAAATATTTTTTATTTGTAAATGCTGATCTTCTAAATCTGTTTCCACAAATTCCAAAACCCATAACACTCTTTATACTCCAAAAAAATCATTTTTTTGCCAACATTAGATACTATTTTACAGGACAGAAAAAGAACTGTAGGACAAATACTGGTAGGATGTTGGGATATTTTACAAGAAGAAAAATATTCAAGAAACAATTTCATACAGTTATTTATCAAGAGAAAAATATATACAATTGATTTCTTCTGTGAGATAAAAAATACATCATGCCATATACATTACAAGTTCAAGACTGTGTGACTGAATATATCAAGCGCATACAGTCAACTTTCATTGTGCACACAAATAAAAAGCTTTATTTTATATTTAAACCTGTTAAGTGTCAGTACCGGAATTTTAAGTACAAAAAAAAAAGGAAAAAAATAGTTCAAAATGCTGATTAAGTCTCTACAAGCAAACACAAAACAATATATTTTTTATTTAAAGAAATGTAAACAAAAACAATCCATACAATTTTTTTTTTAAATTAAATTTTCCATTGCAGTTGCAAGTCTTTTTAATATCTAATTTTAGTTTGTCTATTTTTTTCCAATTTTTTATTTAATTATTTTTTTTAACATGAACTTTATATTGAAGTATTTTCTTTTTTGCCTACATGATTCAATATATTTTCATGATGTAGTCTGACTTTTCTCTCGCACTGTAAGGAAAAAAAAAAGCAAAAAAGAAAAGGGAAAAAAAAAAAGCACAGCCCTCCATTTTGGGTAGTTTTAGCAGTTATTCACAGTTATCACAAATTATAAGCACAAAAAACCTGACTTGGAGAAACAGGGATGTTACAACATGATTTGAAAGGTTAAATCAAAGGCTAAACATAATTAATTTCAATTAATGTTAACGACAAAAATATATATATATAAATGCTATTTCAGCAAGCAACAAAAAGACCACAGTTCATCCTGTCTAAACAAAAATATCCTATATTTTTTTTTAAAGATTTTGGTTATTGAGTGCTAACTAAAATGTCATGTCTGAAAGTACACAAAATCATATTGTAACATCCCTATCTTATTTTCAAAATTAGCACCCAAACTGCTGCAGTCTGGTAGCATTTGGTCAATCACTATTTTTTATACTGTTTTTATATCCAAAATATTTACAAGTCTGTACAAAGTAACATGGTTTGTTAATTCTGCAGGTAACAGCAGCAGCTTGGCTTTCTTCTAATTTTTTTTTCTTTTAAAAAATAGCTTCATTCAGTTATCCAATAATAAATACAAAAGTTTCTCTTATTTTACAGAAATCAAAAAGAAAAAAAAAACTACAATAAACTGACTCATGGAATCAAGTATTTTAAATGTATTTTAGTGCAAGTTATTTTTCCCTTAGCGCTATCCCTAAGGAAGTCATTTCAGTACATTCCTTGTTCAGTGGTGTCTACGTTTATTTATTTAGTTTTCTTTATTAGAGGGCCTGCCCCTTTTTCGGATAAGGCTGTGGCCAGCACTTCGGGCTTCTCACTTCGCTGGTGATTACAGTCTTACATTCATGTATGTGCCCACCTGGCATTGGCTTTCCTGACCCAGTGAAACATATTTTTTCCTTGGTGAGCTTGAAGCAGAAGTGCCGATTCTTAAACCAGCTGACCAGACCACTTCTGAGAGGCCCACAGGTTTGCTTGCCAATGGCCTGCTTTCTTGGCAGCAGCTACCTTCACTCGCTACGCCGGCTTCAAACGTGAACAAAAATGAATGGTTCGCCTGCATGTTCCATCACATCGCAGGGACAAGTAAACCCTTGGAATCGCAAGGAATGCATTCAGTTCATCCATTTCCGGCAGTTTACTGCACCGCAGTGGCATGGAATCTTGTGCTGGTCATCTTCAAAATCAAACTTATAATCGTAACAAAGCTACAAAAAAAAATACACAACACAAAAATTACATAGGAGTTATACCCAGCCGATCAACACAAGATGCAATTGACATTTATGGGAATTATTACTCTGTATTTAAAGATTTCTGGACAATCTGGATTACTTATAACGAAGAATAAACTTCGTAAGCGTCTCTTGGATTACAATGAGATCCAATCAATCTATACTTCAGGAAATGAAAACAAACTGGAAAGTTTGATCATGAAGCTGAAACTCAAATATTTTGGCCATATCATGAGAAGACAGGATTCCCTAAAGAAGATTCTTAAGCTGGGAAAGTTTGAAAGCTCAAGAAGACGAGGACGGTAGAGGTGGAGATGGAAAGATGAGGTCATTGAAGCAATGAACAGCAGATATATAATGAAAGATCCTGGTCAGGGTGTGATCGTTCTTGATAAGTTTAATATCTACCACCTAGAATTAACCTGCAATGTATTTTATAACCATTATGCGATAGCCCTTTGGCATTCATTTACATCCAAATATGCTCTTTATTAGAGATACAATATTAGCACATAGGAAAAACTTGTGGATACTCAATATTTTGTTGTAGGTGATTAGAAACGCTTTGTCATCAATTAATTCTATTTGAGAGGATATTGTGGAGAGGTGATATACACTATTAATGTAATGTACACGCCATTCTAATATATGTAGCTAAAGTATAAAAATATAGAAGATTATAAAATATGTGTAGGATTCACACGAGAGTAGCCATCATAACACAAGAAATTGAGAAAGTATGAGTAAGTGAGTGTGATGAAGCAAGATTGACTGCAATTCAAGTTTTGGACCCTTGGATTCACAATTCTTTGAACTCAATGGTACGGATGCAAGATATAAAAACAATACATATCAAACCATAATGTAAATATAAAAAAGTATATTAAAAATTACCTCTTCCCCCTTCTGTATCCTGCGATTGGAGCTAATTATTATCTTATGCCCCTTTTCAAAAGTCACCACCTCGGCTACACAATTAGGTGCACATGAATGGTTTATATACCTGAAAAAAGTGTTTAACAAAATTACCATATGACCTCACAGACTAAGAGAGGATACACATTTTTACAGCATGTTTTAGAAGTGCATTTTATGAGAAATATCTGGTTCTATAGACTTGGATGTGCCTTTTCCCAGGTGATTAAACACCAAATGTATCTTGAAAATGGGTAACGTTTTATTTATGGGAAATATTCCACAAAACATGGCGACCTTAAAAAGACTTCTGTACAAATTGAATACACGGATGGTACTTTGGAAAGTCTTGTTGTCACTTTTCCAAAAATCAGCATTTTATAGTTGGATTCATAAAGATTTAAGAACCTCCTTTTTTCCATTAGCCAACAGAATATGTTAAACCAAAAATGTGATATATAATTGCAGGAATATAGCAGTAGAGTACGCTTGTGGCCGTCAAAGGGTCATCCTACATGTGGGCTCACTAACTTTCTCAAAGGCCACATCACTAAGCTGAATATTTCCCATGAATAAAAAGTTTACAGTTTTCAAGAAATATAGGTTTCAACCATTTCTGAGTTCAATTCGATTTATTCTCAAATATAAAAATGTGCTACATAAACGGACCAGGGTAACGGCGTGAATTTATTTTTCACTGCTTGTTACATTCAAGTAATGTGTGTTTATAGTCCCTAGAAAAAACATCTGTAAATAAACGGACTTTAAAATGAATGTTTACCTGCCCAAGGTGCTAGGTCAGTCTCCACCTCTTACTAACCATGACTCATTGTTTGTCTGGTAGCCACCAAATTTATCTGGCAGCTATATACCGTATATACTCGAGTATAAGCAGAGTTTTTCAGCCCTTTTTTTAAAGCTAAAAAGGGCCCCCTCGGCTTAAACTCGAGTCACTCCCAACCCCCCCCCCCCCCCGTGTCTCTCTAACCGCCCCCCCCAGTGTCTCTTTCCCTCTCCCCCACCCTCATTCTAAACCCCCCTCCTCCCTTTTGGGGGGGTTGAGGATGAGGAGGGGGAAAGAGACACAGGGAAGGGAGAGGGGGGGGGGGGGAAGAGACACAGGGAAGGGAGAGGGGGGGGGGGAAGAGACACAGGGAAGGGAGAGGGGGGGGCGGAAGAGACACAGGGAAGGGAGAGGGGGGGGGCGGAAGAGACACAGGGAAGGGAGAGGGGGGGGCGGAAGAGACACAGGGAAGGGAGAGGGGGGGGCGGAAGAGACACAGGGAAGGGAGAGGGGGGGGAAGAGACACAGGGAAGGGAGAGAGGGGGGAAGAGACACAGGGAAGGGAGAGGGGGGGGAAGAGACACAGGGAAGGGAGGTGGGGGGAAGAGACACAGGGAAGGGAGGTGGGGGGAAGAGACACAGGGAAGGGAGAGGGGGGGGAAGAGACACAGGGAAGGGAGGTGGGGGGAAGAGACACAGGGAAGGGAGGTGGGGGGAAGAGACACAGGGAAGGGAGGTGGGGGGAAGAGACACAGGGAAGGGAGGTGGGGGGAAGAGACACAGGGAAGGGAGAGGGGGAAAGACACAGGGGAGAGAGAGGGGGAAAGACACAGGGGAGAGAGAGGGGGAAAGACACAGGGGAGAGAGAGGGGGAAAGACACAGGGGAGAGAGAGGGGGAAAGACACAGGGGAGAGAGAGGGGGAAAGACACAGGGGAGAGAGAGGGGGAAGAGACACAGGGGAGAGAGAGGGGGAAGAGACACAGGGGAGAGAGAGGGGGAAGAGACACAGGGGAGAGAGAGGGGGAAGAGACACAGGGGAGAGAGAGGGGGAAGAGACACAGGGGAGAGAGAGGGGGAAAGACACAGGGGAGAGAGAGGGGGAAAGACACAGGGGAGAGAGAGGGGGAAGAGACACAGGGGAGAGAGAGGGGGAAGAGACACAGGGGAGAGAGAGGGGGAAGAGACACAGGGGAGAGAGAGGGGGAAGAGACACAGGGGAGAGAGAGGGGGAAAGACACAGGGGAGAGAGAGGGGGAAAGACACAGGGGAGAGAGAGGGGGAAGAGACACAGGGGAGAGAGAGGGGGAAGAGACACAGGGGAGAGAGAGGGGGAAGAGACACAGGGGAGAGAGAGGGGGAAGAGACACAGGGGAGAGAGAGGGGGAAGAGACACAGGGGAGAGAGAGGGGGAAGAGACACAGGGGAGAGAGAGGGGGAAGAGACACAGGGAAGGGAGAGAGGGGAAGAGACACAGGGAAGGGAGAGGGGGAAGAGACACAGGGGAGAGAGAGGGGAGAAGAGACACAGGGGAGAAGAGAAACAGGGGAGAGAGAGGGGGGACACAAGAAAAGGGCACACAAGAGGGACACAGGGGGCAGCACATTTCCCACCATCGGCTTATACTCGACTCACTCATTTTACCCCTTATTTTGTGGTAAAATAGGTGCCTCGGCTTATACTCGGGTAGGCTTATACTCGAGTATATACGGTAATTATTTAGGGATTGTGAATTTTCTTTCATCTGGTTAGTTAAGCATTGTTTGTAGCATCAGGAAAACAAAAAGAAAAAACTGTGACATCACTACTGATATCAGGTGGAGGGAGAGAAGTCACAGCATCTGAATAATTAAACGGCTTCCAGACAAATGGGAGTCATAACAAGAAGGCAGCAGAGACAGACCCAGCAGAACAAGCAGGCAGCATTCATTTTGAAACCATCTTATTTATAGGAGGCTTTATTGTTGATTTTTTTAAATGCACATTTTTCGAACAAACAGACGGTGGGACTAGATACTCCCAGCTCTGACCTTTTAAAACTATGTTTACTTCTTAACATCTTAATGGTATTAAATATTTGTGTGATTGGTTCTGTCACCTAACTAAACTGTAACTTCCAGTACACATAGCACAAACCTAGTCTAGGATCAATATAGTTCTGAAAGTTGAATATACACACGTTTAGGTACAACTGTAGTTATAGAAATATATCTTCCCAATTTTTGGTTATGGGAGCTTTCAGTGTAAATGCTCATTAAAAAGTTGATATGACTTTTTATTTTCTACTTTAAAGACATATAGAAGTTTCTCTGTTAAGATATGCTGCTAAACACTTAGGTAGTTCAATATTCTAAACCTTTCTATCAACAAATGCTTACAAGCTCAGTTTTTATTCACTGAAACTTTCAAAAACAGTCCCAACAAAAGGTCCATCCCCTGAAACTCATGCAAAGTATCACAGAAAAAACATGCTAGTGGATCTAGTACCAATAGAAAAACTCTGTGCATGAGCTGTGGGGCTATTTGGAAAGTTTCAGTGAGTAAAAACAAAACAAATGCTTAGGTAGTTTATTTTAATATTAAACACAGGGAACTTTCCATATCCCTTTAACACAAAAAAAAAATACTGCAGGTATTTATGGTTGATAATGCAGTATTTCCATAACCTACCTTGCAGGTCCCCCAGTCAACGTTGCATCTATCACATGATCATTATCAATGCGGAACATATACACACCACGATTCTAAAACACAAAATATTATCGTTCATGAATACATGTATTTATACTGAAAATATATTTATGTTCCTTTTCCATGACCCAAATATCCACAAAACAACTTTTTTACCTGCGACTCATACAACTTTTCTTTTCTATTGGCTACTTCATTCCGAATAATGGTTCCAATGTACTCAATCACCATGGTGTGCTTCTCAATGTCTCTAGCAGCATATAATCCCAGACCCTAAAAAAATGTAAAGACATGTTAACAAAATTATTGTAAATATTATACAGAAAAAAACAAGTATTTCTAATGTATAGCCGATTATGTATGAAATGTATTCATTTTATATAATGAGCCAACTTGACCTGATAAACATTAAAATAGGCAGCTCAAATGCATAAAGGTATAATTGTCCAGTTTGCATATTATTCTCCTGACCCTTCTTCCCCCCCTATATAAATATTACATTGAATAGTTCTGTTCTATTGATTTATTTATTTTTGCCAATGTAACAATGTAGTACAATCCACCAAAATAACTTTGTTTTATGCCCATAAGGTTAACATATAAAGGATGTGGTTATACTGGAGCTCCTGCCTGGAGCACAATTACTTGAAACTTCAATAACCAAATATAGGGAAAGGTGATAAACACTCACAGAGAGGAACTCCAGTTATCTTTAGTGTAAGTTCTCACCAAGATCAACTTTTTATCTTAACTACTGTTTGTTTTGACCCAAAACCTATACAAATGGGAGGGTAGCCCCCAACACATACTTTCTCTATTATAAACCTCTTGTTCTCAGTATTTCGACAATGTGGGTTGTAGGAGAAACTGGATACACACATTAATAACATAAAAAAACACAAAACAAAATTCCCGGTTCATTTCTCAAGTTGGGTTTGTCCTTGTAAACAAACAAACTTCTGTTTGCTGCTGCAGATGTGTATGCCACAGTCCCATAATACGTTTTAACTAGTGGTGCTTTAAACATGAAATTCTTTAACTCACACTCAGAATATTACCTGTGAAATTACACACTGTACATTCAAATCGATTTATAAATTGCAGAGCTTGTTGTAGACCATATTTAATAACTGTTGCAACGGGGAACGAACAAGTCAGGTGGATTTTCTTTCAATACACAAAATGTTAGGAGCTATGGATATCATGGGCTTCTGAGATTTGAAAGGTTGAGAATAACCCAAATATGGGGAAACGGTACACAAAAAAAAACTAATAAATATCACCATACCACATTACAAAAATATTGTGCTTCTTGAAACTGAGCATGTTGTTCGTAAAATGTATGAAGTGCTTGTGGAAACATCCGTGAGTGGTTATGGTAATACACAAATACATAACAGTTACAAAAAAAGGATGGTAGAAAGTTATAGTTTGTTTAGTGAGCCAAATGGCAACTGACCTGAATCCGAGATCTGGCCAAATACACATTGGATTTCCATTCAGTCTTCATCTTCCGGTACTGAGAGGATTTGGAATGGACAAACTGCTTGCTGTATGGTGCGTTCAGTTCTCCGGTTACTGTGCTCTGAAAGGACTTTGAAGTGCTGGTGCTATTTAAGGTGTGCGGCCTGTAGGATTTTGCATTAAAAAATAAAGTGAAAATAATAAATAAAAAAAATAAAAATAAAATTGTCATTCTGTTAAAGTAACAAAGTAACATCTGTTAATAGAGAAGCTTCTAGACATGAAGCAACTTATCGCAGACAGCACTCTGATTACATAGAGCACACACAAACAGCCAGGGATGACAGGGTTTGTAAGCAACAGACAAGAGCACAGAGAACGGCTAGGCTGCCTTAAACCCAAGGCTGTACAATTTGAAATGAAAAGAAGATACCTTAACACAAACCTCTTGACATGAGAATTCATTTTAGGCTCTGAACGCGCTGACCCGGTGGGATTGATGGCCAAAGGAAGCTCCATCAGTGGATTTCGCCCATATCGGAAAGTGTAATTTTCACAGGCCTCCACTCCTGGAAGCTGCACATGTGGATACAGGAAGAATACAAGTTAAAGCATGTCTGTTAACACTGAACAGACTTGAGGTGGTTAAAATAAAAATAGTTAAAGAAAACATAGGAAACATTTGAGCCAAATATGTGGCGAGACTATATAAAGCCTATGGCATGGCTACTAGGAGCAATGGGAGTGCACTGGATACTATGTAGGTACTTTCAAAGGCTGTCTGGTTATCTTAACTGGTTGCTCATTGATAACATTAGTATAGTGAGCATTACCCTTGGCAAACAGCAGTGTAGAAATAGGTGACGTTCATGTTTTTTTTAGTGTTTAAACAAATTGAAAATGGAGAGCCTTCTCCGACCTTGCCTGTTTAAATGTATGAAAACCTTTAAAAACTTATGTTACCTTAAAATATGTATGTGTTTGCCTGCTGGTTACAAGCATCATTCCAGAATCTCTTTTCTGTCCATGTCCAATTAAACATCACATTTCATATTTTTTGCATTGTTTTATTTGAATAATTTGGCATTAAATACTTCCAAATATGAGAAATGGATAACCATGTTGTCTTGAATTATGAGACTGTGCTAATCACACACTTCAAACAGTCACTTACCGATTCTGCTATCCTTGTAACGGCAGAGACAGTCAGACCAAATAAATCTTCCCCTTTTAGGTACACTGGGAAAAGTCTGAGTATTTCAGAATCTTTCCTGCAGATCGCAACTGGTTCCAAAACTTTGTCCCAAGCACCTAAGTGATAGGAATATAGAAATCAAAATGAAAGTATGTCCAGCAAAAGTTATGATCTTGTATCATTGCATCTCAAAAGGGCATGAATATTTGATTTTGAGCTCATCATTTCTTTTTATTAGAAATAAATTCTTCATTCGGGATCTGCCTGATGTAAGTGTGAGCACAAAAACAAAAATATTTACAAGATAACCAAAAACACCACCATAATAATTAAATATGGGGACATATTAAATGTTATTTACTTGTATGGTACATTTTTATCCTCCACCTCCAAGTCTTCTAATCAGATAAATAGCATTTACTACCAAGTCTGTACCAAAATACAAGTGTTAACATTGTTGTAGACTGTATAAGAGACAATATTAAAGTACAAAAACATTATTATTCCATCAATATATTAAGTGTGTTAATACTACGGACAAATATATCAAAATATTAGACTCCAAAAGCATACAATTTCAAAGTTGGTCTTATTTTCACCTTTTCTCCGACATTAAGGTGCTCACTAAATGCTGGTCATTTAAACCAAGACTAGCTTCCTTTAGTTTTAAAGACAGAATGGAAATAAAGAAAATATGTTTCACGTGTAACTTTCTAACTTCTGTGGTCTACTGGTGAGGTAGAATGGGGCATCTACGTAACCATTAGCCATATATATTTTTTTTATTATTAGGAATGTCAAAATCATACATTATAATTCAACTAGGTATATAAGAGTAAACTTTTAAGGATCCTATCCGAAAAAAGATCTGTATCCGGCACCTTACCCAACCATTTCCACCAACTTCAAAAATAAAATAATTGCTTCCTCACCTTTTGGTGTAGAGTCAATAAGAACTAGATCTTCATGACCCTGCTCAATTACTCTGATGACAAACAATGGCAACCCATCTTTTTCTTCAATACAGCATAGGTACCGACATCGTCTATTGGCATAACGCATACTCCAATAAAATCTGGTGGCTTCATAACCGACGGGGAAGAGAGCTGTTAAGGAGTGGAAGGCATGCATCTGCTGCGGCAGGAGCTGACCAATTGCATGGAAGATCAGACTTCCAACACGGAAAGTATGGTCACGTTCCCCACGTTGGACAATGCTTGCAATTTGCCGCACTTCATCACGTTGCACGTAAACTCGTCTGAAGACTGCAAAGTAAGTAAGTTCTTGCTCATGAACTCCCTTTGGCTTGTGCATGGGGCAAAGCATAGTTTTGTCTTTGAAAAACATGCATTGTGCTTTTATTGCACAGGTGAAGTGATAAATATTGGTGCATCTTAACCTGTGACATCCGCTGGTAGCTCCCATTTTATGACAAAAAATACACTTCATTTGCAAACCTCGCCTTAATGCCAGTTCAACATTAATTAAGGCACCAGCCTGTGTCTCGTAGACCTCAGTAGACCAAAGAGCACAGTTCAAATGGACCCATAAGTCAAGGTCAAGATTGAGAAGCCTTGCAGGTCCATCTGTTAGTCCATCACCTTCTTCATGACAAAAGCAACATTTTCTAAAGTCTTTGGGCAAAGGATCAGGTCTCAAACATGTTCCCAGCCTTCGCAGAAATTCATCTATTTCAGCCTCACATTGAGGCTTGAAAGGCATCTTGGGAATAACAATCTGGATATTCCATTTCTTCCACTTCATTCCTTTCCATTTCTTATTTGAAGGACGGGAATCATCCAGAATACTGTGAACTGTCCTTGGTCTGGGCTTTAATTTCACAGTTACTTTTAGTTCATCCGGTTTTGCCTCAACTTTAGCATTTTCAAAAGCAGCAGAAGGGAACAATATAGGAGGTGACGAAGGCGGCGAGGACTTGTCTTGTAGTAAAGGAAGGCAATGAACATCAAGCATAGAGGTGTTGGTGCTGTATTGATGACATGATTTTGGTGGTGCTTCCTTTAAAGATGGTGGAGTTGCAGAGGGATCTGGTCCCTAATGCATAAAAACAAAAAATATACATATTAAAATGAAAAAAGTACTGGGTTACTTGTTTTTTTTAATATACTTTGCTTAAAAAATTTGCACAAATAGTACATTTTGGATGTTATATATATATACTAGAATATTGCCCATCAAAAAATGACGGCAATGAAATTGTAAGTGAGCTAAGGGTGTTTGGTGTATATAATGTGGCTGATGTAGCGTCGTTCGTTTTCTATGTCGTGCAAGTTTTTCGGAATATCCGTAGCTGTTTGGTGGTGTTTTGCATGTTTAGGGACCTTTAGCCTCGTTTTCGTTTTGTTCGGCGGCCATTTTTTTCTCTCGCTTAGGTGATTTTCGGGTCTCTAAACTCCGAAATTTGTGCTTAAATGTTGGTGTAACTTCACTTGCAGAGGTCCTGGGTGCCCCCCCTTGCTGTGAGTAACCTTTTTATGTGTTTGTTGTTTGTATTTGTTGTGTTTGTAATGTTTTTGGGGTTGCGCCCTTGTTTTCTAATCTCGTAGGTGTTTTTCGGCAAATACGTAGGTGTTTGGTGGTGTTTTGAATCCATTTTTTCTCTCGCGTAGAGAATTTTTTAGTGTCTAAACTGTTTTAATTTGAGTTAAATTGAGGTGTAACTTTAGTTTTCGAGGTCCTGGATGCTCCCTCTTCCTGTAAGTAAGCTTTTTATGTATTTGTTGTATTTTTCATGTTTTGATGTGCGCGTGTTGCAGGCGTTTTTTGCGAGGTCGTAACGTGTCTCGTATTTTGCTTGCGTTACGACGTAAATTTTGCGAGGGCCACAGGCTCGCTGCGCGCAAGCGTGAGCAATGGCTCGTATGCTCACAACTATTATAGTGGTATATATATATACATAATGTGTGATCTCTAATGTTCATATTTTAGTAAAATGTGGATTTGTAACCATGATACCTATACTGAAAAAAATAGAGTTGTTCATCTGCTGAATGTCCATCTTTATTTACATTATTTAACTTAAAGTATTACAACAACAACCAGTAAGAAATAGGCAAAATGACTTTGTATTTTGTAATCTGGAATTTTAAATCTTCATCCTATACCAGAGATCCATACCGCTAGCCATAATTGTCCCATTCCTCACAATAAAGGATTCTGGATAGGTAATAAGGTATTTTTACCTTGTTCTCTGGGCGTTTTGTTTGTGCAGCAGAATACAGCAAGAAGCAGTTGTTACTACAAAAGACCATGTCTTCATCAATCCTTCCTGGGCTCTGAAGGAATTCCTGGAGATCAGAAAAATGTATGTATATCAGGGCAAAGTGCTTATTCTTGCTAAACAAATATACTTCTACCATCTGAAGTGCAATAAAAGAGAAGATAATTTTTCAAAGTGATCCCTTTACAAATGAACACTGAAGGAATGCATTTTTCAGAATGTTTTTTTAAAGGAATTTAAAGAATTAGAATTTGTAATAGGTAGGCTGTTTTTTAGAAAGTTAATATAGGTGCCAATTTGATAACTATTACATGAAGTTTGGACTTCTTTACTCTATAAACCTGTGGGCCTATCCGTGTAGTCATGTGAAAATTTAGGAGAGTGTCAAAGAACCACTAAGCAATTACATAAAATATATATACTTGAAAAAGTGGAGGTTGAGAGGCAAAAAAAGTAATACAGCTAGTTTGCGTTAGGGAAAAAAGGTAAGTTTGGATACCGCTGCAGGATACTTGAGGAATCCATGATATATTGGTTAAGGCTGTTTTAGAGGGGGGAGTTTACATTTCTGGGGAGCTATGGTTGCAAGTTGTCAGTTTCTGGGCCAGTGAGCAGGAAGTGGTGCCAGTTTCAATCTTATCCAGTTATCAGTGAAAGTCTCTGAACTTCTGCCTGTTGCCTCCATCCCCACCCCATAACAATAACCCTCAGGGTGTGATGTAAAACACAAAACTGATTATTGTAGTCAAAAAGAGTCTTCAAAACTACGGCTTATACAGCTGCCAATATTGGGACTTTGGTACGTACTTGACAAACAATTTATTTTATTCTTGGACTGCATTGGTCTTGTGACTTTGTTGTCCAGCAATACATGTAAAATGCAGTGAAAATAAGGCTGATATAAATAACTTTCTAAAAACATTTTGCTCACTATCAATTACTGATTTTTAACGGAGCATACTGCAAATAAACTATTATAATAATAATAATAATAATAATATGGGGATTGAGTGATATGTACTTTTTCTGGGTCACTATAAAATGTTCAGAGTTGTCAGAGTTGTATTTACTGTTTGATGTATCAAAACTTGAACAAAGCAAACTGGGATGTGTAGTATACAGATTTATCATCCCATGCAACCGGTGGGACAAATGTTACATATGGCCTAAATAAAATAAACCAATAAATTGCTACATTGATTTCAATGATTATAGGCTATGAGAACAGACAGGCATACTGGACAAAACATTTAGACATCTTCTGTGTGTATAATTGCTCTGATAAGATAAAGGAGGATATGGCCCTCAATGTGTATTAAGGGAAACAAAATATAATTATATATTAACATTTGCCAAGAACTAGAATTTACTTGGAAATACCTCTAATAGATATATTGCCGTATCAAAGTTGCTATATATTTATAGGCTTAATAATAGCATTAACAGGAAAAAGTCAATCTCATATTTATATATATAACATTTAAACATTTCTAACAATATTGAAATTCAAACCTATAATATAAATCATATATACCTGTTTAATAAAACCCAGATCTTTGACAGATTTTCTAACCCCACTCCCTAGAACCACTACTTTGCAGTGACAACACCAGGAAGGCTTCAGGACAGGAGACTCTCCAATATTCTGGTTGTGGTGTTTGTATCCTGGCATACCTTGGGGAGAAAAAAATGGATTTACAATAAACAAACAAAAAAAAAAGATATCGTGACGACTGGTCCTTTACTTGAAACATAAACTTTTTATTAATGAGTGGCAAATACGTGTGTTCATTGTTTTGTTTTTTTAAGTAAACATTAAGTTTGGCATCTTTTACATGTGATAAATATATAAAACAAAATATATCAAAAATAAAGAATGTAAAATCTGAATTCATTATATATTATTAAAGGCTCCCACACAGAGAAACAAAACTACCTGGTCATCTTATTCTTTTACCACTTAAGGTAAAAGAAATTAGTTATTTTGTATTACCAGAATTTAACATGCTATTTTCAGCTAAACTTACATTTTAAAAATATAAAACCATATACGCTGATGACCGATAAGAACTTGGTCCAGGTTGCCTTTTATTCTCATCGATTTTAAAACATCTAACCTTATTTGATCCTTTACCTATATTCAGGATGATCCCATGTCTAGCAAAGCATGCTGCAATCCCCTTACTTTCTAACTATGCTTTCTCAGTATAAAGCACCAATGTAGTGTGTTAACCTAATATTAGGACCCATGAGCACAAAAACATTTATTAAGAGGAAATGTTACTTAGAATTCCCTCCCTGGATTTCATATATATATCTATATATCAGCAGGGGACATGTAGGATAACGACCAAGACCATGCACTGTGTTTAAAGTAAGATTTTATCTTATTTGGTCACTAAATACTGAACTGAATTAATACTTTTTTTAATTCTATTTTACACTGTTAACACTCAGGCTACAATTTTTTCAAAAGTACTAAAACAGCCAAAAATACTTTTCTGCAAACTGTCTGGGTAAAATAATGTTTTACATCTGAAGACAATTTTACTTTAACTGAAGTACAAGAATACAACACGACATTGAAGCCGGTGATACATCAGAATAATGACTTACCATTATTACTTTGTAGAAACGACAAGTTGTGTGGTTTTAGCCCGTAGGGAATTAGCCGTGCTGGAGGCATGGATCCTGGCCTAGGTCGCCTTAACATCTGCTGTCTGTACTCCATGCCAGGGTTTATTCTGTGCCCATTCATTAAAATCACAGAGCCGGAGTCTGGTGCGCCACTCACCTCATAGCTGGTTGGAATTCGGACTTGTAAAAGATCCGCAAAGGCAGCAACAACACCACTTATATTCTAGAGAATAAAAATACATATTATGAGGATGAAGAATGCCTGCAACAACTGAGTAAAAAGCATGTAAAATATGATGTAGTAGAGAAGCCACAGGCTGTAAAGAGTTTAAAAAAGTAACTAATACTTTTATAATCAATAAAAATCAAATGCAGCTTTTAAAGCTTAAAGCATTTTAAAGTGTTTCAGGGGCCAGCAGAGCTGCTCCTCTCCAGATACAATTACATGTCCAGGGGGTTGTTTTTCTAACCAATTAAGGATTTAATGCAGTGCCCATCTCACAGAAAAATAGAGATAAAACCAGCTTCCTAGTCTGAAGCTCGGCCATCCACGGATTGCGAATCAGTTAATAAATAAACAAATCAAACTCTACTGTAAGAGCACTACAGTGGTCCTTTAAATGCAAGATAAGCAATAAAGAACCAACTTCCGCTCCTACGGTAACACTGCATATAGTAGCTAATAAATGATATATGGATGGATGGGCTTTGATTGGGTTGTCATTTATATTTACCTCTGCTGCTGTTGGGTGTAAAGTGATTGCTACCGAAATCAGACCAGATTTAGGGCCATTGGGCGCCTGCACAAACTCTGGTCCAAAGAACAACGTCCGTGATGCATGCTCTGTCTTTAACCCAAACGCTCTCGCCTCAGAACCTAGAAACAAAGAAATGTATTATATCAGAGCTGGTAATGCAATAATACCCAGCTTGCAAAATACCTCTATTTAGTTCAACCGGAGACATATTTATTGCAACAGGATGAAATGTGGCTAGAAGAGATGTTTAAATATACTTTTTATTGATATATGATGATACAGTGATAAAGTGGCAATATGATATTATGAATAATATATTGACAAAATGCTCAATGACAAAGCAAATTATGAATACAGGCATCAACACAGAAAAAACATCCATACACTTCATACACTGAAGATTTACCTTTCCCTGTACTGCTAGGAAGCATAGGAATGATAGGTGACGTTGCAGGGTCAGGTGGTTCTTCCTTCACTAGTGACAAGTCCGGGTACCTGCTGATTTCAATTCCAACCACACTCTCAGGTGATGAGGAGGGCACAAAGCTGTCAGGGCTGTCCCTGGCATCACAGTGATCCTGAGCCCTAAAGAAACAAACAAAAAATAGATTGGAGTTTTTAGTTGTATGGTTCACAAGGAAAACACAACAATAATGATGCATATATCTGTTATGTGCTTCTGTATATTACACATTAACACAAACATTGTGTCACATACACATCCAATCCTTTTCCAAGAAGCAAGTTAAAGTGACAATGCTAAGATAACAAATATAGCATAATTTAAAACTGTACTTAACAATTAGTATTTTATAATAAGTATTTTTTTAAATGAATGTTAATAGACTACTCATGTCAAGACTCCAGAACATATATAAAAGTTGATTATCAATTAAATGTTCAACCTGGCCCAAACATCAGTGCTTACTTCAAAATATTTAAATAATTTAAGTCTCCTGCATTCCTAATACTCAATCTATTTACTGCTCTGAATATATCACAAGCCTCTACCTTAACTCCTCCTGATTGTTGTGTGGTGGGGTAGGTAGAGAAGCAGGGACATCCACGGTCTTAGGTCCCTGAGTCATTGCTCTTGCAATCAAATCATCTTGTGACCTGAAAGGCAGCTGAAACTGCTTGGGTCCCAGAACTTTGGTAACTGGAAATAAGAGAGAACATGATCAAGATATTCATACACATCTACACAATTCACAGATCATGACCCATTCTTGTATAATCAAACAACTACTACCAATTACAATAGGACAAACAAATTACTTTATTTTATAGCTCAAAAAATAAAACAAAGGTACAAAGCTCATACCATGTCCTCCTAACATGGCTGCCTTTCCCGCTAACTCTTCAGTGGTTGCAAACCCATTCACCATCTTTTGGCAGGCTACTGGTGGCGGAGTGGGAGGAAGAGAAGCTGGTGGTGTTGGTGGGTTACTTAGATTATTCTGCTGTAAAAATGAAACAATAATTACATTACTTTAAAATAATACCAAATAAAATGACTAACAATTACCTTTTCTCTAAAAAAAAAAAAAAAAAATTGAAAGGGTATGTAAAATGTGTGTGGTATTTGTACCAAAATATTATAACAATATGAGCAAAGAACTGGATAAAAAATGAAACAAATATATTAATTATAACCACATTTATCTTGGTTTCTTTTATCCATTCATAAGCTTTTGTTATTTATACAATTCTGACAAAAGTCTCTCTAAATATACAAACCTTGAATATCAACTGGGAATAATAATCGGACACGCCATCAATGGAAGCACTGCCAAATGCACCGAGTAGGCGACTTCCGGCACTTACTGAGCTGGTGCCATACGGAAGAAACTGTGCAAAGTTCATTCCTACGATCGGCTCCATTAAAGGAAGCAAGGTAAGTTGCTGAAGAAAAAAGATACGTAGATTTATTACATTTAAGTGTTTTGAATATATTACATGAAATTCTGAAAGCATTTAGAAAAAATTAATGTTTACATAGGAATATGTATACTCTGAAGTCTCTAAATGTACCAAACACACATTACATTTTTGCATTGAAAATTTCAGATAATATTTGTTTAAATACTGCGGTAATAGCAACAATAGATGAAAAATCCCTTTACATATATAGTTTTCTTATTTTGTAACAAAAACAAATTTGTAATGTTTATTCACAATTATATTTACACCATTGGCTATATGAATAATGTATATCCTATGGCTACTTTCTTTCTTGTTAAAAAGTGTTTGCATATTACCTGTTTTATCCGAGTAAAAGTGTCCGAGTTGGAGTAAATGGCAGTCTTTTGTTCTTCCTCTTTCTTCCTCTTCTTGGAGCGAGGTGTTGCTTTCTCAGATGTCCTTTGTATGCGTTTATTCCTTGGTTTCTTTTTCTCCACATCGAAATCTGTTCTCAGCATCAAGCTTTGGTTAAAGTTAAACACACTCTGTTCTTTATTCTCGGACATATGCTAAAGACAAAAAACAACATAATCTTAAAATTAGGTACTTTTCACATTTCTATGTTGGCATGCTTTCTAAATTTTCGTTTACTATGGACTACATTATAAATGCATCGATCAATTTACAAAAGCTGCTCTGTTATCAGTCCCAAATAGATCCAGATTATTTACTGAATTGTAAATACTTTTTTTTGCTGAATCCAGCTTCATCTTTTTTGACTGAACATTAGTGTTTTTTTATTTAGCGTGAGACTACGAGGGGAAAGATCCTGTATAGATAATTTAATACACATTTCAAGCACAATTATCCAACATTTCCACTCAAATCTCAACAATAAATAAATTAGTAAATAAATATAGATGCCATAACATATTTTCACCCTTAAAATAACTTATAAAAAATTGTAGCAAGTGTTTAGATGAACATTTGTTGCCGATACGTTCACGTTTATGGTTATTAAAGCTCCCTTATTGAGTTTTAAACATTACAATCCCACAAGAAATGCTGTAAAGATGGTGTGCGACAACAGCAATGAACTGTAGTCTGCAGATATCCTGCATGGGTAGATAAACTCTGAATACAAGTCAATAATTCAACTGGTATAGCTTGTAATGTGGTGAACCAACCTGTAATCATTGAGGTGTCAAGGTTTAAGACCTAAACTTTCTTATCATTAGCATAAAAATAATATTGAAAGCAAATTCATTTAAATGCATAAATGTAGAAAATTCAAATCAAAGCTAAAAATCCAGAGAAACTACCAAATTGTTTTTGTATTAGAATCGTGCTAGTTCTTACCAATGAGTTAATTTGGACCGGGTGGTCAAGAAACTTTGCATCAACAGTACAATCCTCTTCAGATCTTATACTGTCAGATTTTTGATGCATCATTAAAGGCTGTTTTTTATTTTTCAGCAAGTGTTTCAGTAATTCATTTCCTGATGGACCCATGGTGGCAGGAGAGTTCATATCAGTTGAAAGTGCGTTGTGCGGTGTGGCTTTGTCTTCTTCAGTCTTCAGTGCACTAGAACGTTTCAGTTCATGGCCCTCTTGTTCAGGCGATAGATCTCCTTCTGCTTGTTCCAATTTGATATCTTGGATGCTTATGATCTCTCTCTTGTGATGCTCACCTGAATCTTGTAGATTAATATCATGAAATAATCTTTGTTTCATGTCACTGGTGAGGGGATCTTCCAACTCCCTAAAGTTATTAATGGCAGTATTTGGAGTTGATGAACGAACTAAATCAGTGGGGTGCTCACCCTGATAAGCAAGATCATTAGGAATATTAACGGTTGGTGTTGATGCTTCTGAAATACTGGGCGTTAGTGGAGCAGTAACATCAGACCGAGGAGTCGAGGGTGACTTTGCAGAGTCTGTGTCATCGTCTTTTTTCTTTTTTCTGGTCTTTTTCTTTTTTCCTTTTTCCTCAGGAATAATTTCAGAATACACCTGTATAAGGGTCTGACCTGACCCTTGAGCAGAACTATGGCCATGATCAGCTGCAGGAGATGAAGATGGCATACCCGATCCTAATGAGGGTCGGGGCTGTGTAAATCCAGAACAAGGAATACTTCCTGGGGACTGCTTGACTGACTGAAAATGTTGGACTCCTGAAACAGAATGGTTGTCTTGCCCAAAAGGAGAATGTCCCAATGACCGTCGCTCTGGAGTTTGTATAAAAGGCGTAGCTGGAGGGGAATTTATAGGCTGTTGCATGTTTTGTGGCAAGACACGCCCGACCTGAGCTTGCTGCTGTGGAGACTGCTGAATGTTTTGTTGAATCTGCAAAAAATCACTTGGTAACTCAGAGGAGAAGAATGGCATCTGTGACAATGACCTATCTGACCCAACCATGCCTTGTTGCTCCAATTCTAGCCTCTGCTGTAAAGCTCTTTGCCGATCCACTTCCTGCATAAGCTGTATCCTCTGCCGTTCTTGTTGTTCTCGTAATCTTTCTTTTCGTTCTCGCTCTTGAAAAGTTTCACTGAATGGGTTGTTATCATCAAACTCCACCCTTGGGTTTGCATTAGGGTTAGCATTTGCATTTGCAAGAGGACTGGCTACAGGTCCAGAGCCATCTGGGTGTGGATGTTGCATCCTTGGGGCATTTACAGGCACACCTCTGGGAGTATTTGAAGGCTGCCATCCTGGTACATTTGGCATCCTGGGCTGATTGGGTATGATAGCCCCCTGTGGATGTAATGCTTGAGGAACAGGGAAGTTCTGCTGATTCATAAGGGGTGGTGCTCCACCAGGAATCAGTGGTTGTTGTGGTGGAACCCCAGGCATCAGAGGTGAGACCGGAATTTGCTGCTGCTTATTCCTGTATTCCTCAATAAGTTCTGTGTGTTCTTTTTGTTGCTTTCGGATCTAAAAAAAAAAGTTTGGATATTCAGTTAAAACAAGTTAGAAAACAAACAGTTCTATTACCGACTTCCCTCTCGTCGTCCTCTTACAGAATTTAGTAATTAACAACTTAATTTTCCATCTTCTAGGAGTTACAGTGGTTCTATGGAAAAGTTTTATTCCACACTCATGCCTAATCATTTTAATTTGGTGAATAATCATTATATAATTTACTATTTACAAACTGATGTATTTGTACTATGAGAAAATGCTAATTGAAGTGAATGCCAATTTGTTTTTAACCATTAACTTTTTATTAGACAGTAATTCAGTTACATCCATATTGAGACTACTCTCGTTATCTCACTGATATAGTGTTAACAAATGTATCTGTCTTACAACATACATTTTCTGGATAACATTTATAGTTACATAGTAATTAAGGTTGAAATGAGACTTTCCGTCCATCAAATTCAACCTTTTAAGATCCTCCTCTGAACTGCAATATGTGGATTAGTTGTTAATTAGTTTGAAAAGGTTCAGAATTTTTAAGTCACAACAGTGGTCTCAGAAAGACACAACAGTGGCCTCATTACGACAATACCATGCATGTAAAAAATGTTATTGTTGATAGTCTTGATTTGAGCATGTGCTATGACTTTTATCACCACTAAAATTAGTTATAATGTGTGTAGGTCCTATTTGTACCGTAAGCGACAGTGACTGTCTCAAACAAGCACAGCAACCATGGCTAGCTAATCCCACTCATGTATTCAATAGCTTAACCTTGACACAAATCAAATTATATTATAATATATTGTTCTGAACTACTATAAAAAAAAAAAAAAAAAAAAAGGTAAACTGCAGCCGTGCTCGGATTCACCAAAACAGAGGACAGACAACATAAAATTAGACCAGAATAGAGGTCACATTTGTAGTTAAAAGTAAGCAGGCACAAGGCATCCTTAAAGGATTACTGAGCAGTGAAAACTATATTTGTTGGAAAAATCAGAGCCTAATGAAGAGACTAATTAAGCAGAAAAAAAAAGTCATACAGCTAGGTTTAAATTAGAAAATATAAAAGCCTCTGCCGGGCCCTGGGGCAATACATGATACATAGGTGGAAGTTATGTGTGTGAGAGGGCATTTACAGTTCTGCAAAAATATGGTTACTGCTTCTGTCAAGTGACGTAGAAAGAATGAGGTGCCAATTTCATATTCAATTAAACACTGTCCATTCCATAACCCCCCCCCCCCTTCCACGAACAGGGTCTTTAAAAATTCATATTTTCCCGAAAAATGTTTTACGTCTCTGGCTTACACAGCTTGGTACATACATGACAAACAAGTGTCTAGTTTCGTGAACGACAGTGATTCTTTAATGCTGGCCTGTATTTACCTGTTCCAGTTGCTTCTGCACCATACTTTGCTGCTCAGTGACATGTTTTAGCTGCTCGGCATCTTCCTCCGGGAACTCTCGACCCGCCTTCTTGGCAGTCCGCTGTTTGGCTGATAGCGCCTTTTTCGATTTTCTGTGAGCTCCAATTTGCTCTTCTAGAAATTTCTGTTGAATCTGAAGAAGCTGTTGTGTCTCTTGGAGCCATTCCTCATACTGTTTCTTCTGAGAATCGTCTGGGGATAAAAAAATAATAATACATATAAATCAAAATGTATACTCCCATATCAGTGTTTAATTCTACTTAAAGGGATATGGAAGGATCCTGGATTTTACTAAGTATATAATACAACAGTGAATCTATTTTTATGTACTTTATTTTATTAGCTTATAAACCCTGCTTTTATTGCCTAAAATCAAACAAACAGGCCATGTATGGGTCTGCCGTGTGTGGCATATGCAGATACAGTTTCTGTAGAGCTGTATGTACAGTGTAGTGGCCTGGCGTATCAGGGACCATGTCTCAGCAGCACATTGCCGCATGATGCAGAGAGGTGGTCTCGGATTTGTTAGTATGAGACAGCACTGCAAGTACAGCAGCATCCGACTCTCTACGAGCTGCAGAGGGCAGACCCAAACAAACAGTTGTTATTTGTTAGATTTTCGGCAATAAAATCACAGCTTTTAAGCCTTTCTTCATAAAATAATGTATATAAAAGTCAATAGATACACAATAATAAATACCCAATAAAAGTGAGAAACCTTTCTATGTCTATTTAAGGCTGGATGGCCTCACAATCAGCTGTGGATAAAATGAATGACATTAAAATAAGCATCAACACATTGGTGACATGAAACTTATCGGCCTAGTCTTTAAGCATTGCTAAGGCTTATTAAAGTATTTTACATGAAAAGTTTTGCAAATATTAACAACATACTGTTAATACTATTTAAATGCAGCCATGTGTCCGCTACAGCCAACCAGTTGAGTGGTGCAAGGCATTTTTTCCTAGGGCTCGATAACTCTGTTGGTAGAATGCTGTCACACAACCTAATTAGGGTCACCCAGAATAATTTCTTGTTGCAAAAGCAGTTGGCAGAAAGATTCAATGGTATATGAAAAATAAAATAAACAGAAACAAGTTGTAGTGTTCAAAATATGCTCTTTAAAACAAATGATAGGCTGTTCTGCATATTTAAATGTACTCTTGCAATGACGCATCTTTAGTCTTTAATCATACTTACTGACGAAACCTGGACCAAAGTTCGGGGGATTAGGCCTGATCATCTGTGGGGGGATACTACCATCCTAAAACAAAATGGACATTAGTTTTTATTTGTTTTACAAATAAACAGGAATCCACAAAAGAAAAAAGATAAATAAATGCAGCACACAAGCTTTACCTGTACAATGGGCGATTGCACAATAGTTGGCCCTTCGATTGTTGGTGCTCCTGGCATTTGTTGTGCCATAAAAGGAAATCTGCAATAAATAAAAATGTATTAACTGATTTATTTTGTTACTTACTAAGATGTGCATATTTGGCACCCCACACGTCATCCAGTTCTCTAGATATTATAATTATCAACTGCTATATTGTTGAAAATAATTCCTTTACAGCATCCACGTACCTATCCGGAAGCTTTCCAAGGTTTAAAAACACTTTGAGACTTGCGTTCTCTTATTTTTGTAGTCATTTAAAATACCATGTGCAGTTTTACTTACCTGTTCATAACCATCGGTGGCATCCCCATATTGCTTTGTGCCATGACTTTATTGATGCCTTTAAGAGCCACCATTTTTGCTTTCATTATGGGATCTGTGATTGCATCAAAATCTAAAATGCAAGTAAAATTATTTAAAACATAATTATTAATCAGGTTATAAACGAAAGTCTAAATAGTAGTACAAATGCTAGAAAATACTTTTATAATTTCAGTAAAATATTTTTAGAGGTTACAACCATGACTGTAAAGGACCACTTTAGTTGTTTTATAAAGCGCTCTCTAAAGAATAATTCGGTAGGTCATGGTAAGAAAAAAAAAATGTTTAAATGCCCAGTAAAAATGTAATAACTTTTTTTTTTTTTTTTTTACTGTAAAGATAACGAATTTGGCTAGACCTTCCTTATATGAAATTCTCAATTTTCATTATTAATTTTGTTCTATAATGTCCTGGCAAAGAAGCTGAAGTATCATCCAAAACTGCAAGTTATATTAAAGTAAGTCTTCCTAAGAATTCATATATTGGCAAATGTTATATATATGGTCTTTAAATTTCAGTTATGCTTCTTTCTATGAGTGTCCATATCTAAATAGCCTGTATAGCCTTTATCTTATACTTGGTTATATTAAATAGAGTTGGAAAATAATTTAAAGATATAATTTTACATCAAAGATTTCTATAAAATTATCTAATGAGGTTCATTAGTGTACTTATGTTTTTCCTTCATACATTGTGCTTATAAGGCAAATAAAATATTAGTGTCTATATTATATTTAAAACTGATTGCTGCACATTTATGCTTTTCAAAAAGCATACACACCTATGCTTGGGAAAAATGGCTCTGAACGTTGCCGGATCATCGCCTGCATCTGTCTCTGCTGCTGCTGTTCCTGTCTTTCTTGGTCTAACAGGTCCTGTAGTAACAGAGGTTGCTCTTCCAACAAGAGTGGTCTCTCGCGGTTCTGCTGAAGTATCAACTGTTGAGCACTAGGTAAGCCACTAGGGCATGGTTGGTTTGGTAGTGATTCTCCAGTTACAAAGCTATGTCCACTAGTTTGATTAGATATAAATCCAGAATCTGTAGGGGATCCTTGTGAAAAACTGGGATTCAGTCTCTGTCCCAAGCCAGTACCCAAAGCATGCTCGAGTCCTTGATCAGAAGCTGTAAGCACACTTTGAGGAACTCCTGACAAGGAATTCGTCTGAGCGGATGGCATATCTAAAGATGGAGAAACCAAAGTTTCTATTTCTGAATTTTCTGATCTTTCACTGGCCAACAGACTTGTAAGTACAGGAGTGGACTCTGGCCCGCCACATGAACTTGACATATCTTGAGCAGACAAAGGTGTGGACTCTTCAGTCACATTGGACAAATTTTCTTTTTCTCCTTTATCCGATTGCTCACTATCACAAGTTGGAGCAGAATCTTCCATTTGCTGTGAAATATGCATATTTACCTCAGCACCAGATACAAATGCATCTTCTGAATTTGGGGAGATCACTTCAGTTTTTATTTTGGTGGTGCCACTAGATGTACACTGTGAAGATGATGTACCAGGAGAAAGAAGCTCTTTTTCAGGTTGTTCTTTGATTTTATCATCATCATCATTCTTGCACTGTATTTCCAGTTTATCATCATCAGGTACACCAAGATCTAAATCCTCATTAAATATGTCCTTCTTATCCCCTAGATCAAGTTCTGGATCTGTGTAAGCAAGAATATCAAACTTCCCAGACCTTAAAAGGTCATCCAGTTGAGGATCGTTAGTCTCTAGATTACCAAGAGCATCAAGTTCATCACCCTTTGCATCATCTGGATCTAGGTTTATGTTTTCAAGGTCGTCATCGTCTAAATCCTTGACCTCAACCCCAACCAAATCTTTCACATCTAAGTCTTTTTCAGATGGGTCATCTGGGTCTAGTTTTTCTTCCAAGCCACTAGCAGACTGATTAGCAGTTGGTAAACGATTGGTTTCCTCATTTGAATTGATTACAGATAAAGAAGGGGTTGATAAGTAGGAGTCATTGCTTGAAGTTGGAACCCCACCGTGCACATAAATAGGCTGATGCTCTGGATTTATATGTTCTTGATGTGTAGACTGCATTAAGTGCTCCAAGTTTGGAGTCATTTGCATTTGGTTGGCGATACCTGGGTGAGGAATTCGTACTGGCTCCATTAACCTCTGACCTTGATATTCTGGTCTTGGGAAATAACCAACATGTCTTGTTTGTTGGGAAGCTGCCTCAATAATATTAGGTGGTGGCCCAAAAAGAATCCTAGGTCTGCCATCTGGAGGCCTGTGACGAAGCTCAATGTACGCCTGGCCAGATATATTATGTTGCTGTACTTGCATCCCTTGATAAGGAAAATGTTGCTGAAGACCAACAGAATTGCTCATCTGTGGGTTACCCAATGGTCTAGTCAATTCAATTGAAATATCTCTTCTCATTTGCTGTTGCATTCCTGGAACTTGCATTTGTAATGAAGGTCCTAAAAAACGCTCATGACCTGTAACAGAATTAGGTCCTCCCACTGGATAGCCGAATCTGCGTAAACAAAAATAGTGAGTTATGGCTTAGATAAACAGGTTTATAATAAATAGAATTTGAACAACACTTGCATGCAATTACTTTAGCTCAAAATAAATATATTTATAAATATTAAGCAGTTAAGCTGCAACCTAACAACAAATACATATAATAAAACCAATACATCCTAAAACCCTTAAGTCTTATTAAACTAAATTAACATGAGAATGAGGAAATTATTACATTAATTGAATTTAAAACACTTTGCACTCCATTTTAATTGACAAGCCATGATTGCGGGATGTCAACAACATTAGAGCCTCATATTATTATTAAATAGTAATAGTAGCATGATTATTACAAATATGTGACCTGTTGGTAAAGATCTAGTTTTGTGATGTTATTAGTTGACCACTGTAATCAGATTTTTATAGGTTTCTTTGAATAACTAAACTTGAAAATGGGCAAATGTTTTTTTTAGGAAGCAAACTATAAATAAACTATAAATATGTCATTATTGCTTACTGCAGCGTTTAATATCTTTACTGGGCTGCTTTGTACAACTTCTGTCTCAGAAGGGCGTGTCCGTGTAAACGTCATTAGTCCTAATGAAGCATTGGTATTTTTAGCTGCCACATTTCAACTGTCCAGTCACCCCCATGTGCATTTAGATCTCCAACCATAGGAAGCAGATCAATGAAAACTTAAATGGTACCATATGCAGTATAACATCCCAAATGTAGTAAACTGAAGGCTATATTTATTATTATAAAACATTGTATTATTGCAAAACAGTTTTCTTATTTTCAAGTGTTTTTCAAAAGAGTATTTTAATTAGTTATTTTTAAACTACTATAGTACACCAGTCCATATTTATTTTGACTATTTCAAAATCAAGTAGCATAAAAAGGTATTAAAAGACCATATATATATTAAAACCATTGGTGTATCTGACTAAATATTCTACAGAAAGCAAATGTCACCAAATTACATATGAATGCTTTATACTAACCTAGTTTGATACTAGTAGGAAATGTAAATATTGAGGGAAATATTTTGAGGGGAATATTTGAGTGAATAGCTACACTGACCTACAATCATGAACTAAACAGAATTATTAGGACTGCTGAAGTTCCATATTTAAAGTTTACTCTTAATTCTGTTTTGTTGTTGATGAGGGAACTGTGGAAACTTCAATTCATGTATTACCGGCTATTGGCAGAATTTATCTTATGTACTGTAATTTGTAATAGTGCTGGAATATTACATCTAGCACAAATAACCAGAAAGGGGCACTGACATCCCAACAGGTAGCTGGTTTCATCATAAAGAGCATGAAAACCAGCCTGCTTCTCTGCAGTAAATCATTCCTGAGAAATAAAACATTGTGGCTATTGTGATGCTCAATATGCTAATTTGTACATTATGGTACTTGTTTGCCTTTACAGGGGCAAATAAGCAGAGAGTAATTATAATTAGCACATTAAAAAAGCTAGTGGTAAAAATGCAAAACTAATATTAGTGAAAATCACAGGAAGGATCCACATTAGAAAAAATATATAGAATAAATAGCCCAACCAACAAAAAACAACAACTTAATTTTGGGTTGATAAAGTTCATTTAATTACTACCCTATTGGATTATGAAGGGGTTAACATATTCTACCAATGAAGGGGTTAACATATTTTTAGACACCCTAGGTATAACCTTCCCACATGCAGGCGTAGGGAGACTACATGAAGAACTAGCCATCCTTTCTCTACTGGTACAGAGGGCATTGAATAGCTCTGCTGAAGCAATTGGGAAACTAAACTAGGAGCATGTGCAAATTTAGAATGGTCACTTTTTAGAATAGAATGGCTTTAGATTATGTTTTAGCTTTCAAAGGCGGTGTGTGTGCTTTAATAGGTAAAGAATGTTGTTCTTATATTGATGATAATTCTGTTTACTCAGTCACTACTTCCCTTGTATTCATTTGTGTTTTTATTACATACTGCAAGGCTTTATTCCTAAGAAATTTCAGCTAAATACTGTGACTTAACACCACCCGGTCACAGGTATATCTCATGTACTGATACCCTTGAGGGTCTATAGCCTTCCAGTGTCTCAGTTCACTTCCTATTATATATATATACCACTGCTTACATCCAAAATAAAGATCACGTTGTGATCTAAGAGGGGAATGAAGGGGTTAACATATTCTGCCAATGAAGGGGTTAACATATTTTGCTGACACCTAGCCTAACCATAATATCATGTGCCTATCCTTGAGATGTTTGTCGACCTTACTAAAACACAAAACATTTCTAGTTGTTCTAAGAAACAGAAAACACCTGATTATATGTCCTTGTACCGACTAACGTGAACTGTGAAAATCGCTCTAATATCCGCCTTCTTTTGCAAGTATAAATTATATGCAATGACGTAGCAATAAACGGAATTAGTACTGAGACTGATTGTGTGTGTGTCTTACATCCAGTACGAGTTCTACAGAATTCTGGTTGGGCCTGTGTTTCCAAGCTGCCAACTACCGATTAGGAAGCCCCAACAGATTATATGCATGCGTTTAAAAGTACTATCCTTAAATAGCAAATTAGTGTTCTGTATCACCAGAATGTTTAATTTTCCCGTCTTTTGAAGAAGTTAAAAATAGATGTACAAAATAAAATAAGCTTGTACGTTAGACTTACCTATGACCATGAGGAGGTCTCATCCCCACACTGGAAAGATCTCCTGCAAACTGTGGCCTGTTAAACTGTCCATTCCCAGCATATGGCGGACGCTGCTCTTTGGAAAAGGCAGGAAATCTCAAGTTTCCCTTGGGTCCAAGTTGTGTCCTAATATTTCCAGGGTAAGGTGGCGGAGGTCTGTTAAATATCTCGTTCTGTCTGTTAGGATTTTCTTGCTGCCACTGGCCAGGATGCCCTCCTTGGGTCATATGCAATGAGTCGGCCAATGTCTTTTCCTGGCGCACAGCATTTTTATTTTGCTGTTGTCTTAAAATAAGCTCACGTAACTTCTGACGCTGTCAAATGAGAAAAACAAACATGACTATAATTACAAACCAAATGTATCCACACAATTAATCTCATAATCATAGAACAAATGCAAAAATAGATTAGCAGTATCTAGCAAACATAATATATATTTTTAAGTTTTTAAAATCTTCAAAAATCACTCTGCAAAATCTAACTTCTGGTATTTAATATAGAAAGGACCAATCACATTGAACACCAGTACTTAAAATAATGCTATTGCGGAAATTTAAAAAAGCTTGATGAAAAGATATGTATGTTTTGCTTGTGATAAACGGACTGTGATCCTTCTTAAGAATATTCATCATCTCATGTACAAACTTAATGCAAAACTTCAGCAGTAACTAGCACTACGGAATATGTTGGCACATTACAAAAATGATAATAACTTAATAAAGGTCTTTTTTTTTCTTTTTTTTCTGTGAAATACCTAGATAAACAGAGAAAATATTTGAATATGTTATTCTAATCACCTGTCTTAACTTTTCTTCAGAGTCTGCCTGTGACAAGTTTGCATTCTGACCATCCGATAATCCAACAACTGCTCCTTGTTGCAGGTTAGAGAATTGCTGACCTTGAGCGGAGCTAAAATTTTCTTCAGCCAACGTCCTTTGTGATTCTGTAACATCATGTGCATCACCAAAACTGTCTGATGTCTGCATTCGAGGAGTCATTGGAGGCTGATCATAGGGATCATGTGTTGGGCCACCTGAATGACCAAACATGTCTGCTGAACCTGGACCTCCCAGTCGTGAGTTGTGAGGACCTAGGTCGGAAGGTCTCATAAAAGTACCCTGTACAGACTGACTCCGGTTTTGTGCTGTTTGCATGAAAGGATCCTGATTGTGCATCAGAACTGTTCTGACCACTGGTGATCTACTAAAGTTTTCTGGTGGAATACCAGGCATTGCAGCCCTTGGTGGCTGTGAATAAGGATCACTAAGAACAGGTCTAGGAGTTCGAGGAGGCTGAGAATAAGGGTCTGCAAGGACAGGCCTCGGAGTTCCAGGCGGTTGCGAATATGGATCTGAAGTGACAGGCCTTGGAGTTCCAGGCGGTTGCGAATATGGATCTGAAATGACAGGCCTCGGCGTTCCAGGCGGTTGCGAATATGGATCTGAAGCAATAGGCCTTGGAGTTCCAGGCGGTTGTGAATATGGATCTGACGCAATAGGCCTTGGTGTTCCAGGAGGTTGCGAATATGGATCTGAAAGGATTGGCCTCTGAGCTCCAGGAGGTTGAGAAAATGGATCTGACGTGATAGGCCTTGGAGTTCCAGGAGGTTGAGAATATGGATCTGAGGTGATAAGCCTCTGCGTTCCAGGAGATTGAGAATACGGATCTGAGGTGATAGGCCGTGGGGTTCCAGGAGGTTGAGCATACGGATCTGAGGTGATAGGCCGTGGGGTTCCAGGAGGTTGAGCATACGGATCTGAAGTGATAGGCCTTGGAGTGCCAGGCTGTTGGGCATATGGGTCCATAACAGACCTGGGATCATGTTGTCTCTTATTCAAAAGAGGCTGAATAAACACATCTCCCATTAAAGGCCTAGGTGTAGATGGTGGTTGGCTATAAGGGTCAATTTGCTGTGGAGGTGGTCTTGGTGTTGGAGGCTGCTGAGCATAAGGGTCAACAGACGAGTGCCTTTGAGCGGGAGATGGCAAATAGGGATTGTTAACAGGGCGTGGTGTTCCTGGAGGTTGGGAATAGGGATCCTGAGAATTCTGCCTTGAAAGAGAAGCAGACTGGGACATAGGGTCGCTATGCTGTCGCATAAGCCTAGGTGGATGTGCAAAAGGTTCATTAATTATAGGGCGACTTTGGGGTGCTTGGCTATAATGATCATGTGCAAAATTGTCAACAGGCCTAGGTGTCAAAACAGGTCTTTCATATGGATCTGCAGACAGACGTCTAGGCGTCATTGACCCATAAGAGTCTTGTGGCGATTGAGGTGGGCGCATAGGAGTTTTAAATGGAGCAGGGCTGTTCTCAGAACCGGTTGATGTAGGAGTTAGAGGTGGCCTTGTATATGGATCAGACATTTTAGTCTGTGCCATTGGTTGTCTTTGAAATATATCTGATCTAGAAGAAAGTTTTGTGAAAGAGTCATTATTTGCAGGCAATAAGGAACCATCTCCTGATTGGTCTGCATGATAGGGCAACCTTCCCATGCCTAAAGGTTTTGAAAATTGTTCTGAGGCCATCAGAGATCTTTGAGAATCTGTTAATTTTCCAGATACATCACTACTAAGAGGTGACAAACTGGAGTCTCTTATTGGTGATGGCCTACTTCCAGCAGATTCATTTCCAGTAATAGGCCGTGAAGGACAAATGTCCAAGGGTGACCCAGAGTTCCTTCTAGGAAAAGTTTGAGATGTGGGTGGGGGCCTTGGCGTTCCAACCATTTTAGCATATGGATCTACAGGAGATGTTGGCCTAGAGTTTGAAGTGCCAGGAGAAAACATTTGTGGAGAATGAGGTTGTGGTAAAGAGAGGGAGTCCTGTAAAGGCATTCTAGTTGGGGTTGGAGGTGGGGCTTGAGGTTTCAGAAAAACATCATCTGAGAAAGATGTTGGAGTACCAGGCATTTGCTGCTTTGGGAAAAGTTCTTTGTTAAAAGTCTGTTGAATTGGTGACAAGTTTCCACTGTTTGGTTGTGGTGTTAAAGGGCTCTGTATACCACTATTTGGTGTATCGCTACCAGACTGACTCAAGTGATGCTGAGATCCAAACTGTTGCTGCTGTTGCTGTTCATTCTTTACTTGCTCAAGTTTTTGTGTTGCTTCAATCTTAGCTTGTTGCTTACTTTTCTGTCGCATTTGCTGCAAATGGAAAACACATTAATACACATATATATATATAGATCTGTTTTGTCAACTTTAAACATTCCATCTGACTGCAACAAATGACAATCACCCTGAAAAACTGAAATGTTATCATAAGCAAAATGTTTTTAGAAATAAAAAACAAATAAAAGCCTTTATATATTTCATAATAATGCCCATTATTTAGTCTCTTTTTGCTACAGTCTCAGGAGAGTGTGAGCTAATGAGCTTTCCATTAGACCTATAAAAAACACTGGCAGTGACCATCAGAATCCAAACTGCAAAAAGGCTGTATTTTTTATTTAATTTTCTAACAACTGTTTACTCTTTTGAAGAATTGCACATGATATTTTTTAAAATAATGGACTACAGTGGACCTTTAGCTATAGCCTTCTCTATCTGTAAACTGTAAAAGATTCAATTATATTTGTGTGCACCCTTACCTAAAATGATTCACTAAGCACTAAAGTAATTAACAACCTCCTGATGGCCAAAGTAAACAGGCACTATTCTCTACTACACCTCACCCATCCCACCTACACCTTAAGTCTGCTGCCTTGGGACTAATATGACCAGTCACTTACTAAAACCTGCTGACTGCATCTGCGAAACGTTTGAAAATCCATCGTTTTCTCCCACAAATATTTAACCAAAATCTTAATTCATTCACTGATCATTTCCCGCATTGACTACTGCAATTCACTCCAAACCAGCCTTCTCCTTACAAAATACATCAGAATGCCTCCGATAGGCTCATATATCTAACTGGCCATTTTCTCATCTGCGGTCCTACTTTGCCAATCCCATCACTGGCTTCCCATACACTCTAGAATTAAGTTACAAATCCTGACACTCCTCTTAAGCTCTCAACACCACTGCACCCTCCTGCATATAAGATTTAATCTCAAAATACTCCCTTGACCACCCCTCTGCTCTTCCCACCACAAATGTCTCGTCACCTGTTATCACCTCCTCACTCTTGTCTGCTTTGCAGTTTAAACACACCCTGAAAGCCTATAGAAAGTAGCCACTAACTTGTTCCCTAAAATCAAGGATTCAAACAAGACTGTAACTACCTCATGTGCATGGATCCTGCTGCCTCACTTGTCAAGATAGAATTCCACCTGCATCTAATAACCTTAGCCCAGCTAGGCCCTCCTTCCTTAGTATGTCACATTTGTTATATACTCACTGTACTTCTTGTACTTTGCGCTATGGTATATTTTGCTACTTTATACAGCATAACATTTAAGCAGAAATTACAGGCCTTGGCAACTTGCAACTTTTGTGCTTGGGAATGCCATGTGTTTCTTTCCACCATCTCCCCCCTGTCCCTTCCCTGTGTGTTTCTCCTCTGTGTCTCTGATGAATCTTTGCGTGGAGCATGATGACTGTCGTTTGTTTTATTAAGTCCTGCGTGCCTGGCGTTGTCGGTGTAAGTGTTACTGTCTTTTGCGTTGTGTATTTTCAAGTTCTGCATGCCTGGCCTTGCCGAGCCTCGTTTTCAGAATTATATGTTTTTTTGGCCTTCATTTTTCCCCCCGCTTTGTCGATTTTCGATTGTGAAGAAAGCCAAAATATGCCTCAAATTAACTTGCAACCTCACTCATAGGCTCCCTGTGCAGGGTGCGAGTGTGTAAGTCAATTTGAGGCATTTTGTGTCTTATCTGCTTCTTTTCCAGTTCGGTTGTTCGGCCATTAGTCGTATTTTTTTGCAAGCGTGTGCCTCAACGGCTCGCCTCTCTTCACGAGGCTCGCAGTTGCTGCCCTACGGGCCGCAAACGGCTCGCCTCGCAAGCGTGACGACAACTCGGGTTTAACAACTATTATATGTGATAGAAATTATTGAATTAATGTACACAAAGCCATGCACACACTCGCATAAATTACACAGAATGTTCCAAGATTGACTCAGACAAGGAGGACATCACTGCTTGATCAGAGTTGCAGGTAGTCAGAGAAAAAAAAATAAACTTTTAAAAATCTTTACAGGGGCAGTATGCTTAAAAAAAAACAAACAAAAAAAAAAACACAACAACCTTGAGATTAAAGGGCCACGGTGGTCAACTTGCTTCTACATGGACTTTTGTTTACATTAACATAAGAGGAAAATATAACCAGAAATCAAAAAAACTAAACACAGCCTTTCAAACTTGCAGCTTTTATTGGCTGCAGACGTTCATTTTGCTTTCTTGCCTGCTGCTTCCCTATAGTCCTGAGATTACTGGCAGTTCTTACTGCCACATTCCAACTCTGAATACAGTATACAGGAAGTTTGACTGCAAAGTCTCCATCCACCTATGAAAACGATCTGCTAAAAGCAACATGGCAGATTCCACAGCAACATAATTCCATATAAAAGAAAATAAATTAAAGGCTGTCCTATTTTTTATTTATTTTTTACATTTGCTACAGATTTTCAAGTGTATTTCTTCAAAATAGTAATGTTTTAAAAATATGATCACAGCGGGCCTTTAAATGTTATTACATTTTTTTATGTTAATTTAGCATGCATTTATATAGTTACGTGCATTAATAACGGGTTACTGCATGCATACCCATTAGTCAACACTAAAACAAGAGTCCCTTATGAAAATAGAGTATTTAAATACATCAAGAAATCACATTTATATAACATTTCATGCATTCTTTGTTCATTGGTATTTAAGCACATATTTACCATTTTACGCACCTGTCTGAATTTCCATTCCTGCTCATGTTCCGATTCGCGTTGTTTTAGTGGATCTTTGAACATATCGGAGTCAATTCGTGAATTTTGTTCGATAATATCCTGCTGCTGCCGTTTCATGGAGTCATTTGACATTTGTACTTTATTGATGCGCAATGCCGCACGGTTATCACGGGCTTTTTGCTAAAAAATAAAGACACAGGCATAACAATTACATTTAAAAAAATATTTATGTTATATAGGTAACCAATGTTTTGGTATGGAACAACTAGGAATACCACTGAATTAGGTTTTGTTTTTTTCAATGAAAATCCTACATGTGCACATTATTCATATAATTGCAATAAACTATGTATATAGTATAAAATTATACAATTAATTCTAAAGATTTATCATAAAGTACAGCTTGTTCAAACCCAAAACCATATATGAACATCCTGGACCATTCCTCTTTCTATCTAAAATGGTTACTGATTTCTGGACTACCTTTTTTGCCTAACCTTATAAGTTTAGGTAGTATTTTTTTCTATTTTAAATAACCAAGCTTGATAATGGGCAAATGCTTTTATAGCAAACAAATACACAAACACATACGGCCATACATTTGTAACTTTACTCATGTTGAATGCACGGGCATTTTTAACTTTTGCATTCCCACTGTGCAGACAGAAGTCCGCACCCACCTCAGGAAGGTGACCATAATGAAACAAAAAATGGTAGAATCAAATTCAGTATAAATTGCATGTAACTAAGGTGATAGACTGGATGCTGTACTATTTTGCGCAAATAGTTGTAAGTGTAGTGTTTAAAGAGAGTATTTTTACAGTGGCCCTTTAAGCAAGCCAAGTCAATTAACCACTAGGGGAACAGCCCACATAGGAGAGACTTAAAGGAAAGAAATCCCCCCCCCCCCTTAAAATGCCTTTTACCTCACTGTAAGTTCATTTTTAATACTCTGTGAAAAATGCACAAATTTCTAAAAATTTTAAAAAAGTGTTTCAACATGTTTTTAGGAGATCTTTACAGTGTGGTTCAAATTGTGCTGAATTAAGCAGCCCTTTAAAATGAAGTAGGCTTGTGGCTTCAAACTAGTCCACCAATGGGGAATTTGTATGGCACCTATAATGCAGCTTTACACGTAAGGTAATGAATGCCTGTATGAAAATACACTCACCACATATGGGGCTCTTTCTTGAGAGCTGGCTTTTCTCCAAAGCTTGGCAATCTGTTTCACTCTTGTAGCCCAGTCTGTAAATGAAAAAATAAAAAAATGACTAAATGTTATATACCTAGATATGAAGTCGTCACAAATGTAAAGATGAGGATAGAAAGGATGATTAAAACATTGTGTCTCACCAGGAAATTCATCTTTGAGGTTTGGGAAATTGACATTAGTATATAAGACAGGTGCAACAGTTGCCATTTCACCAAGGGCTTCTTCCTTCTCCCACTTGAGCGTGCTCCGTTGTGCATTGGACATTGTATCACCTTCTGCTTCCATCACAGGTGTCTGTGCTGTCCACGTGTTAGTGGGATCATTTACCATCCCATATAATGGGTTCTTTTCCCTAGTAAAATAATAAAAAAAAGTTTATTTGGGCTGTAGGTAAACAAGAACCAATTCTAAGCTATTTGAATTAACCCATGGCTTAAGTGAAATTTATGTTAAATCTAATTTACTTTCACTTTATGCAGAAGACGGAAATAGAAAGCAATGGTGGTTTGTACGTTTTTTTTGTGTGTGTTCATTAAAAGGGACATGTCGAGTTCTCGGTTTTTAAAAGTGTTTATTTGCATATCTGAATACTTTTTAAGTGCTTAAAAACTGTTCTTACTTGCTGAAACCCAAAAAGTCCCTACAAAGCTCCACCAACCTATAGCTCATGCATACCATGTTTCTATAGTACTAGTCTCACAGCAGCAAGTGACTGAATTATTGCTGAGACCCAGTCATTGGCTGTTACATTTAGTACTACATAAACATGGTATGCATGAGCTACAGGGGGCAGACCTTTGCTGGGACAGTTTGGAGGTTTTAAGCACTTAAGAAAATGGTGTTTAAATGTGTAACATAATTCTACATGTCCCTTTACCCAATGGAGCGTGTGTGCGTGCTTAAGAATCCCCCTTCATAAATAGGATATCATAATTCACATTACGTGTGGTAGCTGACTCTTAACTAGTTCCCAGCTTGGTTCTCACCATGTGGACTTAGCTTACCGGTTATCACCATATGGCGGCTGTGTTAATGGAGCGAAAGTGCCTAACCCAACTCCCGGAGCTAGAGGGTTGTGTACAAGGTGAGAATTAGGTGGCAATAGGCCATTTACCAATGGCATTCTTGAATAAATACCGTCACCTTCAAAAAGTAAAGAGAACAGCTGAATTTAATGCAATATAATACCACAGTTAAAAAAAAAGAAAAGAAAAGTTAGAAAATTAAGTTTGTTCACAAACACAAGATTAGTGGATATATTTAATATAACAACATTTTATTTACAAGTTAATTATACAGGAAAAATGTGATCTCTTAAAAAATATGGTTTCTTCCAGAAACAGCTCAGTACCTGGTACAGTTGGCAGAACCAAGACATCTTCGAAATGTTAGGAATAGAAATGTCCCAAAAATAAGAGTAGATGTAGCTGAAAAGCTGTAACAGTACAATTCTACCAGCCAAGGGGTGTCTAATTATTCTGAGCATCTTAGATTTGAGTTAAAACGCTTTAAAATCTCTACTGCACAGATTGAGGATTACTTCCCAAGTCAAAGGAAATATAGAAAGTCTCCACCCTATTTCAAAATGTTCACCTCTTGTGGCCCTAAAGCCCAAATAGAAATAAAATTATAGCTTTTTTCAGTTTTATTTACAAAATATACCTTGCAACCTACAAGTGAAAAAAGCTACATTTTTGAACAACTGTAGAAGTATTGCATAAGAAGTTCTTTTGAAGACCAAGAGTGGAATCTTTGCTTTCATATACACTTCAAGGCAGGGGATTCCTTTATGTCAGGGGTGGGCAAGTTTCCTGCTGGCAGGCCACATATATGCCGTGATTTGAGGATTTCCCTGCTGCCCGAAGTTAAGTTAATCACTTCTTCAGTCATCCTGATCGACTCACCTGTGCACAGAAAGGATATCTTCAAATCCAGACCCTCCAGGACCGAAGTTGCCCACCCCTGCTCTATATGCATCTTCCTTTTTACTCTGAACTAATAAAAATACAGCTGATCCCATGTTGGAGCCAATTAGTTTGTTGAGTAATGTGTAAGGTGATTTGTTATACCCGAGCTGACTACAAAGCATTTTAAGGGGAGTGTTCACTTATCCAAATAAAGTATTTTACTGTAATATGGATTAGATTTAATACTGTAGAATTTGGCTAACTTGTAAATTTGGCTAACTTGTTAATTTGGCTAACTTGTTAATTTGGCTAACTTGTTAATTTGGCTAACTTGTTAATTTGGCTAACTTGTTAATTTGGCTAACTTCTTAATTTGGCTAACTTGTTAATTTGGCTAACTTGTTAATTTGGCTAACTTGTTAATTTGGCTAACTTGTTAATTTGGCTAACTTGTTAATTTGGCTAACTTGTTAATTTGGCTAACTTGTTAATTTGGCTAACTTGTACAGGTAAAGGTACTCATTTTGAAAGGGGTGGTGACTTTTTAAACACAGTGTACTAAGTAAGTTTAGATCAAAGCGAGAAAATAGACTTGGTATTCCCACAAAGGTCTGAAGCACCGATTCAAAGCTCAAAAAGTTATAATAAAAAAAAAAAAAAAAAAATCTTGGAAAACCATTATCTGAAGACATAGATGGTGAAAGATGGTGGGCATCACAGCAATAATAGATAAAGTACTTGCACATAACCAATATAAACAGTTTTTAAAATCTATTCCCATGGAGACACAAGAGACTGCAAAGACCTCCTTCACCCACACTGCTGGAGGCACTGACAAGTCATTCAAGCATTCTTAATTCCGTATGGATAGGGAAAACATGTTATCCAATATTTTTACAAAATAACTTTCAATCCCTTTAATAGACAAAATCAGGATTAGAATATGTTTAAAAAATATTGAATATGATCTGTGTAAAAGAAACACAAACAAAATACGCTGTACGTTAAAAATGGTTGTCATATCAAACAGAAATGGAATTAAACCAATGAAAAGATCAATGGAGGACATCTTGTGCTGTTGCCTATGCCATTACAGTATATGGTACAAGACCAGTCAGGGGCAGACTGGACAGTGGGGCAATCTCCCAAAGGCCCAATGTTATATTTGTGGGGCCACTGTAGGACAGGCTGGTAAGATGCTTTGAGCCCAGGTTAAAGAAAGTGTCAGCCTGTCCCATGTACCTGTATTTAATTCTGCAGAAGAGTATGTAGAGTTCCATGAAGGCACAGACTACTAACTGCAATACCAGTGACTCATTTATATGAGAAATGTAACAAAAACACTACAAATTGGTAGTGTTGCAATTTTAGCACAAATGCTTTTAGTTTTATAATATGGCACAACGTAAACAAAATGGATTTGCAGTTATAAATTAAAACTAGAATATGCCGGAATCATTAGGACCTAATTATTGGGAAGATGGGGAGTTAAAATAAGCCTCTAATATGTACAATATGTTCCTTTTAACTGTGTATAGTGGTAATTATCCATACGCGTGCTCACCCGGTGATCCAGAAAATTCATATGGCAGGTTAAACACCGGCCCAATGTATCCTCCTCCTCTTTTTTTTTATTTTTTATCTCATCATGGGGGATGTGTTCAAAATATTGGATCCATGTTATGTAGCATCTGTTTCGTTAAGACTAAATGTAATTAGAAGGTAACCATTAAAAAATGGTGAGGATGTTGATGTTCAAGAGAAGGAACCTTCACCTAGGCTTTAGCCAAAGCAAAGGTTTTACCAGGACTGCAACTTACCCTGGTTGTGCAAAGGCAAGAGCTGTGTATGTGGAGGATGGGGATGAGCTGAAGGTGGTGGCGGTTGTGGCAAAGATGGCGGATGGGTAGCTACAGGACTCAGCACAGCAGTAAATAAATCTTCAACATCTTTTCCTTCAAGCTCTGTAAACCCAACAGAAAAGTAGGAACCAAAAATATTTAATGACAATTCGATTACAAATTTGTCAGACTGACGTCAACTAAAACCATGAAAGAATTATAATTACCTGGAATTTTGTAAAGCTTTCCCAAAATTGCACCTAATGGAAAAAGAAAACAATTGGCTAAATCGAATAAGAACTCTTAACATTTGGTACTGTACCTCTGTTTTAGAAGCTGGAAAAAAGACTGTAAAGCTGCTTTGGCTGGCAAAGTAAACATTTTATGCAATTTATACAAGTTAAAAAAAAAACAAAAAAAAACACAATTACCAATTAAGGTCACATTGTTTCGATCTCCTCTGGTCTATTGTTATGTAAACTGATCCAGTGGAAGGGTAACAAAAGCCACGTGGAAAAACTGCTTTATATTGGTTGTGTACTCAATTTTTAATGATATCGGTTGAATCTAGTGTCACAACTTAATTTGGTGGAGTCCTTTAAACTAAAATGACCATTTTGGTCCTATACAGTCTTCAGAATTTTTACACTTGATAATGGGCATTTTCATCTTTAATACCAAGTTATCCTTTATTGTAGTTATCTATCTTCTTTTGACGACTATTATATTCTCAAGAAAGTGGCCCCTACAAACGAATTAGGTTTCTATTACTACAACTGAATGTTCTGCCATTTACAGATGCTGCATTACTATTGTATAGATAGGAACTTCCTGTGCAATCAAAGTTTCCTCCTACTTCAGGGACGTTGATTTACAGAGACCAAAATGGTACGTCCCAAGGTAGCATAACTACATGTAAAAGGTGATATTTAGAGGTTGTATTTTAATTTAACATTTTCTAAAATATAGCCACAGTGAGCCTTTATAGAGGTGACATTTGTCAACTGTTAACTGTGAAAAGTTCTTGTTCTTTTAAGCGAAGAAAGATGCATATATGAGATCACAAACATATATCTCCTTGTAGTTGATATATTACTTTGCAGGTAGAGAAAATGAAGGACTCAATTATTTTCCAAACTAAAAGTTTTAATATGGTATATGTAACTGCATCCAATGTAATCAAAGCCTTGATTTAATAATGCTACAACAGAATCCTTTACATGGAAAGAAGTGCTAGCACAGGTGGAACCAATTTTCAAGCTTGAAAAACACATTTTAAAAATATATATAAAAAATACATAAAAGCTGTTTAGAGCTTGTTTAAGTTATGGAACCAACAAACAATGTGATAGGCATAATTTTGAACAGGAAATTTCACCAGTAATGTCCATCACATACATAAACTGATAGGGCTACAGGTTGGTTCAACGCTCCTTTTTGGTGGCAATAGGGTGGTCAACAAATGACGATACACAATAACATAAATGGTCATATTCTGGTTCATAAATAGATGGTACAAAAGTACTACTAACATGTTTTGTACTGAATCAGAGAAAGTGAATCCCTGAAACTTAATTATTTACTTTACTAAATTATCCATTTAAATTGATGTTATTCAGAATATCCCCTTTAAAAATTAAAAAATTAAAATGTTTTTCAATACATGTAATCTCAGCCTTTGCACGTAAATTTTTTCCTCTCTTTTTTCAGCGAGAAATCCATAATAAAATGTTTTAATCACCAATAAATTACAAAGCCCAGGTTCCATATTAAATACGTATTTATAATTTGATTGCTTAGATATAATGTAAAAATCTAGAAGGGAGAATGTCAACGTGTGACGGGAAAGGGCATGCAACAGGTTCAAAAATAAATAAGACCAGAAACCCTACATATAAAATATTAAAGTGACACTAGATATTACAAAACAGTAATATTTTTCAACAGTTAAAAATTATATGAAGTCCTGGGGGTCACCATTGCCATCAACGGATAGCTTTATTTTAATACAAGACCCCTTGACTCGGTAGTTAAATAGTAATGTCAGCTCCACCACAATATTTAAAAGGTTATTTTTTTGGTTATTAAAGGTTATTTTTTTTTCTTTCTCACTTTGCCATTAAAATTACTAGTTCTTCAAAAGCACATACTATGATTTTCGGGCTTTGGTGTCACCTTAAACAATTGGGGTATGCATATTTTCTAAAACATTTTTTTTTTAATAAGTTTAAAATAGGTTTCAAGCATTGAATCAAAATGTAGGGCTATAAATGAAAGACCAGTTTTACCATCTGTAACCATCTTGTCCAGTTCAGGGCTCAGGATACCATCTAACTGATCCTCACTTAAAGGTCGGGAGCTCTGTGTGACGCTGGTTTGAGGCAGAGATGATGATTCATCGTTGATGGAACCTATATCTAGGCCAGCTGAGAAGACAGATATGCAAAATCTACATTAGTCTTGTATATCAAAGTGGTAATCAAACTGGTAGCATATTATTATTCCTGATCCTGTTAAATGGAAACCTGTACTTCGAAAAGGGTAATAGTTGGCGTGATGACAAAAATAAATAATGGCTTCCCATAAATTCATAGATCACTGAACTGTATGAAGCCAGAACAGAAGGAAAATGACCGACATTGGTTTGAAGAGAGATACATTCAGGGATATGATGAATTAAGAAAAAGATGGTTTTATAAATTAATTTCTGCTGTTATTTTGCTAAAAAAAAAACAGAATTATTCTGAATGAGGAAAACAAATGCAGCTTACTATAAAGTCTTAACTAGGCAACCTATCACCTTAAATAGACTCTTGTGGGATTCATTTTATAGACATTTTTAAAGTAGGTTTCTTCAAGGAAGTGTAACTTCCGCAATGTAAATATACAAAAATGTACACTTTCCTTTAATTTCAGAAGCCAACAAAAAACACCTACAGCAAAAAAAAGCACCAATGTATGGTGCACACTAGAGATATCTTAATAAATCATTGAAAATATTTTACTTACCCTATTAAGACAAAATAATCTTTATATCAATTAAAATATTATGATACTTTATTGAAAAAATATATGGATGTAGTATTATACAGGCAGTAATGGTATTAGTTGTAGGCAGAAAAAAAGGAAGCCTTGTGTACATCAGAATGACAATATGGGGGAAGCCAGACATTTATTATAGATTAGGGAAGGTTATTTAGGCATGTTACATGGGTATCCACTAGTATCACCCCGCCCTCCCAATATGCAAAAATAAGAGATTCATAAGAGGCCCATTCTATTAATGCTGGATGTCTAATGTATTTTATAACCTATAGAAAGTAATGTGATTAACAGCCTGGATTGCAAGGCAAATTAACAACTGGAAAATGGTTATTTTATCACATAACACTTTCTATAGATAGGCAATTATTTCCTGAAGAAACTTATTATTCACTTAATTATTTAAACTTTAAACCAGTTATCACTATTTCACAAAAATACCTTAGTTTAAATATAATCAAAATACGATTACTGCCCGAATACCACTACCTCCATATATTTTATTTAATAATAAAGATTACTTTGTGGTCAAAATATTGAAATGATTTATTTATATATCTAGTGTCTGCACCATAAATGGATGCTTTTGCTACTGTAGGTGTAAATCATTCAATAAAACCTACTTGTTATTTATATTCAAGGCTTTGTTTATTTCCCCATTATCAAGCCAAGTACTTCAAGCAAGAACTGTGTAAATATTATTTAAAAAAAACAAAAAAAACAAACACATATGCTTGAAGAATTGAAATCTGACTCCACATAATTAGGCAAAAAAACAAAAACAAACATCAAAGCTGGCAATTAGTAAAAAATAAAATAAAGTTGATGTCTATGCTGGCCCAAGGAGGAATCCACAATACTTTGGTGAAGGTTGCATGTGTAATGGGGGGAATTTACATTACTGCGGCTAGTTATCCTTGCAAGATGGGTGAATATAGCATGTGTTGCAGAATAGGGCATTTTTAAACTACTAACTTATATAAGAATTCCCTTTTAACCTCCCCAACTGACACACTTAGAGCACTTATTCTCAATAATCACTCCAAGTCGTTAAAATTGGGATTTAAACAAAAAAAATGCTTTTTATGCTCTAAATGTACACATTTTTCAATACCGTTAAGGTGACACCTCCTCCTCTATAACCACAAGAGATGACGACATTTTGTCAATTGTAAATTTTGGGGTATTTTTTAGCTTTGTTTTTGACTGACAGTTTTTGGTTACAGTACTAAATAACATGTCTAATGCTAAACTATTTAAAGCCTTAGTCTTATTTCAAAATTTTAATTATTTTTAGTGGATGCGGTCTCAATAAGCAAGCTGTAATCAAATGTAATTTCTCTTTGCCTTTGCAATTAATAAAGAACATAAAAGACCTAAAAGAACCTAAAAAGATCTAAGGTGGCAGGATTTTATTTTTAGATGACAGAAGTTGTGAGACAATTAATTAGAAAGCAAAGACACACATATTTCCACATGCAAACACCACAATTTTACCAGGTTAGGATAAGTAAAACAATACAGCTAGTTTTGTTATCTTTAGCATGATTTCTTTCTTACCAAAAGGAGAGGACGAATTCTCGACCTGGAAAGTGCATAAATCAAGACCTACAGGACCCAAACCAGATAAAATGGATGATTACAACAAAGAAAAAAGATGGGAAAAAAATGTGCCAAGCAGCATGCAGAATCTACAAAGAAATGTACTATGCTAAGAAAGCAACTGAACAAATGGAAACAAAATAAATAATTCAAAAAGGTAAAAAAAAAAAATCTAAAGAAAAGCTGTGAAAGAGCAGATCACAAAAGAAGAGGCTTTCTAAAGATAAAAAAGACAAACCTTTTGTGAACATACCAGATTGATTTGCAGATTTTGCAAGATCGTCCGACAGTATTCCCAGAATATCATCCTCTGTGTTTAAGACCTCAGATAGATCTGCAAGAGGATCTTGTGAACCACCTGTAAAAAAAAAAGAAAAGAAAAGAAAAAAAAAAAGAAGAAAAAAAAAGAAAATTTGCAAAGGTTTAATTGCCTCAGACAATATGAAATATGAAAGCTTATGAGATAAATTTGTTGTTCAGTCCTTCAGTCAAGCATCGCTATTCAGTTTTGTTGAAAAAATACCAGTTCACTTGACAATAAACCTAAATTAAATTAAACAATCATATCCAACAAGATACAGGCAGACTAGCAGTCCAGGATGGAATTTCACATGAGACAAACAAAATCAGCCAAATATGAGGATAGGGATACAATTTCTTAAATACTCCACAGGCATGTGAAGCTTTTACAGACTTCAGTAATGTTTTTCAATTTTAATTTCAAGCTTCTCTAAACTCTTGAAATAATTAACGTCATGGAAAACAACCCTGCTGTATGGTCAATGTGTTGCATTGAGGATGCTCTCGTATCCGCAGACTGAGTTGCACTGTTATTCCATCCCTCCATATTCTTTTTCAGTTACCATTCCTGTACTTCTCCCCCATTTTTGTTGAATGCCCCTGTCTAGAAATGTCATTACTGATGGAAGATATGTACTTCCCAATGTTTGTCTCACAGATGATCCCATTCAAGCTGGACTAGACCTCACAGATGGCTTAAACCTGCCACTGAACAGTACTCTATATTAGTTTCAATACCACTATGTTTATAGTATTTCCCTTACCTTCAGCTCCGTGTTTAGATGGAGTTAATGTTGCAGCTGAGCTAAGCAATGGGTCAGACGATGGATCCAAAAATGTTGCATTCATGTTTGTCTTGTTAAAAAAAATTGGAGATGCAACCTCAGACAGATTTTCAGTGTTTGCCTTGCTTTGTCTACTAGTATCCAAGAGATTTCTTCCAAAGAACGCTTCCTACATAGAAATGATAAAGAAACAGGTCAAGACTCATAGCTATTGTTTCTGCAAGCCTGTGCTTACTTGGATGAGCTGCCTGTTCCCATATTAACACCAAATTCAACTCCCCATCCTCTGCCTATAGCTAAAATATTCCATGTTCAGCCTGCCAGCTTAGATTCTCGCATTTGGTTGGAAATTACAGGTTTGATTATTTAAAAAATAAAAAAGCTAATTAATTCCTGTGGTCTCCATGTGCCCAGATTCTTTAGCTCAAATATTTTTCAGACTGAAAACAATTCATACAAACCCTATGGAATACTTAATGTTTAATTACAATAATTACATTTTAGCTTAGAAATAAAACAGATGGTTTGGTTACGTTTGGATTAAGAAAAGGCATTTATTAAGTAGCCTTCAAAGTATACTGTTCTTCTTATCTTCGTATTTACATTATGCCATATCTGGAATTAATGTATCCTATTATCATCCAATTAAAACAGTCTAGTGATTAATTAGACCAGTGTACACACTGCATGAACAATTGGTTATGCATGATGTATATCCGTTTTAATTATTCTTTGTACTACTTCCTTTATGTAAAAATACTGTATATTTTCTGCTTGAATGTCTCTCTACTACGCATCCTAGCAGATTTTCTCTTATAAAAATGTCTAAATATTTTAATATGGTCAATTCACCTGTAAATACGCTGGGAAGATTTCTTCCAATTTATTTTTCTTCCTCCGACAGCGTTTCCTTTTGTCGGCATTTTCAGGAGGGCAGTCATCTATTGGTGTATCTGGCATCTGTTCACTCCAACCTTCAAGTACACACACACATAGTAAAATCAGTAATTCAGGAAAGATAAAGTAGAAAATAGGGTCTTTTTTGATTACTACATTAATTAATTATATATACTTTGCAGTTTAATGAGATAACTCCTGTGTGAGGTTATTTGTCTTGACAAATGAGGTAATGTTGAATACTGAAACCAATACAGGTAACAGTTCCATTCTTTGCCAGTTTCTAAGGAATATTTAACCTCTTATACAAACAGAGAACTTAAAGGAACAGCTGCATACTGTTGGATATATTAAGATTGCAAATGCTTTTTTCTTAACTTTCGAAAAACATTTTAGTGGTTATAAATTCTAGCGTCTTTAGCTCATATGCCTACAAGTCGCCACCACAGTCGTGCAACAAATAGGAATTGCCAGTAATTGTTTTCCAAGCTCAATATAAAACTAAACATATTGGCTGAAGGGGCTATCACCTATAATCACTAAAGATTTTTCTATTACACATACTTTCTTCCCTTCCCGGAAGTAGTTCAGAAACAGATCCAGAAGAATCTTTCCTGGAGAGCGATCTCTTAGACTTTCCTTGGCCCGTTCTGCTTCTCTGACGCACCATAAATCCGCCAATACCTACAGAACAGAGAACATATATAAATATATATATACATATATCACTATAAAAAAAAGAATCGTAATAATAAACTTAAAGTATATGATAAAATAAGATAAAATGAAATAAAAGTGAAGTAAAAAAAAAAAATGTGGCAAAAGCTGTGAAAATTTGTGTTTGTTGTAATGTACCTGGTCTATATGGTTTTCTCTTCCTTTTTTTTAGACCATCCATTGCGTCCGCTCCCTTAGAATCATCGTCTATAGGCTCCCGTTCTGGGCTAGATTCTGATTTTACATCGCAATCCATAAGATCACCTTCTACAGCAAAAAATTGTATACCTCAGTCAAATATACATTTTAGTATTAAAATAATGAATAAATGATTCTAATACCGTAAAGTAAAAACACATGTTTTACTCCTAGAAAGAAGTCAATGTGCCGTTCTACACAAGGTCAACTTTTATAAAGATTACCACAGTGCTGCAAAATTATTTATTTATTGGAAGTTATATATATGTTTTAGTGCTTTTAAAATTAATTTACGTCAAATTTCAAAGGTCTTTATATAAGAAAAGTTAATAGATATTTTTTATCAAGCGCTGTAAATGTTTTAACATTCAGGAGCCAGAAAGATTTTACAGGATCAAAACAGGCTATTTCTAGGAGCCTAGAAGGAAGCACTTCACGGATATATATTAAACATTTAAAAATGTTTAGGAGCAAGAGGTACACATTTTAGGAGCCTTGGGAAAATCCATAGTAGATTATAAATGCTTGTTTTTAGCATAATGAATTTCATTGTATGTTGATATATTTGTGCTGTACTATGATAAATCAAAAATTTATTTGAAAAAATGTAAATGATAAAATGATCATAACAAAAATCAAAACTTTTTTCTAATAAAATAATGGCAGTTTGGTATACAGTGAACTATTTTAGTGACTATTATTTTTTATTAGGTAAGCATACAAAGTTTCCTACAGAAAAAAAAAAAAAAACATATGAAATATGTAATGGTCATAATAAGCTTCAATGGGCCCATAATTTTTCAGAATCTCCTTCACAGATTAAATATCAATAAATCCGGTTTTCTTACTAACAAAGCATTGGGAAATCAACTCACAACTTACTGGGAGAATTAGGATGCTTTTAACAGCTATGTAATAATTACTTGTACTGTACAAAAGAGCTTGACCCTTAACTACCAAGGACAGCAATGTTCTGTTTAGGAGGATGCACGGTCAGTAAAGATTAGTATCTATAGGGTAAGTGGGAGAATATGGGCTGCCCAGGAGAGGAGAAAGCCTAATGAGAGGTGAACAATGATTTTTAAAGGGATTTTTCAAATTTACAAATCTAGCCATATACATATTCAAATAAATAATTCCGAGCTGACTATACCTCTGCTATCATCCATTTCTCCATCTCTGGAGAGCTCAGACTGGGGATCCGGTGGAGTCTGTAACACAGCCACACTGTTCTGGTTGATGATCTTTAATTTTAACTTTGGTTTGGATCTTTTTCTTCGTGGTACGGTTATTGTCAGACTTTGTAATTGGGAAAGACCAGACTCTGTCAAACACACTCCATCCTGGGTAAAGGTCTTCAGGGGATCTAAAATAATGTCATAAAATATTACATTAGCATACACACGGATATACAAAACAGACACAATTAACGATCACGGGTTGATTTATAAACCACTGCAGAAATTAAAACAGGCCGTTATTTAAAAGGGCATAAATAGCTACAAGGTGCAAAATTAAAGCATACATTTTCTTGTGTTTTTTTTACCTGGTTCTCTGGTTTTTGGAACGATCTGTGCATCAATCGGTGAATCGCACTCCTCTGCACATGATTACAGAAGAAAATAAAAAATAAATACATTTGTTTTAGAAATTTCTTAAATCGCAACAATATGTATCCCACATTTTTGCAAACATGCCATATGTATATATAACTGCTGCCTCCAAGTTGAGAAGTCACTTATTTTCCAAATTAACAATTAGAAAAGTTTTAAAAGCATCTTACAGATCATTTATTCAGAAAAAAAATACTTCGAGCTTTGCCTTACCTTTAATTAATTACTGCAATGACGAAAACAAAATATGGTAACACAAAATTATAAAGCAAACAATTCTCAACTGGGATTTTGAGTTTTACATTACGTTGGACAACCTCTAATAAAACAGAATAGCTTTAAATGTTTGAAATGTACTAATGTCTTAGAATAAGAGGCCCTAACTTACAGGCCAACAGGTAACACCTCAGGTACTGCAATTCAGAAAGTTTACACAAAACAGTGAAACAGATATTTGTTAAGTTTTAAAATGGCAATATATAATGTTCACATTCATGGTACAAGTATTGTGAATGATAATGTTTTTTAATAAGTCTAATCAGCATTGACAACTAAATATGTTTTAGTCTCTTACCAGGAGTTGGCGTTCCATATGGCTTACACATTAAGCAGTCAAACCCGCTGTCGGCTGCACTTTCAACTTCTGCCTCTGTAATTAGGTTCTGGCATGTTGCATGTGACCACCTGAGGAAAGTAAATTTATTTATATGTTCTTAAAATTTGCTTTTTGATTTGTATGGCCATTTATAGGCTATTAGAAAGCTAGCTCATGTTACTCACCTGTCACACTGCCTGCACTGAAGAATAAACTCCTCTTCTATGTAGTTCTGACAGCAGACAGGGCAGGTAGAGAGACTCGCGCAGGGTGCACATTGGGTGTAATTATTCTGCCACTCACACCTTAATCCTGGAGTTATTGCTTTGCAGTTAGTACATGAAACGCACCTAGAAAGACATATGATCCTTAATGCTTAGTTCAATTCTGTTGCATCATTTCCCTCTAGAAATGAAATACTCTGAAATATTACAGAGATCTATCTAGTAAGGCTGTGTATCAAAACATCTCCACATTCAGAGACTTATAACTGCAATCATCTCTGACAGCATCTTCAACCAAGTGTCCACCAAACATGAACTTACTTATACCTACATATCAGCCACAGATTAAAAAGACAATTCTCTATGTTAAAGTGATTTAATGTTTTTTATTTTTTTATTATTAAACTAAAAACAGTTAAAAATGTGCATTCTTCTGTTTGCTTACATACACACTGCAGACTGCCCCATGATTACCAGCATTTCCCGGGAACGGCCGTTCCCAACTCAGTGAGCAGAAAAAATGATGGTTTTAGTCTCTTTCAGGAATGTAATCAGCTATCAGTTAACCCCCAAGTAGCATATTTGTGATTTTCTAGCAGTCATTTCCCGGCACAGATGAATTTGGGAAGGACCAACCCTCTTTCTGATCTGCTCTGTGCACAGCAGCTCTTGCTTTCAGTCTGCCTGGGGACTTCCCTAATTCTCAGGTAAACAGAACTTCATTTATGATTTTTTTCTGTGAAAAAATGGCACCCATTTCAAAAATTCAAAAAGTATTTCAACATATTTTCAGGAGTACACAGTGGTGTGATCCAAGATGTTCTGAATTAACTGGCCCTTTAATGATCAACTGTATAATTAAAACATCAAGCTCCTCTTGTTAGTGCATTAAGGTGGTCCTTTAAAGCACTTTAGAACAAACAAAATATATTACATGCTTTGGTATTCAAATAAACAAACTAACCACTTGCACTTCCAGCCTCCTTTGGGGACAGTCTGTAATGGTGGATCCAGGCAGTATGTGTGGTAGCTGATGTCACAGTCATCGCAAAGGAGCAATCTTCCAGGATCTGTCGCCTTCCCACAGGCTTCACATACTGTGCACTCCAGACACCTCCACCCTTTACGGAGGATCACCCTGGTGAGCTACAAACAAGAACAATTACACATCATACAAAGTTTATTATTCAAATATTTTCACGGATATACAACCAATGTTTCTATTCCTTGAAAATAGCTGCAAGATACAATGGCTGGATATTTTGCTCTCGCTAAACTGTAGCTACATTAAAAACAAACATTATTCATGCAATAGTTCATTTGTAGGTAGAGTAAGACACATTTATTGGATAATTTCTGTAAAAATGACATTTTTTACTGCTGTATGTTTAATATTTGCCAATCCCTGTGAGGCAATACATGGTTAAACTCACAGCACATTGCAGTGCTGCACTATGTTATTCAATGTGGCCTATAGGAAAGACAACGTATTTATTACAAAGTTGTGTGAACCCATTCAAGTTAAGAATTAAAGGTTTTTGACACTTACCTTAATACTGACACAGTATGGATGGTAACACTGGCCACACTGAGAGCAAGCAAGTAATCTTCCTTCAGCTCCTTGGCCAAAACTCCCACATACAAGACACATATCCTAGCCAAGGAAAAACAAGACAATGCATTAAACTGAAGGTCTGCTAAAAGGCCTCTTTACATGCCCTCTGCAAGAGGAAACATGTGCATGTAGTGATTTAGTGTCTTGGTGATTATGTCTAAATGCAAAACTATTTGTGTGAACTAGCATTATTGATTAGCTATGGTTTTTATTGAACATTGACATTTCACAGAGCCCCCTTCATTATCATTCCCTTCACTGTTAAGACAAGAGCTCAAACCTGATGCAAGGTGAATTTGTCACTGCTGGAAAATAAGACGACCGTATTGTGCATTGAAGTTTCTTCTTCTTCTTTGTACGATGGAACATTAAATGTGGTTACCTACACCGGAAACAACCAAAAGAAGATGCCATTAACACTACGAAGGATGATTTTCAGTACCATTCCTGCGAACTCAGTGATATGAAATTGGATGGGATTATTTTACATATTTGCACAGGTAAGTCTTTATAATACTCAAAACACTGCAAGAAAGACTTTGTCAAAGCTTTGATTTCAAGGTTTGTTTTTTAGAGAAACCTAAATTATAAAGATATTGGCTAATTATTATCTATTATCAGCAGACTTTGCAAAGCTTCTGTCATTTTAAGATGTTTTTTCATGACTGAAGGTTATCTTGATTTTATTTACATACGGTCACAACAAACCCTACAACTTGCTATTTTTCCACTCACTGTGGCATGACATTCTATGCAAAGTTTTGAACTAGGAAATGGATTGTTAAATATTTATAAACAATATGAACATTTAAGGAGGTATTTTTTGCAGTGTAAATATCTTAAAGATTTGAAACTTGTATACTAATAAAAAATAAAAAAGAAAAGCATTTATGTGAAGTCTTAGGCAGTAGTGTTTTATCTTCAAAGTATTAAAAGGGCCACTGAAGTGTTTTATACATAGTATGCTTGTTTGAATACTTGCAAAAGGTTTTTATGCATATATTAACTGTTGTGTACGATTTTATGTCAATGATGATGGACACATCGTGTTCGTTGCTAAAAGTATAAAGAACCTGGGGGTAGTTTGTAATTCGTTAAGCTCTTCACTGAAAAAACATCTTCTCCAAATAGCTCACTTGGCAATAGAAGATAACCCGAAAAGTAGGTTCCCATAGGATAACCTCCCCCTCAAACTACAGATAGACTATCTGTCCAAGATGGAATCCCTATGACCCTGACATCTAAATATACTTTTGCTAAAAATGCTTTAATATTTGTGCTAATACTGTTGGTTTATCACATACTTCACAAGTTTTTGAACTATAATACAGTGGTCCTTCAAGGATTCTCTAGATGGTACCAGAATATCAAAGGAGCAGTTAGATGTACTGAGCGTAAAAGAACCATATTTCATTGCATTGTACTGGTTAATGAGTCTGACCAACTGAAACAAAGCTTTTAAATTTGTACCCCTGGAATTATGAAGTTGCTAATGCCAGTTTTTAATTTGGATCGGCCTCTTCCTCCACGACCTGAGAGTCCAGAACCACGTGGTCTTCTCTTGGCAGGGAATCCAGAGCCACGACCCTGTTGGGTTAAGGAGAGTCAATTAGTAGAATTTAAAATGTTATCAATCATTAAAAAAAAACAAAAAAACAACAGAACACCACAATTCTAGGACTTTTCAGTACTGAAGTAAAACTGATGCTAGTAATTACCAGTGTGCAAAATACAGACATTATACATTGGGACACTTTAGTAATGGTATCATTCACCTTCAAGAATAGATAGAACATGTAACAAAGTTGATTATAAAATGAAAAAGTAGGAACCAGTTTATTATCTATATTAAAATACAAAAAAAAAAAAAAAATCAATACACACACTTATCCTTATCATGAAGTGAGTTTGTAAACTACCATCAAAAGCTTTATTTTTCTCCGTTCAGTTTCTGTTCACCACATTATTGTATAAAGTTGTTTTTTTAGAATAAAAAAATCAGAGATAGACGGCAATATTTTCCCTTTGAATGTTTTTATCACCTCTGACATAAATATTCCGGTTTTAATAAAGGGTTACAACAACTTCTGGCACAGCTCTGCTGGTCAAACACCTTGGTAAACCAAATTAATAGATATATAAAATACAATGTAAAAATCTAATCCACTGAACAAGTCACCAATATTTAGAAATAATTAAACTCACAGCACATTGCAGAGCTGCACTAACTGTGTGTGTCAATGTAGCCTATAGGAAAGACAAAGTATTTATTAATCCCAGTATCCTGCATTGTCATACTTAACATAAAATAGTGTTCCTTACACTTAGCCAGTCCATATGTCAATTTCGCGTCAAGACAGTATTTCAACTCAGTTTTGCGGGAGAGTAACCAAAAAAAAAAGGAATTGTTATCCAAACCCATGATATATTTAATATGCATTGGGTCTATTTGACAATTTGGATAAGAATAGACCAAAATACTGAGCACTTGCAGAAAAAAATACTCCCATCACATACTATCATTCTGTCCAAGAAACTTCTTGAGTAAATTAAAATTAGAGAAAAAAATGAATATTCTTGCCTGCTGGTAAAGTAATTACTCAAAAAAAACACAAATCAATAAGCACCTACTACGGTCTCAGTCCTAAATTAATCACAAATATACTAAATGGCTGCATTATTTGTAGATTATCCCATCTGCCAATAATGCCAATATTACTATGGTATGCTTAGTAGTGAATAAACACGCATTCTCAATTAACAATAATTATCTTTATTTTACCTACCGTATTTTATAATGATTTAGCATGCATTAATGTCTACATGTGAATGGGTTACTTTTATTTTTATACACAATAGAGGTACACACTATTGCAAAGTATAACACCCAACACCCAAGATAATTTTTTGATACTAAGAGAAATTAATCATAATGTTACCCCATGCTGTCAACACCAAGGACCAAATAAAGCTTGAGATAAAAGTAGAGTCAACCTGTTAATAGGTGCTAAGAGCAAACTGCAAACCATTCTAAGGGAAGCAGGTTTTAAACATTACAATAGTTTTGTTTGCATGAAATATATTAAGTAAAATCTTCAGGAACTGCAGAGAGCATGCTTTAGTCTGTGGATCTCATTGGCTGCAGAGGGCAAGCACAAAGCGCAGGTAAACATATTCTGAATAAGATTGTGTGCTCCGAGTCCTATATGTGGAAAAAGAACACAGCGACATCAGCCCAGTCTTTGTTCACCATTTGCACTACTATCTCACACAGAAATGTTATTGAATTCAGGATTTCGCGGCTATGGTGTCACTTTTCTAATGTGAGCAAAGGTTCATTTAATTTTACCAACATACGTTTCTTAAAGAAAAAACAAAACTAAGTGTAATCAAGCGGGTGCAGTTAGATCCTCTGTGATCTCTAATTCCCAATATTTTACTTTATCCCCCAGTAAGTGGTCAGTTATCGCATATTACACATTATAATGTCAAGGCATAAACCGACATGTAGCGACATCCGGTGTAATTAACTTGTATATCAGTTCATTCCAGCTTGGGTATTTTGCCAACAATGAAGTGGAGATCCTCTGACATGATGAAAGCTTGGAAATGCTTGCTCAAACATATACGTATGTGGCCGTGAAAACACGCATATATAAAAACATGTATATGGAAGCTTCCCTGTGTTTTCCTTTTTCTAATCCAACATCTACTGCTTATCTTAATAATACATTACATTGAGTCATTCTATACACATACATATTTATTTTATATTAAAAAAATATATATAAAAAAAAAAAACACACTGTTTCCACACCCCCACAGATCCCTGCATAGGCACCTGGTAGTAACTAATAGAAAAACTGCATTCAAGTACATATTTTTTAACCCTATAATAACCTTCCAGCTAGTTGCTGAGCTGCTTCCTTGTGGTGGGAACAAAAGACTACCAATCCAATGATGCTTTGCTGCAGAGACTGAATCCCCAGACATTTCAACATTGTTGTAGCTGCCTCTGATTGTCCACAATTAATTATGAGTTTTATGCTAAATTTAGTTTGGATTTTCAGGGCCATTCCTTTTCAAAATGAACTGCCACAGAACTGAAGAAACTTGCAAAATTTAGGGTAAGTTTATTAATGCTTATTTTGGGATTTTTTTTCATACATATACTACTGATTCTCCTCTATCAGATGCCTTCATAATCCATGAAACCTCTATATACCTTTATTGAACTGCAGATTACTTATCTTTCATACAAAACTAAAGCAGATTTAATGTTTACAACATGATCGGCTGATGTGCTTAGAAGACACTGGAAGATTATACATACTAGTAAATATAAAGTTTTTTTTTTTTTTTTAAGATCAATTCCAGTTGGGTAGTACCCTCAAACATAATTTTCATGATGCAAATGTAAACCCAATATTCGTAATCTCCACTAACAAAATAACAGGGAGGATATGACTATATAAATTACAGAACGTAAATATAAAAAAATAACAACAAGGTGAGACTTGAATTGGTTTGTTACGGAAATGGATTAAAGTACATCATGCAAACATGTGGTGGGAAAAAATATCCCAAAAAATCATAGAAAGCTAGATTTTCACTTTTCCCCCCAGCCCTGTATGTATTCATTCATGCATGGATGTATATGTATGTAGGTATAGATACACTTCATACACACATGGTAGAGGGCATGGACAGATCGTTAAATCAAGTCAATTGATGCATGACACACAAACCAATGGGTGGTCCTTTCAATATGACTTTATCATGGTCAGCATCTTGACAGAATTCCACTCAAGGAATAATTATTATTTATCCAGTTTAGCACTCTGCACTGTGAGTTTATTACTAGCCCTAGTTAGAGACTTAGAGGGAGGTCCCTTACAGATAATTGATAAGATACACAGTTTTGTGGTTAGTTATGTATAAAAGGAACCTCCTTCTCCCGGACCTTCTTTAATTAACACAAACAGTTGGGTTATAAAACAAAATAAATAAAAAAGATGGGAATGCCCAGCTGGATAAATGACAACACTGACAGAGCCATAACTGTTTAAGTCTTATTATTCTACAACAAATAGGCTTGCCCTTCTTATGACTTCCCATTGGGAGAATGAATGACTTTAGAGAAGGGGAATCATATAATCTATGCTTAAAATACCCCGATTTCAAGATCAATTATCTAATGCACTCAAATTGTTTAATAACCAACTTTAGTTATATTGTTCTTGTATTCAGCTTCGTCCCCGATAGCTGAGAAAAATCTATCCGTTTTAGCATCCTTTAAAATCTTTTCAATCTTGAAAATCACCTTGTGTGTGGAATAAATTGTAGTTAAGATTAGGTCAACAAACCCAAACTTAGTGGCGTGCACTCTTATGCTGTATTTGAGATTACACTGGTATTAATACACATTACAATCCAAGTTAGAAGATTCCCACAGATAATGATGCAAGATCCAGATAGACGGTTGTCAGGATCTAGTCCAGGGGGTCATTAACCTTTTAATGCCTACCGTCCACTTTAGGTAAAATTTCCTTACCACCCACCGGTGCCGCAGTAACTCAGTTTACCCTCTCTCATTTCTCGTTACATAAATCATATAACCCTAGCTATGTCTCGCCCTGTACACTAGACAGTGACCCGGTCCGGGCTGCTGTCCCAAGGCTTTTTCTCCAGCTCTCCAACCAGCCAAGCGAGGTGCTGTGGGTCTCCGAGCGTGTGACATCACTAGTCAGTGACGACACCTAGAGATTACTTCAACACCCACCATGCAAGATTGAATCGCCCACTAGTGGGGGGTAGGGACCAGGTTGACTACAACGGATCTAGTCTATCATTTGTTTGCTCAAGAAGAGTTTCATTATAAAGTCAACAATAAGACCATCCGTTGATTTTTTTATTAAGTATGCTACCTGTTGGGCGTGCTGGGTCTGTCTCTACCTCTCTCCTCGCACTGGAAGCCATTTGCCTGGAAGCCATTCAATGACCTGGAAGTTTAATTAGTCAGCAGTTGTGACTTATCTCCCCTATCCTTGTGCTATGCCCATGTATGACCATGCCCCCAGCTGATGTCATTAGTGATGTCAATGTTTTGTTCCCTTATTTTCCAAATAATTGTTATCTCGCCACATCAAAGCAATGCACAACTCCTAACTCCTGAATAATTAAACACTTGACAGACTTCAATGCTTCCTGGCAATGCAAGTCACATGACCGAAAGGAGGTGACTCAGATTATTTATGAGAGGTGACTCGCATTGTTTGACCCAGCACCTCAGATAATTGTTGCCTTTAAACCCACATATCTTAAACTAACAAGAATGTACATTTTTAGTTCACTACCTTTACCTGTGAACATTACCCCTTTAACAAAAAATGAATACAACCACAATTTACGTAAATTACAGCAGAATAGACGGTGAGCAAATTAGTTGCATCAGCCAACCAAGCATTATTGTACAGAATATTTCAAGGTTTGTTATACCCCATACCTCTAATGTAACGCTAATATGAAGTGAGCAGCTGTACCATAACTTTCCATTTCTGAAGCAGAAAATGCCAGGAATACAAGTTTAAACAAGAACGTAAGCAGGTGGAGAGTATATACTTACATTAACTCAAAGAAACATAGTGGATGGTATTAAACATTACATACACAGAGCAGCATATCAAGGAAAGCTATGTTAGAACAGCATTATAAAGCACTGCATAGTAGAACTGTTGACTGTTTAAATGTCTCTGACTAATGTAATTTCTTTATTGTATTTACCCAAACTTAAAATACCACTGTAGTTTTGGAAAAAAACTTCTTGTATGTAAAGTATAGAACAAACAAACAAACATTAGAAGCCATGTAAGCCATAAGCATATATTAGCAGAGATTTCAAATCTAGAAGGTTCACATGTATAATGCAAGGATCTCTGAAGATATATATATATATATATATATATATATATATATATATATATATATATATATATATATATATATATATATATATATATATATATATATATATCCACATCTCTACTGCTATCTGTTTCTATCTATAAACTCTTGAGAAGACTCATGAGTAAATAAGCCAGTTGCGTGAATCAGTCTGGTATTTACGGTTAAGGGTTTCTTAAGTTCCTTATGTTATGAGTGTGAATATTTAAGTGGGTGGCTTAAACTGTAGGGACTATTTGGTTTAAGAATTAATATTCATTGACAAAATTCTCTTTAAAATGCTTTTATGTTTATTGCCTACACAGCTGATAATATTGTTTGTAATGTACTTTAACGTAAAGTTTCTCTTAACCTGAAGGTCCTTTGATGTGAGACAGTGGAGGTGCCAAATATGGAATAGTTTAAAACTAAATGAACTTACAAGCACTTTAGGAATTAAATATTTTTTAATGCATTTTCCTATGGTTAAGTATAGCATTTTGAGCCGTCAGGCAAGCCTTTTTGATCAACCCAGTCTTTGCCAATGAGAGATCAGGGATATTCACGTCTTGTAAGACGCTATGGCATTGGGTCCTGTTCTTTACTGTACTGCAGCACCAGGCACGCTCAATAACCAGGAGACCACAACCAAACAATGGACTCGGTCTCTCAGGGGCATATCAGTAATTTAGGTCAATGAGCTCCCATTGGGATATTGTTTTGTGGGTGGATGAGAAAGACTGACTGACAGCTCAAAGGCAAACTTCAATGCCAGTTTGCTATAAAAAAACAAAAAAAAAAAGTGTAATTGCCTATAGTTTTAAATGATATCATATTTGGTACCTCCACTATGTCACTTTAAGCAAGCTACCTGTCCCAGATTGAGGACCCCTAAAAAGTAGTATATTGAACTTGCTCCATTGGTAACAGGATAAGGTAAATAACACATACTGTAAGTAGAAATGCAAATTATTTACCACTTTGACGCTCCAAAACGAACTGCCAAGAAGCTGTCTGGTTTTAAAAATGTCCCAACCTTCTGAGCAATCTGGGGACCAGGAAGGTGGGCTCACAGTATTATTGGTACTCCAAGTCCCCTAAGATATGGCAGGTGAAAAAATATATGTATAAACTCAGCAACAGAAAAATTCAAAGCGAGCAACATAAAGGGTTAGAGAAAGCCAAGCAAATGTAGACAAAATTAAATTTAGGACAAACTGCCTATTTATGATTAGTTGGACAAAAATTGAATATGTCAGATTTACAGCAGGTCAAGGTTAGGGGTTTAGAGGCGAAGCGCTAGAAGCTATTTTGTAGAGTATCATAAATAATAAAATAAACATAAGCTCTATATAGATATGTAGCATATAAAGTTAAAAGGGAGGGATCTGGTTAATTAACCAACCCAATTTATTCACACAAAAAATCCAGAATCCCCAGAGATTCACAACTGATCTAATTTTTAGGAACACAGAAAATTTTCTAATTAAGTTCAAATTGGGGTATAAATTAAATCCAAAAGTAATTACAAGTACTTTATGATTTAAAAGCCGTTCAAATGCATTTTCCTACAGTAAACTTAAAATGAAGGTTGTCATATACGGAGAGTGGGTGATCAGAAAGACTGACAAAAATTTGCATCCTTCAAAATAATTTAACTAAAAGCAAATGAACTGGGTAAATTAAGAGTTACGGCCTATAGTTTTTAATAGTAACATATTGCTGTGTACTTGTAACTACAAGATCCAAAATAAGTGACTACATACATTTTTGGATGGACAAAACAAATAAAAAAAAGTGATTCCGGCTATATTTTCAGTTCCATTACAGATCTAAAAAAGAACAGGTGGACTAGTAATTTTAATAAAACAATTTGTCCTAAATTGCTTACAAAATAAAACAAGATAAATAAAATAAAGTCTGAACAATATTTAATTATACTTAAATATGAAAAGGGAGGGGCGGCGAAAGCAAGAAAATGATATTGTGGGTTTTGTATAAAACTGCATTATTTCCATTGCTCATGCAGATAGGCAGCACAGACATTGGCCAGGACAAGCATGGAACAGTTCAGCCAATTGCACGGAGGGGTTTAAAAAAAGAGGGAAGCAGTAAGGAAGGGTACAAGGATGTGGACAGATTATTAGAATGAAGATTAGACATCTCTTTATGCTAAGAGTATGTTTAAAATATTGAGCTATAAATTATAACTACCCCACATCTCAATGATTATTGCCAGGATGTAACTAGAAAAACACCGAAAATCACACTTTACTTGGAAGTTCGGAAGGCTAGAAAATTGGCAAATGCCACCATAATAGGTTAATCCTTGGTTTCCACAAATCAGAAGTTTGGGATTTTGCAGACCGGATAAATGCAAAGCCATATGATTCCCTTTCATGTAACGTTGGCATAATTAGGGTTTGTACCTACCTTAGTAGGATATATAACAAAGTGCACCTAAACACGGGAACATCTGATGTTATCTCAGTTGCCATGTTAATCAAGTGCTAGACTTACACATAGTGTGACATTAGACATATGGCTATTCTATTTACAGGATAAAACACAACACTGGACCTTGGCATATAGGCTAGCAACTATACAACATCACTCAAAAGTATTACCTGCTCTGTATTAAATGACTTCCGACGATGGAAATCATCATACACAGAAGCTTTCCAATAAGTCAATGAAAACACATTATATATATATATATATATATATATATATATATATATATATATATATATATATATATACACACACACACATACCCCCATATTCCCTGGTTATAAAAGCATAATATAACAGTTGATCATGCAGGATTCGCAGCAGCAGGTTTGAACCCCTATTTAAGTCCCAGATATAAATCACAACCAACCACAGAAACCATAAAGTCAGTATTATGTGCAGAACTAGCTCTGCAATGGATGCAAAAACCCTAAATAAATAAAAAGGTTGTAGAGTATGATAATGATTTTTAGCACTCCGAGCAGCAGTGCCCTCAACTAAGCTTTATGTAGATCAGAAAAACAACCTAAGAAAATTTGAAAGACACGCCGTTACGATTCTGAAATAAATTAAACAAATGGAGAACTCCTAAACTAAATTAAGATGAATTATAGCAGTGATTGACAAACAAGGCAGGTTAGATGTAGAAGGGTCAAATCTAGAAATAATGTCACCCTGGCTTGTAAAGTGCTAAATAAAGGTGAACATGTAATGTCCATGTTTGAATTCTAGCACATCACCTACCAGTGGTGGCAAATGATTGATATGAAATCCAAGGAGTCATAATTAACATCTATTTAGTGCAAAGGGCTTTGATTTTTCTTCTTCCCCAAATAATATGTCCTATCAAAATAATGTTCCTATGAGCTTATACATCTCAAGTCAAATGTTGTAAAGCCATTTCGTTTCATGCATGACTTTATATCAGACACTATATTTGACTTCAAAACATATGTAATTAGAAGAAGATGGTTATAGAAAAACAGAGGATAGAGGAAAGGCAGTAAAACCTACAGAAACTATATGAAGAATCACTGTATTTTCCAAAATGTAAGTTGTGCCAGAATTTAAGACATCATTTTACAATTATATAATTAAAAAGGCACAATATATTTGTAAAATAAGACTCAAGCAATTTGTAGGTCCTTTTCACTGAACTAATTTGTAATTTGAGAAAATACAGTCAGGAATGGGTTTATCAAGCAGAATTAAAACTACTAAAATGTATATATTTTAAAAAGGTCATAGCGGTTTAAAGTAATAACAGAAATTAATGCATTTTTGACAATCTGTCAAAATTAATCAAATACGCTCCACAAAAAGTTCCAGTAATAAAAGTATATTTACCTGTTTCGATCTGGGTCTGCCAGGAGAAAATTTCCTTTTGGTGATAGCTGGCTTACCCATGCCAATTTTTGGAGTCACCGATATATAGGTTGTCGGCAAGGCATTTGATGTGCAATAACTGTGGACCTGGGTATAACTTTGAAATAGTTCATTAGAAGAATGAAAGTCTATGGAAACTGCTGGTGAGGAGGATACACTGGTCTTACTGGTATCTACAGAAGTGACCGGGGAATCCAGATCTGCAGGTGATTTCAGAAGTTTGCCCCCTAAGGGTGAACATGCTTCCATGAAAGCTTCACTCGTAGGAGGGGTTTCCATTTCCATAAGACCAGATGTTTCTGAAACATGAGGATCATCTTTCTTTATTGAAATGTGTTCATGACCCTCTGCCAAATCAAAGTGCTCATCAATTTTAGAACAAGAGTCATCCTCGCCCACTGATGGAGGAGGTTCAGGTGATTTAGCAGAAACCGCCAGAACTTGAGACATCGTTTGAGGTTCTGTGTTATGATCTTCAGGAGTAACTACCTTTACCTTATGTTGTAGAAAGTCCTTTTCTTCTCCGTTTAGAGATGGAAACCCTTGTAATGCCATAGTTTTACCTCTCTCGCTTGTCTCTACATTTCCTTCCGGTACTATGTGCTCAGTTTCAGAATTATATATTTCCATTTCTTCTGCATCAACCAAATGGGAAACCTCCTGTTCCAAGCTTGCTTTTTCATTGTGCTGTGGTGTCCCTGCAATAGAAAGGTATGCATTTATGAACTAATAGAGCATAACAAATAATTTGTACATAATAATGTCTTTCCACAATACATAGACCCAAAAGGGTAGACTCATGATTTTATATATATATATATATATATATATATATATATATATATATATATATATATATATATATATATATATATATATATATAGAGAGAGAGAGAGAGAGAGAGAGAGAGAGAGAGAGAGATTTATATATATATATATATATATATATATATAGATATATATATATATATATATATATATATATATAGAGAGAGAGAGAGAGAGAGAGAGAGAGAAAGAGAGAGAGAGAGAAAGAGAGAGAGGAGAGAGTGAAAAAAAGAGAGAAAGAGAAAGAGAGAGAGAAAAAGAGAGAGAAAGAGAGAGAAAGAGAGAAAAAGAGAGAGAAAGAGAGACAGAGAAAGAGAGAGAGAAAAGAGAGAGAGAGAACTAAAAGACAATGTGGAGGAGATAAAATCGGGGTGTATAATTTTTTTTTTTTTATAATCTTTCATGTGGATATCACCAATAAAACATACCGTAATTTTAATAATACATGTCAAACATATATCACATATTTAAAGTATAGACTTTGCTATGGCATTGCAATAGCTTGGTGGCGATGAGGTTTTCCGCCCTCTTAGTAGATACCATTAGACTTGTGGTAGCTATTAGCAGTAAACACCTGAAAATGTAATATGTCTACCTCGGGATTAACCCATCCTAACACAGAAGTCAGTGATAGTAAATGTATCTACTTTTGACCTGAGGTGACCGTTATAACTGCAGCAGTAAAACATCTACAAATAAGAGAGGTCTAGTTGGGACAGCTAGAGTTTCCAAAATGGTGGTCTGTGACCTTTTCTCGTATGTCCACAGAACTGGGATCAGAAAGAAATGATTAAACATTATACAATTTCATAAATAAGTTGCATAAGTCATAACTGCCTGCATATTACATTTGACTGTTTTAAGTGCATGGATTCATCATTATAAAAGCACTGAACATTATATTTGTTCCCCAACAGGCAGAAATATTATTAGGTGGTCTGCGAATACTTGTTTACCAAGACCCTGAAAAGTTTTTGTGCTGATCTTAATAAAACAAGTTGTGAACCATTGCACTAATCTAATCATACTAATCAAAGGGACATACAACTCACCACATTGCTAATAAAGGCAAACATATAGAAGACTGTATGCTCAGAGGGACTACTACTATAGCCATTTTACTAGGCTCATGGGAAAAGTCTGGATACAAAACCAGCAGTTTACCTTTGTTGACGTGAATAGCAGTTGTTTCTGAAACAATATCATTGTGAGTAAGTGCTTGTTCTTCAAAAGTAATTTTCCCACCTGTATCCACTTCCATCTCATCTGTGCAAACTAAACAAGTATAATATGGTTAGTGTTGTAAACAGAGGAAAGCACTAACCAATTATGATGTTCAGCTATATCCAATTTGTCAGAGCACTGCTCAAGCTGTGATATGTAAAAGCCTAGGGTACATTCAAAATGACCAAGGATTCAGAAGAAAGCTTTCCATCAAAACAAGAGGCAGAATCAAGGTTTTGCAAATATTGAGACATTTTTGTAGATCCTTAGAACGGTGGTTGGTTCTCCATTAAAAAAAAAAAGGATGCATAGGAATGGTTTTGGGACCTGGCAAGGTGTCAAACTTCAGAGCCCAAAGAGAATTATATGTGTGATTTTAGGAAACACCGTCTTACACCATCTATAATCCTGAAAATGTGGTATCAGACTATACTTAGGGGGTCAATTCTTCTGTGTAATGTAACAATCAGAAGGTGCTAGGAGCAGAATGGATCTTGCCTTTTCCAGTAAGTGCCCACATCACTGTTTTGTTCATCTCCATTCAAATTCCTTTTTTCCTACACCTTACACAGACATATCTAGTTGATTCAAAGGTCGAAATGTGACTAGTACATATCCAAAAGTTGTTGCAAAGTCTACAGTGGCAGGGACTTTTAGTGGTATATTTACCTGCATCCGACTCTGCAATCTCCATCCCATCACACTGCTCACCCAGATCTTCACCTTCCTCGACATGCTTACACATTGTGCAAACATAGTCATCTTTAAACTGTTCATCTATATCATTTTCTGTACATTTTTCACAGTCTAGATGAATCCACCTGGAAAATGCAACATTATGTTATGAAAAGGATAAAAAAAAAAATGTAATTCTATAGTCTCAGCCCTATGGAATATGTTGGCAAGAAAATAAATAAATAAATAAATAATAATCAAAAAAAAAATTATATATATATATATATATATATATATATATATATATATATATATATATATATATATATATATATATATATATATATATATATATATATATATATATATATATATATATAGAGAGAGAGAGAGAGAGAGAGAGAGAGAGAGAGAGAGAGAGAGAGAGAGAGAGAGAGAGAGAGAGAATAATTTAAATATTTTTTTCTCCAATACTCAACTAATACAAGCGTACCAATCATTACTAGAGCATGGTACTCAAACAGTTCATTTAACAACAGCTAAAATGTATATTCATTTAAGAGGAATAACAGATTGTAAGCTCCTTCACCTACACACAATTAAACTAGACTACAAGCTTGAAGGGTCGGCGCAATATAAAACCTGATCAAAAGTTAATTTACAACATTATAGTAAGGTATGTGTCTATATGGTTTACTAGAATACATATAATAGTTATAAGTTGTGGTTAAATTCTGCCTTGTGTAATATCATACAACCTAAACGTCTTAGCACTTTCTTCAGATCTGTCATTTTAAATTCGTTTTTTTAAATTTGTTTCTTTTTCCACAAACATACACCAAAAATAAAATGAGTATAATGAATAGTCACTAGTCAACAGTAGCACTGCTGATGCTATGAAATTAAACAGATTTTTTGTCAAACCTTGCAATATTTACTGTATTTACATTATAAGACTTGAATTTACCTTTTACACATTTGACAATGCAACATATCCTTCGGCAGATCGGGCTCAAAGGTTTTTTCACAAAAGGGACAAGGCAAGTTGACTTGTAGCTGGAAACAGTTGTCACATAATAAACAGTTGAAATGCCACTGGGAGCTAATTCGTGTCCCACACTCCTCACATATTCGGCAGTTCTAAAGAAAAATAATAAAAACACAAAGATTTAAACCATTAATGTACACCTCATGCATCAAATGTAATGACTGACAGTCGAAAAAGGGTCTCTTGTTTAAATCCTGCGTCCAATGCTCTGGTTGTCTAGGTATAGACCGCAGGCAAAGCCTGCGCGGAAGTGTGGAGGACATTGTGACACTATGCTGTTATTTGGATTGTAGGGTTTTTTACCTAGGCTAAAAATGGGAAACAGCGCTAAAAAAAAGGACTGAGGTGTCATATTTATAGTACATTCTTATGAAGAACTTAACTTGATAATAGGAAGCATATATTTATAGTATTTTATTTTTAACTAAAGTATTCAACTTTGTTTTAATGAGAGAGGACATTTTCTTTGTTTCCTGGAAGTATTAGACATTTGGGATGAACAGTGGATTCAGATAAGAAACTGGTTACAGTGGCAGTCTGAAGATAGATCTTGACAACAAAACAGGAGCAAGGGTGGGCAAGTTCAGTCCTGGGGGGCCACACACAAGCCTGGATTTGAGGAGTATCTTTATGTGCACAGGAGAGAATCATAATGCAGCGATCTTCTCAAATCCAGGTCTGTGTGAGGCCTTCCAGGACTGTAATCTGCAGTAGGAAACCCCCTCCTCTCAAGACACAGATTACTTGCGTCATTGGAGTTCCATCTTGTACCACTAGAGTCAGCCAACTAACATGATCTCAAAAATGTTTTCTGCTACTGAATTACAGATCTGCTAATGTTATTAGTTTGGGGGAAAATGTGGCATGTTTGTGAAGAATGTAACACAGTGCACTAGACCTTTAATAGTAAGAGACCACTTCCTGGGCAATTCCAAAAGGTAAAGACTGAATATAAACTACTGAAAAGATACATGATGAGCAATTCTCACCTTACACTTCCAGCCATTTGTTGGTACAGAATCCATAACAGGCTGCAGACAAAATGTGTGATAGCCTTTATCACATGTGTCACACACGAGCATCTTGTTGTCATCTCCAGAGTGCCTAAGAGAAAAAAATAGTTGCAAGCTTATTACTAAGCCCATTTAAATTTGAAAGTTATTTGCACAGGTTGTATAGGACATGTGTAGAAGGAGAACAAACCATTCATTAAACAATTACTACAATACATCAGAGGCCCATTAGGAGTTACTGCGAGCTAAATTGGCTTTTGCTGAACTATAACTCATATTGTCCAAGTCCCATAATCACATTATAGCATGGGACTGTAATACAAATGACTACATCAGACTTACTTGCAGTTCTGACAGACTTTGCAGTCTGGGCACTGCCAGCCTGCTCGTTTCAGGGGTGTCACGGGTATATCCAGGCACATCCCATGGTAATGCTGGCCACAAGTTGTACAAAACAACTGATCCAACAGGTCCCCAGAGCTGTCACAGAGCGCACAGTTGGCATCATCCTTAGCTAAGGGATAAAGAATAGAAGGAATAGTTATTGGACTCAAGAATTGGAATGGCTTTAGTGCGTTATATATCCAAATACACCTGAGAAATGGTTTAGCTTATCTGGTAGGAATTGTCAATTATTAATTCTTGTTCTCACAAAAAAGGGCATAAAAAATATTATAATATTAGTTGTAATGTGTGTTCTAAATAATGGTGCTTGTAAGGATATGAAACTAATTTGAAATGCATGAAAGCTTCAAAGTTACAACACGTGTTTTTTCCCTGTGAGATGACGGGATGAGTCGGAATGTCAGAGGTTGAAGGAACCTGGGGACAATATGGCATCCTGAAGACAAGATGCTACAATGTGATCAGAATAAAATGGTTAAAATGAAAATGCTGCCTGTTACGGGAAATTTGAGAACATTCTGACCTTGTGATACGACTAGTAACCAATCAAGTGACCAAGTCCCTGTGTCACTCCAATTGAACTACAATAAGGAAAAGGTAATCGGCCATCATTTGAACATAAAATGCATTACTCAAAATGGAAAATATTTAGGGCAAGACTTAAAAGTTGAGTGTAATTTTTAGAATAAGAAGCTGGCTGCCAGTCCTCGTGGCTATTTCATTAGTAACATACTCACATCTCTCAAGAGCCTGCTCAATGTGTTCTGGGCAAAGAAGGGAAAAGCAACTGAGATCCTGAAAAGTGCCAGCTCCAGCTGCACAGGGGTAATGGTAAGTGTGCGAACAGGTCTCTTCACAGCATTTGATAGTAGCTCCAAGGTGCTTACAGTATGCACATCGCTAAAGAGGGAAAAGGGATTGTTTAATAAGCTTTATACATAAAGGAACACACAATTACTGGGTTTCTAGAACTGAAAGCCTATTACCCACACAATATAAAAGCAGCACATTTGGAATATAATGGGTAAATCAGGAACTACTCGGCATCTACAGGAGGTTACTACAAAATATTTACAATTAAGCTCCCAAGAGAAAAGTTGAATTGTATCATGGTAAAAATATAGGTAAATAACAACATCAAATAGCTGAATCAGTTTATCTGTCCTAGAACAAATCAGATGAAATGGGAAGGTTCTACTTTAAATAATCCAGAATGGGACACTTCCTGCCGGCATGTACAAACCAACAAATAAGGCTATCAGAGTTGTGCATGACTTCGTCTCCATTCATACTTTCAAACATAATTTTCACTGAAATCTGGCTAACTTTCACCATTTTTAAAGTTTGCAAACAATTTATGACACAACTTTTTGATTTATTATGCATTAGTATCAAAAGCGTCTGCAAGCTTATTTTTAAGCCCATTTAAATGTGGAAGTTATTTATCCTTTGCAACAGATGTATTGTAGGAGAGAAAGAAAAGATGTTACCATGATCATAGGGATTGGAATGCTAAAGTAGGGAACCAAAAGACACCTGGAATAACTGGCAAGATTTGCCTTGGAGTACAAAATGAAGCAGGTCAGAGATTAGTAAAACAACAAGATAATTCTCTGGTCGTAGCAAACACCCTCTTCCAACAGCCTCCAAGACGACTCTACACATGGATATCACCGGATGAACAACATAGAAATCAGATTGACTATATACTTTGCAGCCAAAGATGGAGGAGCTATACAGTCAGCAAAAACACTACCTGGAGCTGACTGCGGCTCAGACCATGAGCTTCTTATTGCAAAGTTGAAAATTAAACTGAAGAAAAGAGGGAAAGCCATCAGACCAAGAAGATATGAAATAAATAATATTCCTTGTGAATATGCAGTGGAGGTAAAGAATAGATTTAAGGAACTAGACATGGAAGATAGAATGCCTGAAGGACTCTGCACCGAAGCTTGCAACATTATCCAGGACACAGCAACAAAGAATATCCCTAAAAAAGTAAGAAGTCAAACTGGCTGTCTGATGAGGCTTTGAAAGTAGCCCAGGAAAGAAGGAAAGCAAAAGGTAGTGGAGATAAGAAAATATTGGTCCAACGGAATGCAGAATTCCAGAGGATAACAAGAAGAGACAAGGAGACATTCTACAGTGAGAGATGTAGAGAGATTGAAGAAGATAACCGAATGGGTAAATCAAGAGATCTCTTCAAGAAAATTGGAAAAGACTTAACAGAAGAAGATCAGATAAAGAAGAGGTGGTAGGAATACACTGAAGATCTATACAGGAAGGATCTTAACAGCAGTGATGACCTCAATAATTTGTCTAAAGAGTTAGAGCCAGACATCTTGGGAAGTGAAGTGAGATGGGCCCTAGGATGTCTTGCAGGGAATCCCAACTGAACTATTCAAAATTCTACAAGATGATGCTGTGAAATTGTTGCTTGCCTTCTGCCAACACATTTGGAAAACTCAACAATGGCTAATAGACTGGAAAAGGTCAGTCTACATCCCAATCCTCAAAAAAAGGCAGTGCCAAAGAGTGCTCCAATTATCCAACAATTGCACTAATTTCACGTGCCAGCAAGGTAATGCTTAAAATCCCACAAGCTCGACTCCAACAATACATGGACCAGGAACTACAGATGTGCAAGCCAGTTCCGCAGAGGAAGAGGCACAAGAGATCAAATTGCCAATGTCCGCTGGATAATAGAGAAAGCAAGAGAGTTCCAGAAAAACAATTTACTTGTGCTTCATAGACTATTCTAAAGCCTTTGACTGTGTGGATCACAAGACAATGTAGCATGTCTTTAAAGAGATGGGAGTACCAGATCATCTAATCCTCATCTTAAAGACTCTGTATGTCGGCCAAGAAGCCACGGTTAGAACCGAACATGGGACAACAGAATGGTTGTTTATTGTCACCTTACTTATTCAACTTATACACAGACTACATCATGCGGTTAGGCTGGACTGGATGAATCCAAAGCCAGAATCAATATTGCTGGAAGAAATATCAACAACCTCAGATACCAGGATGATACTACTCTGATGGCTGAAAATGAGGAACTAAAGAACCTATTGATGAGGGTAAAAGAATAGAGTGCAAAAGTTGGCAAACTGCAATCTCACTTCCTGTCAAATAGACGGGGAAGAAGTGGAGGCAGTGACAGATTTTATTTTCCTGGGATCCAAGATCTCTGCAGATGGTGACTGTAGTCATGAAATTAAAAGACGTTTGCTTCTGGGGAGTGAGAGAAAACCATTGAAAGATCCTAGTCATTAAACAATTCCCATACACTCAGAGGCCTATTAGAAATTATTGTGTGCTCAAAACCACTTAAAAAAATATATATTTTTTGTAACCTTGCGGTTTTACTTTAAAGCTTCAAATTCCCAATTCATAACTTTGATTTGACCTTTCAGCTATAAATCAGCTTTTGTGAACGGTTCTATTACTTATATTGTGCTAGACCCATAATCACATTTTCCTCCACATTATAGCATTGGACCAAATAGAAATGACTATATTGGAGTCTTGTAAAAAAAAAACCATAAAAAAACACTTCAGAGCATCTGCATTGTGCATTAAAATTCAAATTTTGTTACAACCTCAAACAGGCTTCTGTGTACAATACGCCACAGATTTGTTTTACATTATTCAACCGATTTAAACAAATAGATTTATGAAATTAAACAAAATAACCTTAAAAAAGAAATATATACACTATTCACCTTAATTCAAAAACGATTAAACTGTTCAAAATATGCAACTTGAGCAATACAAATAATATGATAGACATTGCTAAATGGACATTCATATTTTTGTATATACTTCACTATTTCAACAGATTAGACGTTTACTTATTTTTATTTGTTTGTTTTGTTGTTGTGTTGCATCATCATGGTCATTGTAACAGCTGCAACAAACAACAAAATTAAAGATACAGATGGAAATGTCCATAAGATCTGGACCAATGAACACTGAAATCAGAATTCCGATAAATGAACTGCAAAATAATTAAAGGAAAAAGTTAACATTAGAAAAACGGCTTTTATTGTTGACTGCCAGCGTAATGTTCAGATCAGTGATGGGCGACTTATTTCATTTGGCTGTGGAGTCATCAGCTAAACCAGAAGTAGGACGTTTTGATGGGAATGTTTAAAAACAAGAGAAGAATTAAATAATGTGGTAAAGAATAGATGGGTGTAAGTGCTGTGGCACAAGCAGGATGGGAAAGAATAGATGGAGTGTAAGTGCTGTGGCACAAGTGGGGTGGGAAAGAATAGATGGAGTGTTAGTGTTGTGGCACAAGTGGGGTGGGAAAGAATAGATGGGGTGTAAGTGCTGTGGCACAAGTGGGGTGGGAAAGAATAGATGGAGTGTAAGTGCTGTGGCACAAGTGGGGTGGGAAAGAATAGATGGGTTGTAAGTGCAGTGGCACAAGTGGGGTGGAAAAGAATAGATGGGTTGTAAGTGCTGTGGCACAAGTGGGATGGGAAAGAATAGATGGGTTGTAAGTGCTGTGGCACAAGTGGGATGGGAAAGAATAGATGGAGTGTAAGTGCTGTGGCACAAGTGGGGTGGGAAAGAATAGATGGGTTGTAAGTGCTGTGGCACAAGTGGGGTGGTAAAGAATAGATGGGTTGTAAGAGCTTTGGCACAAATAGGTCCCAAAAAAAAAAAAAAAAGACAGGAAAAAAATAAAATAAAAAATAAGACAATGAAAAGAAAACAAACACCGAAAAGAAAAAACAAAGAGGAGAATTAAAATATATTGGGCAAAATGTATGTCAAGTAGGTCAAGAGTAGCATAAAATGAATGTTTAGAATAATTAGTATTAATATGAGGTGACAAAGTAGAAGATATACATTTTGTTGGGGAAGTTGCGGTGTACTTTAGGAGGGGGGGCATGATCTCCCACTCCAGAGCACTCATTGAAAACCATATTTGTCACTGATCAGATGCTATTTTTTATATATTTTTAATGTTTTCCTGCACATTACTGCCACAAAGGTGTTTAATGTGTTACTTATAAACACATGTGTAAAGTGGAAAGACAATGATCATTTCTACAAGCTTTTGGTATATTGATTAAAGTAATATTGTAGGACTATGGATCTTGCTAGGAATATAATTATGTATCTATTTACTTTTATGTACGCTATTTAAGAAGTGATTAAAATATGTTTTTATGCCTAAAATCGTGCACATCTGAAGTGCAAGGTTTCAAATTATTATTAGCCAGTAATTGCTCTCAAGCAGCATGTTGCAGAATATTACTGAGATATGGTCACTTGGCTACTATGAGTACTGAACAGCAGACTTTGCGTCTTCATCAGCTACAAAGGGCAGATCCAAGCAGGTATGATTTGTATGATTTCAGGCAGAAATAAAACAGAGCTTATAAGCACTTCTTAGTAAATAAAGTACATAAAAGTAAATTGATACCTGGATATATTATATTCCTAGTGAAATCAAGAAATCTTCCCTATCTATTTAAAGGGCCATTGTGGTCTTCGTGCAGTTCTTTCTTCGTCGCTTTACGAAGGGCTTGTCCTTTTACACTAATAACATTTTTATCACTCCTATTGAAAGCATTGGCAGTTTTAGCTGCTACAGTCCCACTGTGACAACAGAAGTGTCATATGCTTTCAAAGTCTTCTCCCAACTCAGGAAGTTGATCAGCAGTGACAAAAACTGTAGATCCAACTGCAATATAACTGAATATATTTACATATAGGACTACAATTATCTTCGTGTTTAACACCAAAAGTGCAATAAATACGGAGGGGTCTGCAACCTTTTATATTTAAAGAGCTAAACTACAAGAAATGTTAGAGAAAGAGAACAACAAATGTGCTAGTATATAAGAAATGCCATATGGATAACTAAAAATATACTTTGTGGTAATTTTAAAAAAATAGATTACTCCGATATGAGAACGCACATATGAAAGGATCTTTCTTAACATATATAAAAGAGAAATAGAATTTCACAATTTTAAATAAAAATAAACCAGAGAGAAAAGGAAGACAGGGCAATGTGAGAAGCAAATAAAAGCCAACACTGATTTTATTCCACAAACGCAATTGAATTGGTTAAAACATTACAGGCACAGGGGAGGTTTCTGGGTGTTACTAGGTATATACTATTCCTGTGTATCCATTTACTTTTATGTACTTTATTTTATTAAGAACTGCTTATAAACTCTGTTTTTACTGCATTAAAACAAATAGTCCCTGTATTAGTCTGCCCGCTGCAGTGTGTGCGGACACAGACGCTGCTGTGTCTCATACTAGCCAATCGGTGACCATTGCTCTGTAGCGTTCTGCTGAGACGTGGTCCCTGATAGGCTAGGCCACTACATAGTCAATACTAGAGAGTCTGTCAGCATACACTGCAGAGGGCAGACCCATACAGGAGCTATTTGTATTATTATCCTTTATCTGTAATGTGCCAACATATTCCATGGCGCAGTACAGGGGTAAAGTACTAATCAAAATAGTAACTTGTAATATTTTAGGAAGTAAAAACAGAGCACATAAACACTTCTCTATAAAATAAAGTAATTAGATACAGAGGTATATTATATACATGGCAACATCTGGGGGTTCCCTGGTGGTCCAGTTGTTAGGATTCGGTGCTTTCACCGCAGTGACCTGGGTTCAAAGCCATGCAGGGCTGGACCTGGTCAGTGGAAGACCACCTAGGAATACCAGGAGCTGTATGCTGTGGCCCACTAGAGAAGGAAATGGTTTTCATGGCAGAGATACTGGAGTGGGTTGCCAAGTGGATCAGCTTGCCCATGGACTTAAAGATGTGCCTGGTGTGTTCTGGTCCATGAGGTCATGGAGAACCTTCCATATGCCTTGGCTTTTGTCTGTGCATGCGTCACGTGCATGCCTGTAGTGCTGGTTATGTACTTTCCGTGCGTTCTAGACCCCTACGAGCTACACCGAATACATAAATATCTGCTATACTATTCAGACACAATGCAAAGCTCTGGGCAAAGGAAATAACTAGTTTTATTTAGTTACACATTGCTGCCATTTCCCAATCACAAAATAGGCTTTGCTAAATTAATAACGAAATTATGCAGCACAACATTACCATTACGGAGGCTTTTTTTCAGTCCATGCAACCTAGAAACAAAGTTTAGTGCTTGCAGCCTCTGGTGCTAGCACAGCCTCACCTGCCAAAGCCTTGTCAGGTCTTTTATGAAGCGTGAGTCATGTATCTACCAGGAGTCATAACTGTTAAGTTAATTAGATCCCCCAGATTAATACGCTCGGCTCAGATCAGCATTGATTTTACTAACCATTTAACAACGTCCCAAAACAGATGTGCAGCCCGGCAAACTCGCTTCCCTTTCATGTATACAAAGTGTGATGACATTTGTACAATTATGCATAATCTGCTCACCCAGTATTAAGTGGAGACATAATAATTCTTTGCCATCTGCTTTTTAATTTCACATTCAGTTCCTGAGCACGTTAAACTAATAATCATTTTTGTTGTACTGTGCGTGCACGGAAATTACAGCGGCTGGAAACCAACGAAGAACAATTTGTGTGTACTAGAGACGGAATAGGAAAGGAGGCAGATTTAGGTACGAACAGTGCGTTTATTGGGGAAAAACGGGAATGTACTATTCTGATATTTCTAGGAATTAATTAAATGTATTATATATCCATATTAATCTGTATCAATTATCTGTATACAAAAGTTCTCCAAAGGGATCCCATCACCCCAAAAACAAGGTTTTCATCTACCTTCCTAAGATTTACTGCAATGTTTGTGTTGGCCAAATTACATGTGTGCAGCTCCTTATGCTAATTCCTTGAGGTGTAGTGGATCTACCTGTATAGCATTGGAAAATATTGTTTTTACCACCACCGAAAAAAATGGAGACCGTGGTAGTAATGCTTGCCACATCAAAACAGCCTTTAGTTTTCCAGAGCAGCTCATTTGCATTATAATTATTAACAATGAGTACAGGCATACCCCATTTAGCACGGTATATGCTTACAAGAGTACTATTCGAAACACGCGCTGCACGGGGCATTTTATTTTCTAGTCCTAAACAGCACTATGGCAAAAAGAGCGGAAAGAGGGAATTTAAATGCCCACAACGCAATATTGAGCAATATCGTGAGATTTTCCACTTTCCGGGGACTGGGACCAGAAAGAGTGCCATTGTGAATCAAATGTTGTTGTTTTTTTATATAAATTTCTCAACACCTGCTCTAACATTAAAACAATTTTATAGGCACTTTAGTGCAATATTATATGCAAAGGAAATCTAGATTAAGCAATGAAGTTCTAATATCAGATTAAGCAATGAAGTTCTAATATCACTACAGGTTACTGAAAAGGGCACGACCTACTGCGCCAAGCCTGGAGAACAGATGTTGGTACGTCTGCAAGCAAAGGTGAAGATACCGCACATTTGTAAAGATAAGTAATTACATATTATAATTGTCAAACTGCGAGTTGTCGTCACGCAAAGCGAGGGACGAAGTTCTGGCCACAAATGCGGACCTCGTGAAGCGAGAGCCGCATTTGCGGAGGTGGAGGCTCCAACGTTGGCTGCAATGAGCCACGAGGGGCCGCATTTGTGGGGGGGGGAGGCTCTACGCCGCCTCACGCGCAGTAAAAAACAACCCAGAAAAGCAGGACTTTGAAAGAAAAAAAATAAATAAATATACAACCCAAGAAAAATAGAAAATACGAGGTCCCAAAAATACGAAGTTAAAGGCCGAAACGCGTACATCAAAAAACAACAAAAACACTGAAAAATAAAAACAAAACATAAAAAAATCATTGCACGCAGCATGGGGGGGGACAGCCAGGACGTCTGGCAGTGAGGTTGCACGCAAATGTAAGTCGCATTTAGGAAGTTTCGCCACTTGAAAATTCGTTAAGCGAGAAGAAAAATGACAGACAAAAAAAAAATGAAAACGAGGCTAAAGGTCACAGAGCCGCGAAAATCACCGCCAGGCACGTACGAGTTAGCCAGGAACGTAACAGATACAAAATATACCATTACAACGGACGGAAAATGCTTGCGAGCCAAGTAACACACAGAGAAAAAAATACGCCATTTTACAACACTTACTTACAACTCATAACATTAGGAATCTAAAATGCCGCTTCACCCACCTAAAAAAACGGTTTGGCCTTGCGCACGCAGCCTATTTACACTGCACACTTGGCACATTGCTGACACTTTCTCCTCACATGATCAACACTACAACTGTATACAATTTCAGATGCAGGAAAATCCAAATAGATTGTTAGCTCTTCAGGATACTGATTGCTGCATATTAAATTTAAATAGGTAAAGTATATTAATTTATTAATTATTATTACTTTATTAATTCACTGTACTCAAATATTTTTGCCATTTTACACTGTATTTAGATATCTGTCTTCACGATGAGCGCCAAAGGTGATCGTTGCAAAGCAGGAAACTTGAAGTACACGGGGGGATATGCTCTCAATATTTTAACTAATTTTAATCAAGAAAAACCAAAACATAGATCTGACAGTCAAAACTGAAAGGGCCATGAAGGCGGCCCATTATATCCATCTAAAAAAATGCTTAATCATCATATACCTATAAGAGGCCTGCAGAATTTCCATAACTTTAGCTTAATAGTTTTACTTGTCACTGCTTTAAAATGTATTATTAAAATGAAGTTACGGAGCTAAATACTCTTTATATCAGAGAGTAATTTTCTATGAGACCACCGGGAATTTTATTTGCAATTTATCAACAACAATATACCGTATTTACACAAATCTTATGCGCACCTTTTTCCCAAATTTGAGGCTCTCAGGATGGGCAGACTGCAGCGGGGGGTCCTCGTCATTAATGCCGGAGGAAGTGACTCCTCAAAGAATGGCATTAAGAATGCCGTGCACTTCCTGCAGAGACTGAGCCCGCCGTACTCTGTCACGCATAGCACCGGCACACTGGCACGCATAGCCCCGGCACCCAGAGAGCCCCGGCACACTGGCACGCATAGCACCGGCACCCAGAGAGCCCCGCCACACTGGCACGCATAGCCCCGGCACCCAGAGAGCCCCGCCACACTGGCACGCATAGCCCCGGCACCCAGAGAGCCCCGGCACACTGGCACGCATAGCCCCGGCACCCAGAGAGCCCCGGCACACTGGCACGCATAGCCCCGGCACCCAGAGAGCCCCGGCACACTGGCACGCATAGCCCCGGCACCCAGAGAGCCCCGGCACACTGGCACGCATAGCCCCGGCACCAGAGAGCCCCGGCACACTGGCACGCATAGCCCCGGCACCCAGAGAGCCCCGCACACTGGCACGCATAGCCCCGGCACCCAGAGAGCCCGCCACACTGGCACGCATAGCCCCGGCACCCAGAGAGCCCCGGCACACTGGCACGCATAGCCCCGGCACCCAGAGAGCCCCGGCACACTGGCACGCATAGCCCCGGCACCCAGAGAGCCCCGGCACACTGGCACGCATAGCCCCGGCACCCAGAGAGCCCCGCACACTGGCACGCATAGCCCCGGCACCCAGAGAGCCCCGCCACACTGGCACGCATAGCCCCGGCACCCAGAGAGCCCCGCACACTGGCACGCATAGCCCCGCACCCAGATAGCCCCGCCACACTGGCACGCATAGCCCCGCCACACTGGCACGCATAGCCCGCCACACTGGCACGCATAGCCCCGCCACACTGGCACGCATAGCCCCGCCACACTGGCACGCATAGCCCCAGAGAGACTTGTGTTGGTGCTTTGGAAACAAGCTCTATGTGCGTTAGATTTTAAGCTCAAACACAGAGCCCTCCTTTCTTTTGCAATTTTGTTTTTTCATTGTAATTAACCCCTGTATGGCTCTATGGAACATGCTGGCGCATTACAAATAAAGGATGCTAATAATAATAGCTAGTTGGCTGACATCTTTATCATCCCCCTGTTCATTAAATGAAGGGGCCGGCACAGAGCAGGGAAAGCAGGGTGTGTAGTTTAAACGGAGGCGTCAAATCCTGGAACACGCTCTCTAATAAGAGAACAAGTTCTATCCGCACACTGATAATAATAATAATTATAATATTGCAGAGCACACCGTCAGGCTCTAAACCAGCAATCTATTCTAAAGCCCATATTTGAAGCTCCTAGAAATGACCAGCTTTGAGTTTATCTCACATATTATTCACACATGACATTTTGTCAACTACATGGGTCATTAAAAAGGAATTCTGAAATGTGTTGGCTTTCAAATATTTATTAACATAAACCTACACTTTGCCAGAACTTCAGCAAAAAAGCTGTATCGTGCAGACATGACTGAAACGGCTCCTATTAAACGAGAAAAGGTCATAGATAATAAAGGCCAGACCTCCTGAGTCTGAAGGCCACTTGGTGGATGATCTCCAATCTGAATGTTTGTTCTTGTTTAGGTCCTCAAGTAATAAAGTGCGCTTGACAAGCAAACATCTATAATGGAGATACAGCTCTATATAGATATATAGTAGATATCGGCCATTCACAAGAAACAATATGGACATCAAAATCCATAATGTCTATACCAGGCTTACTCGCATCAGAAACTGCGGAGGTGTAAAAAAGAAAAGCAAAAAGTACAATGTGCGTCGTTATCAAAAGGAAATTTCAGTCATGTGATCGCGCATGTGTCCTTGTACATGATCAGTGATGGCAACGATATGAAATTGGCTGCACCTCGCTCTTCTTCTAACATGGGAAATAATCAGTATTTGGGCAACACAAGACAACTATTTTACATTCAGACGGCTCTGAATTGTACTTTTGAAGGGTCTCAATATATCTTTAGACATTTTGTTTTATTTATTCCCTTTTCAGAGCTGACTGGCTCTAAACTTTCACATACAATTTTTTTCAATCCTTCTCTTAAGTTTAAGTGGTCTATAGTATAGAATAATTAAAGTGTGACACCGGGAGGATTGTATATGTCCTGATAAAATAAAAGAAATAGGAGCAGAAAGCCTTGTGAAACTCTGAACTGCACTTTTACCCTCATTTCTTTTTGAAATGTAAATCAAATTACATAATAGGGACCGTCCAAATTTACAGATTTACTTTAAGACGGCTCCCAAACATAATTTTTTTTAACAACATGTTGAATTTTGGACAACAGTGTTCCTTCAAGAGGGTGAAGTAAAATATGGAAAAAGTGTTTTAGTTTTTAAAATTTATGCTGAATTTAATGTAGTTATGACAGTCTAAGTCAGGCTATTTCAAATGTGTTGCCTCTGACTGAATGAGCGGTGAGCTCTGTACGTGCAGAACATAATGAATATTCATTAGAATTACGCTGTAAGAACTTTGAATGAGACAGTGGCTAAGTGATCTGTAACTACTGGTATGGCACGGATTTTCCCAGCATGCTCCATTTTAGGAGCATAACAAATTAATGATTTTGCAACGTCAGTGGTGGTCAGGCAAATCAGGTTAATTGGTAAAGACATCGAGCCCTTACTGCCTCCTTTATTTCTGTGTGCTCCTGTAGCAACACCAGGGCAAGAGGATTGAACTTGACGCTGCGAGGGATCCTCCGGGATTTGATCCGGGACACTCACTGACTGCGAAGCGGTCAGTTCAGTGCTGGAGGGAGGCTGCCGGATTACAGGAGGTGCCGGGATTATCAGATTCCAGATAACCAGTGCCCAACCCTGTACTTGTAACTACCATGGCAGCTTGAATAGTAGAAGAGCAGATGGCACCGTAGATAAGACTAAAGTCTGGTGGTGTGGTTCGGTGTGTGGCAAGCGTACATAACACAATGTATAACAGTTACAGACTCAGCCTTATTATTTATGCAGGTTTTTGTAGGATGGCTTCAAGGGTCTAAACTAAAATGTAAAACTGATCAAGAATGGTCTTGGATATTGTCAAATGTAAACAAATTACAACATCATTTTCCCACCCTCTAACTGATGATGCAGAGCATATATGGTGACTTTTGTGGTCCTTTAACTCCAATTTAAGGTCTGCTTTAGAAAAGCCAATAACTATAGATTAGTACATATATTACAATGTGGTGCAGCATAATGCTACAGAATCATTTTACACAACTAATACCGAATATAACAATCAAGGAAACAATATAATACGTTTTCTAATCGCTATTAACATTTAAAATGAATTTTCTCTCAGATTAATAACATAAAAACCTGTCTGCTGAAACAAGCCATTCTGTGGTATCTATAACTCACTCACTGCAACTCCCGTAAGGATATAGGTTTAAACGTTCTCTATAATAGAAACGATTATAAAAAGAAAGATAAATTTGGGTATGGACTTCCGATGAATCAAATGTTATTTTCTTACTGATGCAGATGAGATGACCACAAATTTCCCGTGTGCAATTAAAAAGTTAAGCAAAGCAGACAAGAGATTGCCAGATTACCCTTGGTGCTTCAGGACGGCTGACATTTTGCAGGACACTAACTAAATGAGCTGCCAATTTAACTGCACATAATAGGCCCGCCATAAATGCAAAGACTGTGATTGGTGTATTTTGCTTCTAGCTTTACTAGCTCTCCCCTCCTTTAACCTTTATGTCTCGCACATGAGTGAGCATAACTGCCTGATCTGACCTTTACAGTGGGTCTAATCTATCACACTGAAACCAGAGGAGACATGTAATAAATGGCGGCACAGTTAATGCGACTCACTGTGTACCAAACACCCTCCCTAACTAATGTCAGCTTTCTGTTAACAAATAAAACAATCACACAGTAAAGGCTAACTGTCGCCATCAAGCTAAGAAGAGG